>CM060948.1:348521140-348756140 GCA_030765055.1 Mantis religiosa | reverse complement strand
CGACCACTTTAAATTATTATCCACCCATACCCCTAGAAATTTTGTACTATCTGTGTATGAGATATATTTGCCCTGGACCTCTATAAATGGATGACTGGCAAGTGTATTTTGTTTATGATGAAAAGCTATTGCTGTTGTTTTTTCTGTATTTATTAATAATCTATTAATATTGAACCAGTTTAGCAATTCAGACATTGGCTGTTCTATCTTAAATTTTAAGGATCTCAAGTTGTAACCAGAAATATATAAGTTTGTATCATCCGCAAATAATGTTGGATAACTATTTTTTAAGGAGCACTCTAGATCATTTATATATATCAGAAATAAAACAGGTCCAAGAATTGAACCTTGGGGGACACCATATTTTATTACTGCCATAGATGATAAATATGTTGTAATTTCATTTGTATTTACATCTGTATAAGTGATTTCTACCATCTGTTGTCGGGATGTTAAATATTCTTTAAACCACTCGTTCACTGTTCCACGTATACCAATAACAGCTAGTTAACAGTTACTTTTCAAATGTAAACATTCGTAGACTTTACTCAATCCTGTTACAGGAACAGATGAAGCAATTCAACTGGCAAGAAACATTCTTCAGAATTTCCTGCGTGGGCTAATTTATTTTCTGTTTTTGTCCTCATCTGCCCTTTGTCTGAAAACTTGAAGCAATAGCCAAGGCAGTAGCACATAGCAGTCCAAATGCAGCCTATAGATTAAACATGTACATTACAGTAGTGATTGGGCGTATTCCTGGACTAAAGTGTTTCTTCTTCTGCAAAGCTTCAATGTCTGCCACTTGTTTAATTAGAATGTCCTTCTTTTCCTTCTGCTACCTTTGTGATCCTAAAATAGAATGAAATAACAATATATCAATCCTTGCTGTATTCTTTCAGAAAAAAGATCAGTTACCTGTGATATATCCCAGGACTTTTTATCAATGTAACACATCTTCATAGTCTGTTCTCAATACAAACTGGTTAAAAAGGAAGCCTGCATACCAAATACCTGTGCACAGCATTAAATGAAAACTATTTCGACAGTGGAGAAGTACCACATAAATGCATCTGTTACTGATAATTGTATTTCTGTATTTGTGTAAACCGTAAATTATTTTCTACAATTATATGTAATCTGTTAGCCTAAATTAGAACATCTAAAATGTAACACTCCTTGGTTCCATATATGTATATTTTTGTATTATATTTAATGTATAATTAAAGGGATATATACCATTACTTTCTTAATCCTTTATTCATTAATGAAGTGATATTGCAAGGTTCTCTATAACTGAATATCTTTGTTGTTCCATTTATACCCCACTTTTAATTCCAATGGTCATATCAGCGGCCATTTCTCCTTTGGAACATATGGAAGGTGTTAACTTGTATTCGTTGACTTTCAGTCATTAGATCACGCACATATTTGTACTCCCATTCATACTTACAGACTCTGGGGAAGATGAGGAGTTATCTTGGTCAGATAAAAATCCCCACCTTAATGCTGGGAATCAACCCTGAGAGCTCCTAGCATGGCAGGTAGGTGCTCTACAGACTGAGCTATGGGTCCAGCCAATTGAATTTTGTTTGAATAAATTAGGCCTATATGTTGAAAGAATTATCAAAACTGTTAATATGGTTTTTGAAATTATCATAGATATAGTACCTCTTAGTATACATTTCCCTGGCAAAGCAAATAATATGGACATGCTGGAAATAATAAGATCCAAAGGAATTGTCAAAATTCTGGCAGGACTTTCCGTTCCTTGGAAGTTCTGGTGAAGAGGGACAGTGGAAATCGCTTCTGCATGGATGGGTCAACATCTCTGTCAGTTAACAGTTATACCCTTTGGTCTCTGCAACAAGCCAGTCACCTTCCAGTACCTCATGGGGTCATTGATAGGTGGGATGATTTAGATGATATATGATGCTCGCCTGCTTTACCTGAACTACCTCATCGTTATTAACAACACTTTTGAAGACATTCTCGAAAACCTGTCCATTGTAATACAGGTACTGCAAGCAGTCAAATTGAATTTGATCTCGATGAAATGCCAACCATTCCGCAAGGGGTCTCATTTCTTGGTTCATACCTATGGCCACAGCACATGGCATAGCCATAGACACCAAGAAGGTTTCGGCTGTGACAGATTAGCCTCGCTTGAAGGATAAATTCAACTTTCAGGACCTGTGAAAGTAGTGTTGTCAGTCAAAGCAGAGCAACCAAAGCAGAACTCACAGGCCTCTACAAGATATACAAGCTGCTCGCTTATCTTATCGAAGAACACGTACCTTATATGTGTGGACGGAAGAATTCTACGGCGCCTTTGCTATGCTTAAATCAGAATTTTGCAATGCAATTGTCTTACATTGCCCAAAACCACTCGACCATTTTATTGTGAATATTCACACCAGTGGTAGCGGTATTCAGGTTTCCATTGCAAGTTCAGGTAGGACAAGAGCGAGTAATAGCTTGCTACAACAGGATGCACTCTAAGGTGGAAAAAAGCTATTGTGCTATTCATCATGAGTTTGTGGTTATAGGCAAGGCACTGGTATATTTCATTAATACCTACATGAACTTCCATTCCATCTAATACTGATCACCCCTCCTTCACCTGATTGTTCCCCTTCAAAAATCATCCATCATTGTGTGGCGGCAGTTGTATATAGCCTGTAGGGTTTTGCTGTGTGCCCATCCGTTAAAGGTTTTACCACAGGTAAGATTTTGTTGAATGGTCTTAGGTTATGTGGTTGAATTTTGTTATAAAATGAAATTAAATGAACTGTGTAGTGTTTAACATCCACTTTTTCTACATGCGACACCAGAAGCAGTGACACTGATGGTACAGGAAATGAAGATGTTGCATGGGTGGAATAACATAGCGATTTTTATGTGGGTGGCACTTGTGTTCCACAGTGTGAAAGGAAAAGCTGCAAAATCTTATACACCCTGGTGTATTATTAAGTTTTTAAAGTAAGTTGGGTGAAATTCTGTTGCCAAAAAGCTTGGATGGACTATGTGGAGCTCAGCTTTAGCTGCTGTATAGTTTAGCTCTGTCATTATTTTGGGTGCGCGCATGCCATTCGGGTTACCCACAACTGCCTAAACTGTTATCTAGTGGGATCATAGTATCCAAGATACCTAACCAGAGCCCTTCTGTGTGATGGAATTGAGCCTATAATTTGGTAGCCCGACGCTTAATTTTGTCATCCACCTATGGAAAGAATGGGGCTTGCAACCTCACCGGCAAGCTGCGTCATACAGAATTGATGGACCAAAGTCTGCTATTTTATCAGTCATTTTTACTGCTATTTCTGACACTCGTGTGTTACCTATATGCATTTAAGCTTTTATAACCTTTTATAAAATATTTTCAAGAGTTTAAGGTGAAACATCAGCTTTGTTAATTATGAGTACCTGGCATTCCTTAATTTGTATAAGAGTACACACTCAGACATCAGATGTTCAAAATTCCTCCATAACATATTTTCTACCAGATCCTGGTCATCTTCAGTGGGACATACTGCAGCAATTAAATTTGGTCTCTCTTCTTCCTCTCCAACAAAACTATTTTTCTGGCCCTTGGAAATCTCCTGATTTCCAATGCCAACCTTTGGAACTGGAACTCTGGTACCATTCTTGACTGAAGAGATGATCTTACTGAACACAGATGATTGGATATCACCTGTTCCTTTCTTTCTTTTTTTTCTTTTTTTTCTTTTTTTTTTATTTTCTTTTGTAATTTACATCCTCCAATGATAAGTCATTTCGGATGATGAATGCAATGGGCGAAATGATGCTCAAATGAGCCCAGGGACCATAGAGCTTAGAGTTACCCATCAATCGTTTTTCAGGATAAGGGAAAACCCCTGAAAAAACGTTATGCAGGTAACTCACCGTGACCGAGATTCGAACTCGGGACCTCTTGAACGTGAGGCAGACACGCTACCACCACGCTACTGAGGCAGGAGAATATCAACCGTGGTATTGACAAGCTGAATTTGGGTTGTCTCTGGACGTGAAGAAATTAATCTGTTGGGTGTCTGTTGAGGGCGATGTACTTCTTCTTCCTTCCCCGCCAATAGAATTCTACACTGGTTCCCAAATATCTGTTGAAGGGGATGTACTTTCTGTTCCATCTCCGTCACTGGAATCCTAGGCTGTTGAAATCTGAATCACCATTAAGTTGATCTGTAGTAAATGATTTAATAATAATTGTTTGGACATCATCAACTTTGACATTATTGAAAGTTTTACATGTGTATTGTTTAACAAACTGTAGAACACCATTAAATACTGATAAAAAAAGAAATACAATAATTTTTTCTTTATTATTATTTATGATATATATTATTCCCAAATATCCAGTTCACTTATAAATTGTACAGATCTTAACAGCTGTATGTTTTGACCTATTTAATATTATATCTCAAGAAGTGGTTGGCAACTGCACATTTATCTATTTTTTTTAATGTTATATTTCTTCAATGTTCCATTTGATGAGTCTATAAGCTTCTTTTAGTTCTACCAATTTATAAAAAATCACAATTATTGCAAGGTATTTTATATACTCCAGATAAATTTTTTTCAACTTGTGAATTGTTTATTTGTGTATTTCAAAATGTCTGTTACTTTCTGGAGTGCCCTCATATAAGGTATTTCTCGTACTTTCCCTTATCAAGATGAATGTGAAGTGACCTTTAGTTCCATGGATCCTGGGCATACTTGAATATCGTTATCGATTTCATTCACTATCTCATATGATATAAATGGTCAAAATATGTTGAAAGGAATATAAACAATGAATAAATCAATAATTCAATGCATGCATTTAAACTATTAATGTAAACACTTAAGTGGTTGTCATTGTACATAAAGGTCCATTGTTGAGCTTGTTGCCAATTCATACATTTTGCAAAAACTGTTAGCAATAATTAAAGAATCGGAACATTAATTATTTTGTATTCAATCCATTTTCATGTAACTCTTCATAATATCAAAGGCAACAATCCCATAATGAACTTTTTTGAGGTAAATGTTCTAAGCAGTCCAAGGAAAGAGATGGCAGCCAGTTCTTCGCCAGGTTCCGAGAATTTAAACAAGCTTTCAGTAACTACTAGTATCGGAATGACTGATTTGCATTTTGGACACCATAGTACTAAGTTATAGCTCAAAACTAGTAACATGCTGTTTATACCATGAGAAGCTTTATTTATTGTATATATAGTAATGTAGAAAGCCATGAATTATCTGGTACCTTTAATTGCTGGATTTTTGTATAAAAGTATCCAGGTTTGACCTTTGTTGACACTTGTGCAATTATGAATAAATTACCATCCATAAGGGTTATCCATTATAACCAACTGCTCTAACACAAGAAGCCATGCATAAACAAATTTTGAAACATAGAACTGGAACTGAAAGTCTGAATTCCTTGGCCGGGATTTGAACCACCAATCTTCTTTTTACCTGCAGCTGCTCTACCACTAACCCATCATGACAACATGCTGCTATGACAATATATTCTCCAACTGATTTGCATTTTCCGAATAGAACATCAGTAAATATGAAATTGGAGATCACATAAGTTAATGCCATGGAGGCAGCAGAATCTCAGCGCTTAGGTGATGCTGAAATAAGCCTGTCAGTTGTCATTGTTATTAATTAAAGTTTATTTACTATTGTTTTCCTTATTTCTAATATAAATGTAGTTTACCTTTGCTTGCAAATTGCAACTTATATGATCCTTTAGCCTCCAACATGTTCTGTTTTGCATAATTGCAGCTCTCACATGTGGTCAGCTCTGCAAGTTGACTGTGAGGACAAAACACAAGCTTGGGAATGTGACAACTTTCTGTTGATCATTAGTGATAAAGACCTGCAAATATTGAACTTATCAGGAAACACATTTGAGTTGCATGCATACACACATTTTAATTTTGAACATATGAAGACACATACTCATAATATACAGGCAGTATGGAAAAGTGCAAATAATTCTTTAATTAAGTACAGAAAGAAAATAAAATTCTTTGTGTATTTAGAAGACCAACAAATTGGGAAATGAAAATACTTTGATTTTATTTTAAGCCTAATTAGGATTGTACAGTCAGTAGATTATCACTAGAATTTATTGGAAAGCTTTGCATCAGTTTTCATTTTCTGACTGGGTGAATTATGGCATAATTATTGGTTTGTATTTGGACCAAAAGACCCAGCATCAGGAAGAAGGGATGCTATCACAGCTCCTTCTGTAAGGTGAGGATTCATCATTTGGGAATACCAATTGTTACAATTGAATTCATCTTGCCCTTTTGGGATTTTCTTGTTTTGAGGAAACAGAATTTTAGTGTTTATACCGCTAATATTCAGTAAATTATAAAGCCCTGCAATAGGTTGCATTCTTGTCTTTCATGCATTGAGGTATGTTCTAAAAGTCTGATCAAAATTATCCTCCCCTTATTCAGTCATATCGTAATCCATGATGATTTCTACTGCTTTAGTGACATTATTTAGTGAAGGGGTTTCATACATTGTTGCTTTCAGTACAAAGGAAAATATTCCATATGTTCTTTGTTTTTATATGTCCACCCTTTGAAAAATCCTGTTTTCTCCACTTAGTTTGCTTATCTCTCATGAAAAATAGTTTTCAGAAGCACTATTTGCTGAATATTCTGTATAATATGTTCAGAATCATTACAGGGATCACTTTCTCCAATAATTTCTTCATCCTCATCCAATTTCCTGCTATAAAAATTCTTGTCTTCTGGTAGTTTGTTGAATACTTTCAGTATTTCCTGTGAAGTCATTTTCGAACTAGAAGCAAATTTTATTGTTGTATTATAGCAGCTACAAACATTTGTCCCTCAACAGATACAGAAACATACACGTACACAATAATATGAAAGCAAGACAGTATTTATTAAATTTATTGGTAGCCGATTAATGACACTAAACAACACTTACTTTTAAATTTTCCCGGAACTAGTTTCAGGGGCCTTCCCTCTATCTTCAGCCGGACATCGACTCGTTCTTATTGGTGTAGCTGGCAATATTTTGTCATCGGTCTCCTCTGGTGGCGGTTCCAGGAACTTGCTGTACAAATCTTTCTGGGTGTTGTCGAAATTGAATACTTTGTCCTATTTTTTGAAATAAAGATTTGTTCCCATGTGGACAGTTCTTTTTTTCCTTTTGTATGTTTTAGTAATTTTGGTTCTGGATTTATGTTGTGGTTTTCTTCCCAAACATGTGTGGCAACTGCTGATTTTTCTTATTGTTTGTACTTTATGTTCCTAAAGTGTTCCTTTGCTCTTGTTTCTAAATTTCTTTTGGTTTTTCCAATATAAATTTGACTACAGTCACAGTATTCAATTTGATATATCCCAGATTTTTTGTTAGATCGAATGGCATCTTTGATGTTTGAGCAAATTAGGTTTTTTAAGGAGTAATGGTTCACTGGTGCTAGTTGAATGTTTTGTTTTTTGAAGACTTTTTTGAATTTATCAAAGGCCCATGGATGGTAAGTGAATTTTTTGAAGATCATTTTAGTTTCTGTAGCTGAGAGGGCTGTGGTTTCCTCTACTAGTTTCTTCTTTTTTGAAAAGTTCACTTTTTTGTCTACTAGTGATTTGGGAAAGTCATTTATCTGTGCTATTTCAATAATTTTGTTGTATAATTTCGACAACCCCCAGAAAGATTTGTTCAGCAAGTTCCTCGAACTGCCACCAGAAGAGACCGATGACAAAATATTGCCAGCTACACCAATGAGAACCAGTCGATATCCGGCTGAAGATAGAAGGAAGGCCTTTGAATCTAGTTCCGGGAAAATTTAAAAGTAAGTGTTGTTTAGTGTCATTAATCGACTCCCAATAAATTTAATTTATACAACAACACTGCTTTCAGCACTTCCATGAAAGGATTTATAACACAGTATTTATTTAAGTGCACAGGGAACTCAGTATCCCTGCTTGACAATGCTGAACAAACATGAATATTAGAGCACGCATTTTTGTTGCGAAATGCGTAGCTGGTCAGATAGTTTGTTATGGTATAGCAGTGATGCAATCAAGACAAGAGGGATTTCCTGCAGGTTTACATTGTGCACGCTATGTAAAATATGTGTATTTACAACAGCAAGTTGGACATAATTTACATCATTGTGACCTGGTGTATACATCTATGTAGTTTATTCAACATACAAAGTTATTTTAGTTAATTGATGTAAATTAATCATTTCTGCACACTAGTTATACATAGGCTAAGGTCTTTGATAGATAGTCAACATGAAAAATTCAATGCCATGGCTGGGAGATCTTTGGTTCAAATCGCAGCCATGGCATTGTATTTCTCTTGTTGACTCTATCTATACTAAGTTTGAAAGGTATAGGTCAAAAGAGGGAGCCAGATAAATGTCCATTTTGTGGGGAAGAGAATGCAGATTTCCATTGTATATTAAATTGTAGTCAAACAAAGATATGGAGAGAGCAGACTTGGCTAAATAAATGGGACAGTTTTGGGGGTGAAGTAGTAATTAGAAAAATGTTGTCACTAAAAGGAGAAAAGAACAGGAGAAATATAGGGAAGTATTTAGGGAAAGTTAAAGAGAGATGGCTAAGAACAATTAAGAGAAAAATGTAGACTGAGATAGGTGAAATGGCAGAAAGTGTAAAAAGGAGCAGAGGGCCTCCATTACACAAAAACCTAGGGTTAGGTGTATGGGGGATGAATTACTATTCAATGGTGTGCAACATGATAACATGATAGGATTTTCAGGATCTAGGAATATATGGCATATTTCAGTATGGATTTTATAATTGTAATCTTGATTTTGTATTTTCATTTGTTGATGTAAAAGGAAATAAATTACTATTACTATATTACTATTATTATACAAAGTTATATTTTATGTAGAAATATGTGTGCAAAACGTGCTTTGCTTGAGAGCCTGCTTATTTAATATATATTATATTTGCTCTCTATCATACTTTTAGGTAAAATAAATTAGTATTTTAATATTCTAACTAGTGCATTTATATGTTTAAATATTTAGTGAATAAATAAATATATGGAGTACCACTTATGTTTATCTCCGTCATGTTCCATTAAAGAAATATGCCTTCCATGGCCCTGCAAAACTTGCAGTCAGCATTGGAGTGTGACCCTCTTCTTTGATGCAGTACAAACCGATAAGCTTCAAACTCCATTTAGAACAAAAGTAATCCCTGCAATGATTATAAAGAATACTTCACACTTGCACAGAGGAATGTGACTGTATCAACACATTTTGAAGGAACAGTGAAGAAATACCTAACATAACAGACTGGCCTAAGCACCATCAATGTTGCCACATGCAGAAATGTAAGAGTGTGAGTGAAGCAATGTGTCAATATCTTCTCGATTCGCTTTTGTAACACCAGGGTACTTTACATCCCACCATGCTTACCCGTGGGTTAAGATCATTGGAAAGAAGTTAATATTTTTATGATTTCATTTTGTATATCCTTCTGGAAATAACAGAGTTTTGCACTGAAATAAACGGTGTTATGACTTTCTGTAGTGTTTGATGATGAATTTTATTGTTGGTTAAAAATGTGGCTCAGTTACATACAAATTTTAAAATCAAGAATATACACTGCAAGGTAGAATAACTTGAGTCTTCCCTAAAGATATCTGTAAGAGTGTCTGCTAGGCCTATGGGAATGATTCTCCTAATCTTCTTTTGCATAAGGAATGTTCATTTACTTCCTGGTGAGTAGTAGTAAAATGATATTGAATGTTTGATGATAATAGTACTCTACTTTAAGCATCTATAGAGCTTAAATTTACTAGTACTCATAATAAATAGTATAACAGGCACAAGTGAGTTTGGGTATGACATACATGTGACCATTTTGATCTATATATCTGTATATTTGAAAGCCCAAAAATGTGATATAGTCCATTTGTCTATTAAAATATCACTAATCTCATTCACAAATTACATGATCACATGCAGGGTGAGTAACAAAAACAAAGGAATTATCAAAAGCTTTCACAAACATTCAGAAAATGTCTCTACATATTAGCGTAAATCATTTCACCTTTTAAAGATTATTGCATGGCTTATATGCGAAAGACCACCAATTAAACTAACAAAGGCAATTAAAAGGTCACATCTACCTTAACACAAGCATTTAAGTTATGGCATGGCAGCTCTTTGAATAGTGCTAGGGTGTAACAGATGAAAGATTATGTAATTACAGTTTAAATATAACTTTAAGGCAAGAAACGGAAGATGCTGTTTGGCCGTTATCACTAATATTTCACCAATACCTTCCCATTAAAGGGCCAATCATTTTATTTATGTCAGAAAGCATTTATCTGCAGGCCAGTTTTTTATTCAAGCACCATATTTGTGCGATTTTATCTCAGGAATTCTAATGCTGACTATTTACTTCCATAATTAATATTTGGTTTGTTATATCCAAAACGAGTTTGCTAATAATTTTATAAAGTTAATGAAGTTAGGTAGCTTATAGATTGTGATTGTTTTGTGTTATCGAGTAATTTTTATTGGGTATTTATGTGCTTCACTTTGCATAAAGCCAAGTAGCTTTTATTCTATCATGAGAGTATTCAATCAGTTTATTATAATTTAATATTCTAGCTACTTTTATTACTTGATTTAGAGGTCAACAACTATTTATGAAATAGTTAAATATATCTACGTTGTTCATGATTGATACTTGTATATACAGGTCTCTTCAGTGACTACAAGAACTCCTAATTCCTAAAGTGATTCAGATACTGTGTCCATTGAAGTAAAGTATTTAATCACCGAACTTAGAAGCAAGATTAAAGTAAGTGTTATAACAATAATTATTGTTGTTCCCATTTATATTCTAAGCTTGAATGCATGAAATTAGTTTTAGTTTGTCTTTTGCTAACCGGTTTCAGAGTACCCTAATTCAGTTCTCTATAGTTCTGATATCAATTTGATATCTAAATTTACCCTTTTCAGTGTAGAGAATCAGTGCATCATGATTCGGTAGTGCATTGGTTTTTGATAAGTTAATTCATGATGAAAATCTGTCTGAATTTAGAGATATATTATCCATAGCAGTGGACGAACTGTTTAGGATTCCGTTTGGAAGGATTTTAGTATGTGTCTGTGAGTGTAAAGTTGTAAAGTGCACACCTTGATCATTGTACATGAATTGATATATTATCAGCAAACAGTAAAACTATGTTATTATTGAGTATAGGCAGTCCAGTTTTATGGTTATTTGTAATTAATCTAGGGTTGTCCACAGCTCTGTTTTTGCATGGTTTATGTACTGTCAATAATTTCACAGGTAGTTTCTGTCCAGGATCTGCGCATCATGGCCTCCATTTAATAAAAATTGGGCCATATGTCTTACCTTTTTCTTTCTCATTTTTGGGGAAGCCCTTCCCAGCTGTCTGTATATGTCAGGGTAAATGTTCTGACATAAATCTCCTATAAAAATGGCTCCTATCCATGCTCAAAGACTAGTCTAACTTTTGGGTTTTGACCTAGATCTCTTACTTTTAGTTTTTCTCGCATATATTCCAAGTGCAGCTACAGGTGTTTATTGTACTTTTGTGCTACATTATTATCAGTTATGGGAATTTAGTATAAGTAATTGTAATTAATATATGCAATGCCAGAGATTTCTCTCAAGGATAAAATGAATAAGCTAGTGTCATTAACATATTATGTATTTCAGTTTGCTTGAATATGTCGAAACATTTATGTAAAATATGATGCTGTATTCACATTATATTCAACAACTTTTAAATTTATCTGTATTGCAAAAAAAGATGCACCAGAAATTTCTTTCTGAAAAGTCTTTAAACCGAAGCGGGTATTAAGCAACATGCTTGATTTTAGGGTCTATGTTTAATTACCTTTCTTTGTTTATCAAACATTTTGGAAATATAAAGTAAGACAGGGAAATTCAATGCCATATCCACGATTTGATCCAGGACCTCTCAGTCTGATTGCTCTAACTACTGAGCTACCATGGCAAGCTGACAACAACACATTAACTTTGCTTGCATTTTGTTTTTGTTTGATTGAAATCATGCTAAATATGATTATTGAGTACTTACAAGAAATATAATTACAGACAAAGCTTACTATGGATTAAGTTACACAGATATATAAATATCATATATGAGCGGAAACTATTTATATTTCTTCCATGAGAATTGTTTTAAGCTCACACAGAAACAAGGAGATATGTAACCCAAAGTGTAGGCTATAATCCTGGATCAAAATGTATTTTACAGCTTCAAGAATAATTATTGTACAACTATTGCAGAGCCACAAAAGAAGGTGCAAAAACCAAAGGCTAGGCTATAATATCTGGGTCAAAGTTTATCCTTACCACACTTCATTTCATCTCTGCCTCAGCTCAAATTATCTTTGTAAATAGTATGTGCAAAAATCCTTCATTTTCAGCCACAAAAACAGACATAAGGAGCACTCATTTACAGAAAAAAATGTGATCACAATAACGACCAATGCAAAATTTCAACTTTCTCCACTTTTAAAATATCATGCAGTGTAATATCTCTGCCATATGAAAAAAGAACAAAAAACTTTGTTTTATTCACCTCAATAAGACCAAAATCGTTCATTCTGTTTCTAGCTTTATCATAGTCATTTATTTTCAATTACTAAATATATTTAAGGGGAGGCATATGTGAAAGATGCTAAAATCCAGAGTTTACATCAGAACTGCTTGAAATTTTTACATTAATTGGGGTATAGGGAATCTCGTTAAGCTTTCAAAATTCATATTTCTATCTTAAAATTTTTTTTCAAAAAAAAAAATATTCAGTGCTTTTTATAGTATGATTTTTGTATGTGATATAAAGAGTCCCAAGCCATATAGTTTTTCTTTTAGAAACGTTAAATTTTAGATTCAGGTTTCTCTGTACATCAGTTATAAAATTTGCTATACTTTTAAAGTGTGTATCAAGTTTTTTTTGGGAAAGAAATGTTATATGTGAATATATTAAATTTTTCTAAACCTTTTTTTGCGATTTCGAGATTTAAAAACAAAAACCACGATAAAGTTATAAATTTTGAAATACCGACATTAAATGAAGTATTAAAACTTAGTGCCCCTAACACCAGATGGCAGTGATCGGATCTCCGTAGAAGTGGAAGAAGAGGGAGGTTCATTTAGTCACCAAACAGCTGAGGATGAGATCGAATGATCTTGAAAACGTTTCAATTATACAACAACAAGTAAGTGAAGACTGAGTGTAAACATAGTGACTCATAAATCAAACTTAAATTACAATAAGTTGTTAAGCATAATAACCAAATAAATAATTAAAATTTACATTCCTTTTATTCCTACCTTTTGAATAAATTTGATGGAGAGAAATTCCCAGATCTCAGTTGGGAATCAAACCTGGGACCTCTTGCTCAGCATATAGCCGCCCGATTGACTGTGCTGCAGGGCCACTCAGGATAGCTTTTAGAAATTTATTTTATCATGAGGTCCCTGTGCATATAACATTTTTGCTCAGAAGTGCATGTCTTTCTAGTTGGGTTATTGGCTTATTGCTATTGCTAAGACATTGCTGTAAAAACTTAAAAAACAAAATTAACAATCACATAGCTGCATATTGTTTCCTACCTCAGTGTGCTGCTGCTTTGCTGACTCCTTTTATATAATGCCAGGTAGTAAGAGAACTTGCAAAACTGCTGAACTCTGCCTGCGTCACTTCCTTCTTTATGGGCAGGACCTCCTGTCCTCTCCTAGAAGAAGATTTAACCATTGCTTTAAACCTGAAATATATTAATGAAAACCTACTGTTACAAGATAGATGGACAACAGAGAAAATTTATTTTATAAATATTTTTTTATAACCTAAATATGTTGTATTCCCTATTCCTGTTGAACCTACAGGAAAATGTATACTAATTATATAAAGAAAGAAAGTTTGTGTATATTGAATAATTTAGGAACGTGCCCTAAAGATATTGATAACCATTAAAATACTGATTCATTCTGATTCACTTGTACCTATAAGAAGCCTTGTATTAAATTTTATTAATTAATAAAGTATTCAAGATTTTCGCCGTTTCTGTGGTTATTAAGGTCTATCACATTGAGATCTTAACATTGAGATCTTTAATAATTATAAATAGATATAAGAGCATAATTATAATAAATTGTATACAGGAATGTATATGGGGTATTTCCTCACTGCCAAAATCTACATTTTTATTGCTGCTTTGGGTAGGCCATTTAGTATGCAATGTTGTGTTAACTCCAATATACTGTGAACAATTAATTTCTTTTGTAATTGACGTCCTCCAACGTTAAGTCATATCGGATGATGACTGGAATGGATGAAATAATGCTCAAATGAGTCCGGGGTCTATGGAGCTTAGAGTTACCCGAAATTCGTCTTACAGGATAAGGGAAAACCCCGGAAAAATCCTTATCCAGGAAACTCACCCTGACCGAGGTTCGAGCTTGGGACCTCTTGAACTTGAGGCAGTCTCACTACCATCTACCTAAGTCGGGCTGGGTGAACAATCTATGATTACGTATATCATTGTTAAAAACATTTTTATGTACCGCAAGTAGGAAGTTCCCTTTTTGAAAGTATATAGCACTGCGGTAAGTGTAAGAGTAATTCTGATATTCTCTTCTTTCCAATAAATACCAGGTACGTGACTTTTTTCAGTCACAATAAGGAGTTGATTATAGAGATACATACCTTTTCATTTTACCATTTTTTAAGGTATCACCAGGACCAAAGGGCATTCTGCAGACACCAATATCAGACATTAGATTTTATTAATTTTTTCAGGAATATCCCAATCCCTGCTGTGATGTGCTTTTAATCTATGTTCTGCATTTGGGCTGCTGTGTGTTTCTGCTTTGTATATTCCTTCAAGTTGCCAGTTAAAAGGAAGATGTGGACAAAGCCAGCAAATGAATTATCCCAAAAAATTCTTTCGGAACGTCAAGTTTCTTGAGTTTGAATGTGCTTTTTCTGTTTCTGTAACAGCATCAACTAAAATGCACGAGTGTTTAAATCTGAATAGTACCAGTTTACATTGTTAAAAGAAAAAAAATGAAGGTGCTGTTATTCCATGTAATATATAATTTCTGCACTAGGCAGAATATAAATATATAAGCCTGCTTAACGTTTTTGTAAGGAACATTCACAGATGGCCTTGATGTAATATTGCAGAAGCATTTTTAAGGACAGACGAACCTGTTTGTATTTGTTCGCTTGTTCATATTCATTTATTGCATCCGTAAATCATACAACTCATGATGTGGAATTGTCAAATTACTAACTGCACAAAAAATAGTAACGAAAAACAAGAACTACAATAATTTGTTAAGCATAATAACCAAATTAATGATAAAAATTTGGATTCCTTTTATTCCTACCCTTTTTCATTTAAATACACTTCTACTTTGTAGTAACACTTATGTAACAAATACTTCTTTGATGTGTTTTAAACCTTGTGAAGGACTCAATGTTTTTTATTTCAGTTGGCAGTTTATTGTAGATATGAGTTCCTTTGAATTTAAAACTGTGCTCATAATTTTCTTTTTATGATAGGTGACATGTAAGTTTTGAACTATTTCTCATGTTATGGTCATGAATATCATTGCTTTTTTGAAATTTATCTAAGTTCGTTTTAACCGGTACTATTATTTCTAAAAGGTGAATGCTTGGTAATGACAATATGCTTAATTTTTTGAAACATCGCTTACAACTATCTGTCCCCTTAAATTCATCGTAATTCTAAGTACCCTTCTTTTGGATTCTAAATACTTTGGTAATGCTACTACTCTTTCCCCATACTGTTATACCATAAGAAATTAATGATTGAATATTTGCAAAATAGGTTATTCTTAATGAATTCAAATTTACCCTGTGCTTGAAAATTGATATTTAGAAACAAATGCTACTTAATTTCTTCATTACACTTTCAATATGTATATTCCAATTTAGACTGTCGTCCATCCAAACTCCTAAAAATTTTGTCTTTCCTGTATATTTAATTTCACTTTCATCCATTATAATTTCAAGTAAATTAACTGCCTTATTGATTTTATTATGAAAACCCAATACCTGACTCTTATCCTTATTTATAAGTAATTTGTTATTTTGAAACCAAGTTGATACTTCTTTCAAATTATTTACTACATTTTCTTTGAGTTCGTCATCATTTTGACCTGATATCAGGAGGCTCGTATCATCTGCAAATAAGGAGCCTTTTAAAGAATTTTGTGAATAAAGTGCCAAAACATTGATATAAAAAACAAATAGCAGTGGCCCAAAAACTGAACCCTGCGAAACTCCACAATTTATACTAGCAGCTTTTGATTTTATAGTTTTTATTTCCTTTGTAGTTTTATCAACAAACTCTACTTCTATTATTTGCATTCGCTCTATCAAGTAGAAGACAAGCCAGCTATTTGTACTACCCCTAATTCCATAATTCCATAATTTCTTTAATAGTATTCCATTATCAACTAAATAGAAAGCTTTAGACAGGTCGAGGAATATTCCAATACATTTTTATGAATTGTCAAGCTCTTGGTGTACTTCATCTATAAACTGTATCAGTGTAGTATTAATGGACTTTCCTTTTTGAAAGTCATGCTGCCGATCAGAAATTACATTAAATTTTAAAATAAAAATTATTCTTTCTAATATTTTGGAAAAGATCAATAGCAGTGAGATGGGTCTAAAATTTTGAAGTTCCAATTTTGATCCCGTTTTATACATTGGCTTTATTTTTGCCATCTTAAAGCACTCTGGGAACCTACCTTCACTCAATGATAAATTTGTTAAGTGCACTAATGGTTTTACTAAGTGGGCAGAGCATTATTTTACCAAGAAATTTGAAAAACCATCCAAGTCAGTAGAAGTTTATTTTTCATGCTTTTTATTGTGGTGTGAAGTTCATCTTCTCTTGTGGGTGCAAGAAAGATAGTCCGATATTAATTTTTCGCTTCACTGTGGTGTTCCAATACAGTTAAATCTCGATGGTCCGATATGTTTTATTACTTATTATTTTACCTTCCGTTACTTTTGACTCCCCTACAATAAATTTTGGTACCCCAGCATAATACTGACTAAAAAACCTCTGCAACCATCCGAGGATCATCTATTATTTTACCTTCTTTCTGGAGTTTGTAATCATCTCGCGTGGCTTTTACTTTGGTTTCCTGTGTTATAATTTTCCAGGCAGCCTTAGATTTATTTACTGAATTTGCTAATTGTTTATCATTGTACAGTTTCTTTGCTTTTCTAATAACCTTATTATAGATCCTTTTATAATTCAATAAGTACTGTGTAAACGTTTCTGATATTTTATTTTCCTTTGAGATTTTATTTAGAAATCTTAACCTTTTACTAGATATCAGAATAGCTTTGGTCATCCAATTTTGCTGCTTATGATCACTCATTTTAAATTTTTTTCCAAGGACACACAGTACTTACATGAAACTTAAGAATACTGACAAATTCTAGAAAGGCTGCATCTACATTTACTTTAGAATAAACGTCTTCCCATTCTTCTCTAGATAGCAAATAATTTAAATAAACAATATTATGCTTCCCTAAGCATTGCTTATGCTGATATGTGTCACACTATTCGTTTTGAGGATCCTTTGGTTATATACAAAAAATATTTGACCATAGTGATCTGATAATACGGTGTCAATAATTTCAAAATTATATGGAGTAGCACGTTTATTAATGATCAGCTGGTCTATTGCTGATTTAGATGCATATGTTACCCTAGTGGGCAAGTTCACTAGAGCTTGCATGACATAAGTGAATATTAAATTTTCCAAATTTACTGTGTCAGGGTTACTACTCAGACAGTCAATATTAATATCCCCTATTATTACTACATTTGTTTGCCTTTTGCACAATTTCTCTACTAAAGTGTCTAAACTTTCTAAAAATTGCTGAACATTGCTACTGGGATTCCGATATATACAAATTATTACAGTTTTATGTTCAACCAGCTCTATCATACTGATCTCAAAAAATTCTGCACATGCCAGACAATCAAATTTCCCAAGTTCATTTACTTTGATCCCATGTGTATGTCCTTTCCAACATGTAACATTATTGCACTATAGTCCTCTTCATTTTCTTCCTTTACAGCTTCGAATTTACCATTGAGGACAAGGTTTGTTAACTGGTCTGTTCTAATCCCTCTTCTAACTTCTGATCTAGATCATGATTCCTTTACGTTTTTGATGATGGGGTCTCCTATAAGTAGAAGTTTCTTACCCGTGTATTTTTTCTTGTAAACCTCACATTTCCACCGGTATTTATCCTTCCTGGTAGCATCTGCTACAGTGGCATTTACCTCCACCTGCTTCATTTCTCCATGTTCTAGGTTTTTGCTATCGTCCACTTTTTCTAACACACTGAAGCGGTTTTCGATGGTAAGAACATTACAGCTCTTTTGAGTTGACTTGGCATTGTTTTGCTGTATTCTGTAAAGCCCGTTCCTTACGACTTCTGTATAGGTTAGGTCAATTCCTCGTTCATGTGTTCTGGGCAAGCGCTCAGACAAGATGAAGTTTCCTTCTTCTTGTTGCTGTTTAGGTTGCTGCGAGTACTGAAATTCTTGAATCTGCAGCTATAGCGCCGTCGTCTCATTTTGTAGCTTCTTGAGGTTATCATTGTTTGCATTAATCACCTTATCTCTCTCTTGCATCTCTATTCCCATCGAATTCAATTTCTGGCTCAGGTGTTAATTGTCAGTTCATAATTCTTTGATATCTTCTCTTGCTCTGTGAAGATCTGTGTATAGGATTTCAATAACTTTGTGTTGCAATGCCACGACTTCCGTTTCATCACGTGCTATATAGTGTGAAGCATGGTTCCCATTTTTGTCTTCCATTTCCGCTGCGACACCTTTGTTTTTCCATCTTTATTTCCGTTAACATTTGAGTCCATCACGATTCTGAAATTACACCTTTCATTACAATTATCTGTAGGATTATCAATGGTTTTTTGAATTTTGCGGAGAGCACTTCGCGTCATAGCTTTGCCAGCTACCATATGTTTCTCTTATCAACTACTCCAGATTGGTATGTAAAGGGATTTGTCAAAATCTGTGAATACCTAAATGCTAGGGTGTCACGGCAGGCATTATCAAGCTCTATTGTACTAAATTTAAAGATATATGCACTTAATCGTTTTGATGCCAAAATCATCTACTTTCCACCAACGCGGAGTAAGTCACTGAAAGGAATATGCCACACTTACACCGTAGGACAAGGAGAGTGAATGTGTGTGACAGAGAATGCATGCTACACAAGGAGCAGAACCGTTAAAAAAACATGCGCCCTATTCACACTGTTCATTAAAACTGAGAAAATGCATTTACAAAGCTAAAGGGTGTCAGAATGATTTTGAATGGTCTGTAACTGAACTGACATGGGGTATCATAAACAACCGAGGGATGGTTTAGGAACATTTTCCAAGCATCCCTGCATCTTATTCAGTGGCAGGCCACGTCAAAACCTAAGGGGGGGGGGGGTGGGGCTGCACTGATTATTGGAATTTTACTTTACCATAATTATATGAAGATGAACTACATACGGCAATCTTTCTTCATAGCAAACTTATTAACCACTCTCTCGTTGAACTTCAGAATGCTTTCTGTCATTTTTTTTCTATAGACAACATAGCAAGCGCCTATTTTCTCCAATAGTGTTCCTAAGGAATGTTTTAATTCTTTTCAGTGTGGAGAAACAGCGCTCAGATTCACTTGTTGTTAGAGGCAGAGTAATAGTTATTTTCAAAAGTTTTAACACATCAGAAAAAGTGGAAGAAAGATTATTACCTATAAGAGATTGAAGTAATTTTACAGCACCACCAATATTCCTGAATTCTTCTCTTGAGTAGATAACTGAAAATTCTGTATGTAGTTAGTCCTTATCAAACACGGGAAATAATTTTATGTACTCACTGAATGCATTTCTGGAAATATTGATTTAAATTGCTGTTGTTTTTCCAGCTGGGAAAGTGATGGCGACTGTGTTTGGGATAGTCATGGTGTTATTTCAATCAATTATCTTCAAAAACGAAAAACCACTACAGGAGTATACTACGCATCGTTACTTGACAAGCTGAAGGCAGAACTTGCGGAAAAACATTCACATTTGCAGAAAAAGAAAATCCTGTTTCACCAAGACAACACACCGTCTCACACCTCAGCTGTTGCAATGGCAAAAATCCACTTATTAAGGTTTCAACTGTTTGACCATCCCTCTTACTCATCAGATCTAGCCCCAAGTGACTTCTTTTTGTTCCCTCATTTGAAAATTGTGCTCGTAGTACAGAGATTTTCGTCAAAAGAAGAGACAATCACTTTTGCGAACAATTATTTTCAGAGAAAAATGCCGAGTACTATTTGGATAGGTTACAGAGATGGGAGCATTGTTGGGAGAAGTGTGTAAAGTTACAAGGAGACTACGTTGAAAAATAAGAAATTATGAAAGAAATGTCTTTTATTTGTGGCAGTTGGGAAACTTTTCGAACTGCCTATATACTTTCAGTTAACTTTCCAAAAATTCATGATCCATGCTTTGTGGATTGTGATAAATCTGGTTCATCACTATACACCTATTTCATTCATCGTCCGATATGGCTTAACATTGGAGGAAGTAAATTAAAGAAAAAAACATTAACAGCAAAACAAGTAAACAAAACAAAGAAAGTGGATAGGAGCCAAGCAGCTCACTACAGAACACCAAACTGGACGCTGGCAAGAGAGATAATAACTCGGCACAGTACTGCTATGACTGAACTTACTGATTAACAGCACATGTCCAAATAATGAGTTTCGCTCACTGTCCAGTTGGTACCATCCAGCATTTATTGGCAAAGAATTATCATCTCTATTGTAAATAGAAAGTGTTTTTTTTAATTTAATTTCCTCAGAAATATCTCAAACGACCTTAAGATAGCCATTATTTAAGTAATTTTTTTTATGAAAATGCATACCTTGATTTTTCTGAAAAGAGAGTCTGAAGTCCTCTTCATTCTGGATAACTTTTGCATTATTCCTAAACTATAAGAGAATTAGAAAATCTATTTGTGCACAAAATACGTAAGCCGTGTTAACATACATTAATGTATGTCATATATATTTTTTTGGTTGAGTGGAACATTTCTGAGATGTTTCTTGTTATTTGATTTTTTCATTAATTATAGTTTTCTCAAACAAGAAGCCATTCATTCTTTTTACCTACTGTCCATACAAAGTGGATGGAAATTCATAACTTCACATAGCCACCAGTTCAAAAAGCACATGACTTGCTTAAAGCCTAACAATTGTCATATCTTCTTGTACCTACAAGAAAATTAGGAGTAGAATAATGGTGGACTACCTAAACAAAAATATTAGATTAAAAAGCACCTGCAAGAATATTTCCTACAAAATATACAGAAAGCTATGTGCGTACCGACAACACATCAGAATTTTTAGGTTAGAACTCTTGTCTAAACTGTATATCCCATTGTTAAGCATATCCTGCTAAGACGTTACTTACAGCTTAAGTATAAAGGGAATGGAGCAAACTTAGAAACTATTTGTAGTTGGTTTCTGAGATTAATTTTGAGGTCACTGTTACTAAATTCCTCCAAACACATATATGAATGAAGCAAAACTTTCTTCCATTAAAGTTTTCGGAACATTTTGGTATTCTGTGTATAATTATATGGGAATTGTATTTAAGGCTATGGATTTCTTTTTAAAGGTTCCCTTTTACCCTTATCTGCGTTATTTGACAAAAGGTAATTACATAAATAAATATAATACATAGATTGTAAAAGATTTTTACTTCTTTACTCTGAGCGGTGTAGCAACTATTTGTATTCTATGAAGTAACAACGCCCACCCATTTTTAACAATTTTAACAGTTAGTTTTCAAATGTAAACATTTGCAGCCTTTGCTTAATGCTGTTACAGAAACAGGACTTCTTGTATGCAGTTAATTTACTTTCTGCCTTTGTCCTCATCTACCCTGTCTCTGTGACCTTCAAGCAGTATACAAAGCAGCGTTTGGCAGCAGGACCAATCCAGCGCACAGATTAAAAATGGGCATTATGGTAGTAATTGGGCATGTTCCTGTACTATTTATTCTTCTTCGGCAAGGCCTCAATAACTGGCATTTGTGTCATTAGAATGTCCTCTTCCTTCCACTACCTTTATGAACCTAAAATAGAATGAAATAACAGTATATCAATAACTGGACTCAGAATATCTCTAGTCAAGTTCACAGTGGCAAAGCATAATCCAAGTACATGTCCCATTGGCAGGAACAGAACAGGTAAAAATGATTCTTGTTGGAACTGTTTCTGGGAAGCTAACTACCTTGCTATATTCTTTCAAAAAAGAGATCAGTTACATTTTCTATATGCCAACGCTTTTTATCAATGTAACACACATTCATAGAATTATTTTATGCCTTTATTTTGTCTATCTGTTTTATATGAAATGGCAACTTATTATACAATGGTATACCAGATAATGGAATGTTTAAGTGGGCTGCTAAATTGGCTAATTATAGACAGATTTCAGCCTGCTCTTGTGTAAAGTTTATGTCTTTGCTAAGTCTTAAAGTTACTTATAGTAGCTCTAACATGTAAAATAACATATATAGAAACTTGGAGGTATCATAATTTTAAGATTCTTAAACTATGCTATACGGCTCACATATGCTGGTTGGTTAACAATTATTTGTTTAATTATTTTTTTCATTTGGAATACTTTATCAGACACCTCTGAATTTCCCCAGAAGATGATGTCATTGTTTTAAAGGTTGTCAAAGTATGCAACATATGCTATTCAAACTGCGTTCATGTGTGTTGTCACTTTTAATGTTTTATAGAGTAACATTGCTTGCTTAATCTCTGGTTTATATCTTCAATGTGTGCAGTCCAATCCAAGTTGGATTGAAACAGGTGCCGCAACATTAAGTGTCTGTTACATGAGTGATTTTAGTGCCATTTAGTTGAAAAACTGGAAAAGTAATACCTTTGTTGGTTTTATGTCAAGAACCTATTGCTATTGTATCCTTATTTAAAATTAATTTATATTTAGCAAACCATAGTACACTTGCTTCTTTTATTTTCTCCAGAGTCGGAAGCATATGACCTTTGGTATTTCCAGTAACAAATATATTGGTCATTTGCAATGATTTGGAATTCAATATTATGATTTTATTTTCTATGGGATATATCTGTTATATATACTACTATAGTTATTAATTGTCATAGTTATTAGTTAGACATTATTTATTATTGTTATTATTTCTAAGATATAGAGAATGTAGTTTATCTTTACTTGCAAAGTGCAACTTACATGATCTTTTAGCCTGTCACATGTTTTGTTGTGCATAATTGCAGATCTCACATGCAGACAGCTCTGCAAGTTGACTGGGAGGACAGAATATAAACTTGGGGATGTGACAGCTTTCTGCTGACCATTAGTCATAAAGAGGGCGCCGGGGTAGCGCGGTGGTTTCGTTCGCGGCTCCCGTTCTAAGGGTCCCGAGTTCGATTCCCGGCTCTGGGGTTGGCGATTTTAAGTCGGCCCTATCCACGCCTTCACCTCTGTCTAGCACACGTGAAGTATCCCCTATGCCCAACGTGGTTCGGAGTCCACGGTAAAAACTGTAGGTCCTCTCACCTCACCGCCATCTTCACTATCACCCTATCATCGGAGGTAATGGACACCGCCCTCTGGGTGCCTCCACCTGAGAAATGGGTCCGGTCATCACTTGGTGGGGTGAGGTTACCCCGAAGGCCAAGGTTGCCATGTGGGGAGTGTTAGTAACTAACTAACTTAGTCATAAAATCTTCAAATCCTTAACAAACCAAGAAAATAGACATCTTAATTGAATATATACACATATTTGAATACTGAACATGAGAAAACACATAATATACAAGTAATATCAAAAGATGGTAATAAGTTTATAGGTATGTACAGAAACAAAGTCACATTCTTCTATGCATTTAGAAGAATATTATATTTAGCAATTGCAGCACATGAACATCACTTTAAGGCTTTAATTAGGACTATACGGTCAGTCGATCATTATTATAATTTATTGAAAAGCATAGCATCTATTGTCAGTTTTTGAATAGATGGATCTGTAACAGAAAACCCAGCATCAGGAGGAAGGCATGATGACATTACTTTTCTGAAGAATGAGGCCTCATCAATTGAAAATACCAATTACGTCAAGCAAATTGATCTTGCCTGTTTGGAATACATTGTTGAGATTAAGACCACTGCTCTACTTTTCATTGGAATGTAAAATGTAATTATCATGTCCTCCTGAAATCTAAAGAGTGTTGATCCTATATCTACATTTTATTTGTCTGAAATTCATGTGGTACCAATATTTTTTTTAACCTTTATGAAATTGCCAGTGCAAGTGAGTCATATTCGCAGTGGTACCAATAATTTTTTAACCTTTATGAAAGTGCCATTGCTAGTGAGTCATATTAGCAGCAATTCCTATTCAAGAGGATACATGGTATGCCAGTTGTCAAACATTACATTATATTTGAAGTTTTCAATAACAGCAGCTAGCCATTTAGCAATTCTATTTGGTTTGTTGGAAGCTAAATAGGGCCCTTCTACTTGTTTTTGTGGTATATTTAAAAATTACTTATAGAGGGGTTAAGCATTCAATAATGTATCGAGATTCAACTGTATTGGAACACCACAGTGAAGCGAAAAATTATTAAATTTTAGATGAGTCGCATTTTTTACACATCTGCTTCTCTTTCGTACCTATTTTGAGGACATGTTTCGCAAATCTTCATTTGCATCTACGGCTCTTGTGCGACTGAAGCTAGATCCAGCGGTGTGGGTAATTCTGGGGTTGTTGCTGCCATCTGTTGATTTAGTGATGAACTGAAATGTGGGATTCTCTTCTAGCGGGATTTCAAAGTTCATTAGTTAGTTTTTATGTTTTTCTATGTATATCCTCTCCCATATGACGAGTTCACTATGTTTTTGTACGTATTTTAGTAGTTCTGTGCTATCTTCAATTTCATGATTTTCAGACCAGAAATGAGCTGCTATTGTGGACTTATCAATATTTTTGTATCTTAAGTGCCTGAAGTGTTCTTTCTTTCTAGTGCCTATGTTCCTTTTTGTCCTTCCTATGTAAATTTTTTCACAGTCTTTACACTTAATTTTGTAAATGCCTGACTTTTCCTCTGGTTTTATCTTATCAGTATTATTACTGTGAAGTAGGTTTTTAATGTTGTAATTGTTTTTTGGTGCCAATGTTATATTGTATTTCTTGAATATTTTTTGGAACTTTTTTGTGGCCCAGGGGTGGTAAGTAAATTTAGCAAATCTAGTTTCTTGTTTTATTGGTGTGAGAGCTGTGATCTGTTTTAATTTCTTTTGAAGTTTGAATAATTTTAGTTTTTTATCTACAAGGTTTTTTCCATATCCATTTTTAATTGCAGTTTTTAAGATTTGATGGTATTCGTTTTGATATTCTTGCTGGCTGAGAGGTAGATTTACTAATCTGTGTGTCAGACTGTTGATGGTTGCATGTTTGTGTCGAATTGGGTTGAAACTATTTGCTTTGATGTAATTATCTGTGTGTGTTGCTTTTCTATGAATGCCAAATTCTATTTTTTCATTGCCTTTTTTGATTTTAAGGTCTAAAAAAGGTAGAGTACAGTCCTCTTCAGTTTTTACTGTGAATTGTATGCTGGGTTCTTGCAGGTTGAGTAGTTTCAAAGCATCATCTATTAGTTTGTAGGGCACTATTGCAAAGATGTCGTCTACGTATCTGTACCATGTTTTAAACATATGAGGGAAGGCTTTAGTAATATGTGTTTCGAAAAAGCTCATGTATAGATTGGCCAGAAATGGTGATAGCGGGCTTCCCATAGCTAGTCCTGAAATTTGTTTGTAATATTTTCCATCGAAGACAAAATAATTTTGATGTATACATAATTCAGTCATTGCCACATATTCTTCTATTGCATTGGCATCCAGGTTTATAGAATTTAGCCATTTTTTCAGTTGAATCAAAAGTTTGTCTAATGGAATGCTAGGGAAGAGGGAGCGGACATCAAAGGATACTAAAGTGTCATGAGGTTTTAGTTTAAGATTTTGAATTTTTTCTGCCAGGTCTAAAGAGTTTTTTATACTCAGAGTATGGAATTGTGGAAAGGACTGAAATTTTTTGGTCAGCCATTTTGCCAGAAGGTAAGTAGGAGTGTTTATATTATTTACAATGGGTCTCATGGGTATGTTGGGTTTGTGTATTTTAGGCAAACCATATATTCTTGCAAGGGTAGGGTTGTCTGGTTTGATAGTTTTTTGTTCTGTAGTTGTTAAAATTTTACTATTAATGATGGTTTTTTGTACATCTTTTATGCATCGGTTGAGTGGATTAGAATCTATTTCCTGGAATTCTTTTTGTTGTAGTAACTCTAACATTTTTTCTTTGTATGTAGCTGTATCTAAGATTACTATTTTGTTCCCTTTATCAGCCCTTGAGAAGATTACATCCTTTTTCCTTAAAGATTTAAGTATCTGAATTTGTTTCAAATGTTTTATTGGCCTTTTATTTATTAAGTTTTCCAATATAGGAGCTGATTTTTTTCTAATTATATTTTTGTCCATGGTTTCCAAGCCTTCTACTGCTAATTCTATGTCTGCAATGAATTCATCCGGGTTGCTGGAGTATGTTATACATGTTTTTAGGCCTTGGTTAAGTACATCTTTTTCTTCGTTGTTAAAATTTTGAGAGATTAATTACACTATCTAGGGATGTGTTCTTTGCTGAAATTTTGTTATGTTTTGGTTGCCAATGATTATGATTACGTTTTAGTTTCTTATTTTGACGAAGTCAAAGAGAAAGTTTACCTACTTCACAGTAATAATACTGATAAGATAAAACCAGAGGAAAAGTCAGGCATTTACAAAATTAAGTGTAAAGACTGTGAAAAAATTTACATAGGAAGGACAAAAAGGAACATAGGCACTAGAAAGAAAGAACACTTCAGGCACTTAAGATACAAAAATATTGATAAGTCCGCAATAGCAGCTCATTTCTGGTCTGAAAATCATGAAATTGAAGATAGCACAGAATTACTAAAATACGTACAAAAACATAGTGAACTCGTCATATGGGAGAGGATATACATAGAAAAACATAAAAACCAACTAATGAACTTTGAAATCCCGCTAGAAGAGAATCCCACATTTCAGTTCATCACTAAATCAACAGATGGCAGCAACAACCCCAGAATTACCCACACCGCTGGATCTAGCTTCAGTCGCACAAGAGCCGTAGATGCAAACGAAGATTTGCGAAACATGTCCTCAAAATAGGTACGAAAGTGAAGCAGATGTGTAAAAAATGCGACTCATCTAAAATTTAATAATTCAATAATGTATTTATCCCATATTTGTAAGATTTATTTGAATGCACTCTATGTAAGTGAAAACACCTCAGAAGGTATCAAGTTTCTCATCAATTGTCAGAAGCATGCCAAGGTGTAAGACTTTCTGCAGTTTAGTATAAATTTGTCAAGAAACAGACGTATAGCAGCTACTTTGTCAGGTATTTTCCTCTCTATTCTTATGCTTTTGCAGTTAAATTTTAGTGCCCAAAGAAAAAAAAAGGAAAAAAAGAAAAAAATTGCTTTTAGCTCATACGAGCTCTTAGTGTTTCCATTCCCATTCTATTACAGTTCCAAACATCCCGTGTGACTTCCTTTCCTTAGCCCTGTAAGATATAAACATCCCACCTAAGAGTTCAGTTCAACCCTCAGTGTTTTTTTGGCATCTCTATCTCATGAACATTGTACTGATTTAAGGTAAAGATTTGTATGTTTAACAATTTCTTAAATCATGTTAAAATTGATAATGAAGTGAAAAGCTCCAATTTGTTTCTAAGTATTCTTGTTGTACTTTTAGGAGAAGGAAATATTTTCACTATGCTCTTGGTTTTAGTTTCTATCCTTTGAAAAATCTGTCTTTTCTACTTAGAGTGGTTATCTCACACTAAAAGTAGTTTTCAGAAGTACCATTCAGTGAATATTTTGTATACCTTCATTCAGAATCATTACGGGGATCACTTCCTTCATTAACTTCTTCACCCTCATGAGACTCTCTGCTATCAAAATTCTTGCCTCCTGGTAGCTTGTTGAATATTTGCATTTCCTCTGAAGTCATTTTCAAGGTAGAAACAAATTTTATTGTTGTAATATAATAGCTACAAAGATGTGTCCCTCATCAGATTCACACACAATTACATAGTGATATGAAAGGAAGAGAGTAAGATGCAGCTACTTATGTGTGCAAGTGAACAGGGAACTTTATATCCAAGCTCAACAATGCTGAACACACAATATTAGTAGAGCAAGCATTTTTGCTACCGAACATGCAGCAGATTGAATAGTTTGTTGTGGTACGGCAGTGTTGCAATTGGGAAAGAGGTTTGTCCTGCAGGTTAATGCGGTGCAACCCATTTGGTAAATGCTGATAATTGAGTTTTCGGTGTGCTATTTTTTAAAGGGTGGTTTAGTAAGTTGCGGATGTTGTGTTTGTTCTGAGGGGCTAATTTTATGTTGAAGCTCTTAAATATCTTTTAAAATTTTTTGAAGTATTTTGGATGAAATATAAATTTTCCATATGTGGTGTTTGGGTTTTCTAGTATTTTTAAGGTAGTAATGTCCCTTAATATTTGTTTCTTTTGGGTCTGTAGATCAGTTTTTTGATAAAATTTGTGTTATAGTTGTTCAATACGGCAACCTGGTGTATGTGAGTGTACTCCTGTTCATATTCTGTTTTTGTTGGCGGAATGTTGATTAATCTGTGAACTAAACTATGGAATACTGCATATTGATGTTGTACTGGGTTGAATGGGTTGCATTTAATGTAATTGTCAACATGTGTTGCTTTTCTGTATATTTCAAATTGTAATCCTGTTGGTGTTCTAATGATTTTCAAATCTAGAAAAGGTAGCCATTCATCCTGCTCTACTTCAATGGTGAAATCTATGGATTTTTCTTGTAGGTTTAGCAACTTTGTAGCATCCTCGGTTAGTCTTCTAGGGACTATAGCAAACACGTCATCGACATATCTCTGCCAACATTTGAAGATATGTGGAAATAATTTAGTAATGTATGTTTCCAAATTACTCATGAACAGATTAGCTAATAATGCTGAAAGAGGGTTACCCATGGCCAAGTCTGCTGTTTGTTGGAAGATCTTGCTGGGGAATGTCAAGCTGTTTTGTTCAATCCATAGGGTGGTTAATTTGATGTATTCCGATATTTTATTATCCGCAACGTTGCTTTTGGATAACCAACCTTTCATCAATTTTGGAATTTTTTCTACTGGTATGCTCGTGAATAGAGATCTGATAACAAAGGACACCATCACCTCTTCAGTTTTTATAATTGTGTTTTCAATTTTCGTTACTAAATCAAATGACTTCTTTATGCTTAGAGATTCAAACTTTTAAAACTTGTCAAATTCTTCCAACAACCATTTTGCCAGTTTGTAAGTCAGGACATCTATATTGTTAATAATGGGTCCCATGCTGTTGTTTGTCTTGTGAATGTTAGGTAGGCAGAATAATTTTGGCAAATTAGGGTGGTTTACAATTATGCTATTTTTCATCTTAAGTGGCACTATGGTATTTTCTTTAATTGCTTTTTTGGTGGTTTCTATGTATTTCTTTAATGGGTTTTTGGTTAGGGCTGAATATTCTGGATTTTGTAGTAGATGTTCGACTCGCTGGTTTCAATCATTTCGGTCCATAATGACTACCGTGCTTCCTTTGTCTGCTTTCAGATATAAAACTGGTCTTCATCAAAAAACTCGTAAGTGGGGAAAAGTATATACAAGTTTGACTCACTTGCCTAATTTTAGTAACAATAAATAAATAAATAAATAAATGAACTAAAAAATAAGAAATAAAAAAAATGGATCACGTTTATGAAATTCTGAAGGAACTTCAAATATACATACTTGCTTACAGTAATTATTGTAAAAAAAATTAAACTATTATCGATATCATAATTTGCATACATCACCAGTTTATTGAACAGCTTCTGAAGTGTATTGTGTATAATTTTCAGAGCTCCACCTTAATATTGTGGGAGAACACGGATTTTAAATATGGAAAACTAAGAAGAAAACTGACCTTGAGAGAAATGGTGTTAAGGATTTGCATGTGGTTTACATAAAAAAATGTTTAATTTATATTAGAAAGTTTCAGCACTGTAACTTACATGTTCACCCCTCCTGGCAGATGCTTGAGTTTTGGGTTTTAGATGTACTTACAGAAATAGTAGTATCAGTACACTTTTTGTCACTTCACTTCTAATTGAGAAGCAAAACCAGAGGAATGAAGCATCTCCAGGTTCAGACTTTGTGAAAACAATGTGGGCATGCTGAACCTTCTATCAATTCTTTTAACTAGCCAAAATCTAAAAGCATATTTTTGCCTTCACATGTATTCTCCTCTGGCTTATAAATATTGCATTGCACCTCTAATTCAGAAAGACTTACATTTTTCTTTTGCAGTGCTACAGGCTCAGTTACTTCCTGATTTACTTAATATGAAGTAATTGTATTCCCCCTATCTACTCCTATTCATTAATTTACACAAATCGTTTCTACTACCCTTTATCTTTGCCATTCTAAAGCAGTAAAAGAATGCAGTGTAATTTAAAGACTATTGGAACCTAAACCTATTTAATTTTACAACATATAATTCTTCTAGCCAAGTTTACTAAAATAAATTTGCATCACGACTTACGGTGTAATTTTCAGCACAAATGAAAACTTGAGCATAATAAATATAATACAGAGCGGAGGAAACCTCATAATAATAACAACTTTAAAACTAAGTATCACTTCCAAAACACTTGAACAAAACACAAGAAAACAAACAAAAATTTCATGCCATTACACAAGAAGTATTTCAAGGAAACGACAAAGAACATATTGTCACTCAATTAACAGAAGGTAGGACCAACTGGGACAGGAACCTTTCAGGCCACGCCTACCGATTTATCTTGTAGCACTAATGAGGGGATGGTTGGAGAAACACCACTAGCCATCTCTTCCCCCTCCTCCTGCCGCCTGAAAGAACGTGAAACCTCCGGAATATCTTTCCCTCTCCATGGTAAATAATTCTCTAGAAAGATTTAGCACCTATAAAAAGAAGCATGATTTCTGGCTAAATACAGCCAGCCAGTATGATGAGCGAGAGTTTAGTTCAGTTCGTGGCGAGCAGCCGTGAGGAGTGCCGAGTGAGTGAACAGACCGGAAGACTGTGTACATGTAGCAGAGGAGTTGTACGTAACTGTGAGTGTAGAGTAGACCTGTGACAGACGAACTGGCAAATTGTAATTGTGTGCGCTACGTAATTCTGTGTAATCGGAAAGTGTTTCAACTATAATTCGGTAGAAATAAAGAACATTTTGAGTTTGTACAATTGGTCTTTTAATTTCTCGAACCCACAAAGTCACAATATGGAAGAGTGACTGCCATCTAGGAGATGCAAATAAAAGCTTGTTGAATTAGGCTATGGTGGCTTAATGCTATTTTAAGGCGTATTTTAAATTCAAATCGTTGGTAACTTCTCTCCATTCAAACATGTGGGCATGTAATTTAAAGCATGGAGTGGCATTTAACCAGCACAGCATTTTAGAAATGGCATCCAAAACAACTGTGGCATTTTCCCTACTGGCATGAAACTCTGTAGACATGTAAATTAAATTATGGTGCATATTTTTCAACAAAAGCCCAAAATTCCAATTTTTTTTCAAAAAAATTTATTAAAACAAAACTTCTGTCCCCCCTTAAAATACCAACAGATTCACTCTTAGGTTAAAATCACTTCAAAGAGGCCGATATTTTTATTTTATCATTATGTACACCCTTCTGCAAGCAAGAGGATTTTGCACTTTAATGATGGATGTTTGTTGATTGAAATCATAGTAACTACGATTGAGTACAAGAAACGTATCACAGACAGTACTTACTATGGATTAAGTTACACAGATATATAATTATCATAAATGAGAGAGAACTATTTATACTACTTTCATGAGCATTGTAGTTAAGCCCCAACAGAAACAAGGAGACGTGAAACCCGAAGAGTAGGCTATAATATCTGGGTCAATATTTATTCAACAACTACAGAAACTATTGCACAACTACTGCAGACCTACAAAGAAAGATGTGAAACCCAAAGGATAGGCTCTGATATCTGGGTCAATATTAATTGTACAACTACAGCTAGGACATAATGAACACTCATTTACAGCAAAACATGCAACCACCACCACCATCACCGCCACCGTATTTTCAATCACTAAACAGACTTAAATTTTGCTCATCTGCTAAAGCACAAAAATAAGGAAGAGCAGGTTTGTCAGATATTTGGATTCTCAGTTAATTTTTCTTCCCATTCACCAATAGTATTTAATATCTGTATTTCATATTTGTGTTTGTGTATATTTACTTTGGTATATTTGCATTCCCCACTTTTAACTTTTATATTGGTTTCCTCTGCTTAGAAACACATTGCCTATAGGCAATGGCGCTATCTCTTATGTAGTGCGTTTTGACCCTTTTTTGTGCACATATCACACACATATAATTTCACAATGTGGGGAAAATAAGGAATCATCTCATTAGAGCAAAAGGTTCCCAATTCTCAGCCGCAAATCAAACCTGGGACCTCTTGTGCAGCATATAGCTGCTCTATGAACTGTGCTGCAGGGCCTGCCAGGATACTTTTTCAGAAATTTATTTTAACTTGGGTCCCTGTGCATATAACATTTTCGCTCAGAAGTAGTGCATTTCTAGTGTTTACCTGCCCTCCTTGCTGGTTGTGCTACTAGCTTATTCTTATTGCTTATCACTGCTGAAATGCCTATAAATCAAAATGAACAGCTAAATATTTGTATTTTGTTGCCTACCTCATGTGCTGTAGCTTTCCAGACTCCTATAACAGCCAGGCAGTGAGAGAACTTGCAAAACTGCTGAACAGTGGCCGTGTAGTCTCTTTCTTCTTTTGGAACAGGACATTGTCCATTCTCTACCAGAGGGGAATATTTAACCAACCTTTTAAACCAGAAATATATTAATAAAAACCCTATTGTTACAAGATATATATTAAAGCAGAGAAAATTTGTTAATAAATATTTTCCTATAGCTTAAATATATTGTATTCCTTATTCCTAATGAATATACAAGAAAATGTATATTAATTTTGTAAAGAAAGAAGCTATGTGTATATTGGATACTTTAAACATCACCCAACAGCTATTGATAATTTTTAATCATTCAAATCTTAATGCATTGTGATGCACTTGGAGCTATAAAGAGCATTGTAATATATTTTTTATTATTAATAAAGTATTTAAGATCTTTTCTTTTGTCACTGGTACAGAAGTCTATGATTCACTGAACAGTATTACATATTAACATTTTAAAAACATTTGTTTAGTGTAATACATTAATTTCATTGAGATGTTTAATAATTATAAATTCATAAAATCGTATAAAAGAACATTTATGTACCATTTCTTCACTGCCAAAACGTAATTTTACTTATTTAGTGATCTGGGCAGGCTATTTACTATGCAAAGTATGCGAACAATCTATGATTACGTATTTCACTGCTAAAAACATCTTCATGTACCACATGCAAGAACTTACCTTTTTTGAAAGTATATGGCAATGTGGTAAGTGTATGAAAAATTCTAAGATTATCTTCTTTTCAATAGTACAATGTACTTGAGTTTTTTCAATCGCAAAATGAAGTTAACTGCAGAGACACATACCTTGTCATTTTATCCTGTTTTAGGTAGCACAGGGACCAAAGGACGTTCCATGAACACCAATATCAGATATTAAGGCCTTGCAGAGGAAGTGGTCAAGGAGCATGTCCAATATTTGATGAACACTTTAAATTTATGGCCTGCATTTGTAATGCTATCTGCAAGTCCCAGAGACAAGGAAGTGGAGCACAAAGGCAGCAAATTTATTGACTACAATAATATTTTGAAGAATCCTGTTTTCTAAAGTTAAATATGCTTCTTCAGTTACAGCAGCAGCATTAAGCAAAGACTGCAAATGTTTAAATTTGAGAAGAAACTTGTTTACATTGTTGAAAAAAAGAGAAGTTTTACATAGTTACTCCATAGAATATAAATATTTGCTGCAATAGGCAGAACACAAATATACTACACCAACTCCAATACTCAGACCATAATACAGATTCCAAGATGGCGCCCGTCATAGCCCAGCGACTCTGGTTACGCAGAATATTAAACTATATGCAATGGACATAATATAATCCATATTACGGAGCAGCGAGGTAACTCCTAAGCATTTATCACTTTATACTTTCAACTAAAACGTGTAATAACATAAATAAAGAACATCATGGCAAATCCTAAGAGCTTATAAGATTATATAGTAGCACGACCAGTACTATGCATTTTTCACCTTATACTTCCAATCAAAATTTAATTTATAAGGCATGACAACTCATAAGCATTAAACACAGCAAACTTTATCTTATTGGACTGTATCATCCTATCGTCTGTAGCAAGTACTAAAGTTTCTTTTACATTGTTTACATGGTAACCTTTTCTGGCAAGGACATACTGCTTATAATATAATATTTAAGAGAACTCACCAGGTTGTCCAGTTTACTCCAGTTGTCACGTTTGAAGGTGTCAGTTCCCTCATACTGCAAGAGCCATTTAAAATTTTTCACTGGAAGGCTCATAATATTGCTTCTAGCTTATGAAATACTTTGAAACTCATTAAGTGAAGGAACATCAGTGAAGCTGGGATCTTAAATGTTATTGAAAAGAACGTAACTAATCGTCTTTAATAATGACTATCAATGGGTTAAAATCTCCTCACCACTTCGGTTCAAAACTGTCAATAACATCTTGAACACACCAAATATTAAACTTATCTTTACTCTCTGTAAAATGTGTTGGATGCATTCCTCAGGATTTCGTCTTTTCTGGTTGGGCTTTAATGTGTGATAGGATGGCTGATTTTTAAAAATCATGGGGAATGCATCATCTATTAATTTTGCTACTTTTCGAAGGGCACGAATTGGTTCACCATCATTTACTGGAAAGATGTCTTCCTTAACCTCAAAGCACTGTTCAAAATGAATACGTACTACAGTTTTGTCATTTACTTTAAAATCCTTACAATTTATGTTCCTGGTCCACTTATCCCATTACGATTTTACCTTCCGAAATTTAAATGTTGTGTGAGGTATACTACCATAATTAGATTGCAGCTGGGAACACAACAGCGATGCATTTCGACAATAATTCACAGTATATATTTAGGGAAACATTATCACTTTATGTTAAATACTCAACTATAAACTAACTCGTTATTCACTAATTGCCACTGTAGTATGAATTACATTAATTCTTCAACACTCAATCAAAGTAAACAAACACACACCTTACTCTGTAGATTTAACCACAACATAAGCTGGGCCACGAGCGACGCCATTTTTCCTACAATCGATTCTCGTATTATGGTCTGAGTATTGGAGTTGGTGTTGAAATATATAAGCCTGCTTCACTTTTCTGTAAAGAGGATTTACAGATGGCCTTGATCCAATACTCCAGAAAATGTTTTTAAAAAGCGCAGAAGATCCTGTGTTGTAGTTTTTCATTTATAGGCTTTTATCAACTACTCTGGGTTGGTATGCAAGGGAACTTGTTAAAACCTATGAGTACCTAAATGCTAGGGGTTTTATGGTAGGTTTTGTTAACTCCATTATTCTAAATCCAAAGATACATATATGCACTGCATCCTCTGGATGCCAAAATCATCTAGAAATGCTCACGTCAGAATGCTTTGCTTTATTTCCTTTGTACTTATGCTGTAATCAATTTCATTAGCGGAGGTCTATATAATTAAATAAAATAAATAAAGTAGCAGGGACTAGTTATATTAAAAAATTAAGGTAGGGTAAAGGGGGGTATTTTCGTGAAATACGCAATTTCGTGATACTTTTTCTTCGAGGCGATGTCACAGAGAAACCAGTTGGTATCAACAAGCCTGCCAATAGCTCCAGAGCTCTAGGAACAAATATGTCAATGACAAATATTGGAAAACGAGCTAACACCAACTGTTTTCTCTGTGACATCCTCTCGAAAAATTATCACAAAATTCCCTGTCTAAACAAAATACCTCCCTTTACCCTAAGATCACATGACCTCTAGTCTCTGCTCTTGTTCAAATGTCCTTAGTGGGACATACTCCTCTGTTTACCTTCTTTTAATCCAGATGAGCATTTGCCGAAATTATCTTATTGCTACTTTTCTTGAACGTTTAAGTTAATTTAGGAATACGGTTAACTTTAAATTGTGCCAAATCTCTAAAAGTAGTCACTATGCAATGCCTTTTAAATTTTGTTCTTTTTGCATGCTTAGTATGTTGTTTTGTTTAGAAAAAGAATTACATCTTCCCATTTTTATAAATAAGCACTAGAAAATACCTCAAGTAACAAAGAATAATCCTTTAGATCAATCTGAAAAAATGCATATGAAATAACAGTTATGATATTTGAAAAAATGGAATGTATACTGTTTAACACCCGGTTTTAGTACATAGTGACAGTAACGCTACAAGAAATTTAGGGGAAGGCATCTGTGAAAAATGCTAAAATCCAGAGTTCATATCAGAACTGCTTGAAATTTTGTCATTTGGTGGGGTATAGGGAATCTAGTTAAGTTTTAAAAATTCATATTTCTATCTTAAATAGTTTTTTTACAAAAAGATATTTAGTGCTTTTTATAGTATGATTTTTGTATGTTATGTAAAAAGTCCCAGGTCATACAGTTTTTTTTTAGAAACTTTAAATTTTAGATTGCGGTTTCTCTGTACATCTGTTATAAACGTTTCTATACTTTTAAAGTGTATATCAAGTATTTTTTGAGAAAAAAATTTTTATGTGTGAATATATTACATTTTTCTTATTTTTTTGCAATTTTGAGATTTCAAATTCAATAATAAATAAACTATTTAATTTAAATAAACAAAAATACCAACTTTTATTAAACATTTATTTAGGAATATGTATGCAAAGTTTAATAAAAATTCGTTGAGAATTGCAGAAGTTGGAGCATTTTGAAGATACAAAAATGTTCAAAAATTGAAAGTAGAGAAAAATGAATTTAAAGATTTAGATTGCAGTTACACTACTTTCTTAACTTTGAAAACTCCATGCATCATATGCAGGCCCTACAGCTATCTTATTACCTTCTTTCTCTTTAATTTGGTTACCTTTGGCCCTTTTTTTATAATGTTTCTATCTACAATAATTTTTACCAAAAAAATGATAATTTAATTTTTTGCTGCAATTACTTTATATTGGGAAACATATTACATTCTCTACAATTTTTGTTATAAATGATTGGAACTTTGGATTCTGGTTCCTTTAGATAATAGTTACAAAACTATATATGTATATACTCATTTGCCCATGTCTAATGGCTCTGGAGGAGAAAGTTTAAGGAATATGATAGAATTTTCTTGAAGTTTTGTCGGTTTTCTTTTTTCAATACCAATCATTATTAATTTTTTCATATACAGCCATAATGATACCAATTTTTACTGAAAAATTATCTAGGAATATACATATATGCAAAACTTAAAGAAATTCATTGAAAACTTTAGTGTCTGGACTGTAAGGAGTATTAAAAATACTACAAGTTGGACATGAAGAAAAATCTAGTTAGAAGCTCTAAATATAAACAACATTTTTTTTACTATGTTTCTAAATCCTCCTGCACTATATGAAGGCCACTCAGCTCGTTTATTATCTTCTTCTTTTAATTTACTCACCTTTAAATCCTTCTTGGCAGATATATAGTTGCTCAATGAACTCTGAGCACTTTGTTTTAGTTTTCACCTATCCCTAATACTGCTAATTTTCTTGCAAACAACACTTACTTTGCCTGCTGCAACTTTTGCCTTAACTTTCAGTCTATCTTTATAACTCATATTAAATTCACTAACAGCTGCAATCACTGTAATTTGCAATTTCGTTCTTAATACAAAAACTTCCTTGTTACATTTACTCCATCGAAACTATCATTAGCATTTTGTGCTTCTCCTTTAATGCAAATTTCCCATATAATAGTACTAACTAATCTCTTTATTTTTGTCTATGAAATGGAAATTGTAAGTGGAACAGTTCATGCAATTCATACCCATGGTCATACAAAACTTCTGCATAGAAATATGACCCTTACCAATGCCCAGAAATACATCAGCCATTCTTTTATTTACATCAAAAGGTGACCTACTAGAATCACTGTTAACTCTTGGGCTATTATATGTTTTCACTTAAAATTTACCTCAAGCATAGCATTCTAGTATCATTACCTACTATTATGGCTAGAACTCTTTAAAGTTTCATTATATTTTGCTTTGAAATAGCCACTGTATTCCTAACCTAAACTGGTATGAATCATATACCTACTGTTGCAACAAGAAAGCAATACAAAGTTAAATCTGGCTTTATTCCTAGTCTTAACAATAAAAATATAATATAAGCTGCTATCCACAGCTTTCACTTGCATGTAAGCCATATTTCACAAAACACTATATGTCAGTGGAAATGTTCGTTTACTTTCAAAAGTAGTAAGTGGGTAATAATATATAGAAAATGGTAGCAAACAAGTCCAGTAGCTTCCACAAACATCCACAAGATGTCTCTGCACATTACCTCAGTTACAGAATCAAACCGCGTAGTTTAAACGTGAGAATTTCATCAATTTCTTTGCGACACACTAGAAAAAGCAATACAAATGGCCACGCCCACCCACACATGGGCATTTAAATAATGACATAGTGGCTCTATAAACGGCGATAGGGCCTAGCTGACAGCAGATTCTGAAACTACATTGTTTAAACATAATTTAAATGCAAAAAATGGAAAATGCACTTTTTTGTCATTTTTGACGAAATTTCACCGATGCCTTCCCTTAATGGGGCACCAGTGGAATGAGATGGCGGGGCGAACCAGAGATCCTGGAGAAAACCCGCTTCAGCGCTGTTCTATCCACCACCAATCTCACTTTACAATTGCATGGAATCAATCCCGGGCCGCCTTAGTGAGAACCAAGCAGTCTAACCACTCAGCCACTGCAAGGCGTATGACATTCGCACAATATTCATTATATACATTTAATTTGTCTTCAACGTTTCTTAAACGAGTGGTATGTCATGAAAAGTCCACGATCAGTTTTGAGGAAACAAACATTTCTGGAACATATTCCATGTAAAGAGTACTTTGGGGAGCGGATTTAATTGAAAAGTTTCCTGTCCAATTCTTAGAAGATGGTTAACTTAAATACCAAGTGTGGTATGAAACCAACGGCTTGTTTTTGAGTTATGCTGTTCACACACACACACACACACACACACACACACACACACACACACACACACACACACACACACACACACACACACACACATACACACACACACAGACACACACACATGCACACTCACACACTCGTTTGCAAACATTTTTCTGACAAACTTATGTTTGGCCTTTGCGTGACTTTGTTTACTTTGTTCACAAAATTCTTACAAACGCATATTCCTCCATCTACCTCCCTGATTCGATCCCAGGCAAGGATAAAGAGGTTTCCCGATCAGGGAGATTTTGGGATGAGTGATCAGCCCAACATTGGAAGTGAGAGTACGAGAGAGATGAGGTGAGGGGAGAAATGATTATAGAGCAATCGGTGGAATGCGAGCAGGGCAAACCGGAGGATCTGTAGAAAACCCACTCAAGTGCCATGTTGTCTATCAAAAATGTCACTCGTCGAATATGACTTAACGTTGGAGGACGTAAAATACAACAACAAAAAAAGAAATGTCACTTTGCGGTCACCTGGAATCAAACCCGCGGCACCTTGGTGAGAACCAAGTGGTCTAACCACTTAGCCATGATGTGGGCAGTTTCTCACATGGAAAAGTATTTTTGAAAATCCTTAATTACATATTAGAACAATTACTATATCATATCTTTGAAATAAAACTTTACTAAAAAGATATTTGAATGGGAATATTGAGAAACCCCACATTCCACTTTTTTTTTTACAAAATTGAGTTATCTGTAACATTCTAATTTAAATATTTAGGCCGATCATAATGTTGAGAAACCTATGATGTTCTGACATTTGCTGAGCTGTTATGCAGCTATTGTATCACCAAAAGTGAAGAGAAAACCCCACATGTAAAAGAGATATGGGCTTTCTCAGAATTTTAGTTTACCAATGATGTTCCAAACAGAGTGAATAATAATGGGCCTCCTACTCTCTGATTTAATTGATAGTTATTGTTCATAAAATGTCAGGCAGTGGTGATGTTAGTGCAGAATGTAAGGAATAGCACATATTCCAACTGGCTGAACCATTTGTAATTCCACCAAATCCGGCGAGTCAGGCCTAACAAGATTTTTATTTATTTATAGGTTTTCCACTTTGCAGCAGTTCACCCTTGGTTTCTCCTTTCCAGAGATCCCTGTTGTTCCATTGTCCTTCTTGCAGTCCCCTCATTTTCATATTGCCATATATTTCCTCATACAACGTTGTTCCACCTCTTCCCCACTTTCTTCTTCCTAGTACTTCCCACATTAGAACTTGTTTGGGCCAGGGTTCCTCCGGCATCCATTGTACAAGTCCATACCACTGTACAGCTAAATTGGACATTCTGTCTACGACAGTTTCTAGTTCGTCCATTTCATGTCTAATGTAGGTTTTTCTAACATATTGTAACCTTGATATCCTCCTACTTTTTCGAAGTCCATGCATTTGTGTCACTAATATGCCTATTAAAATAATGAGCCTATAAATGAGAAGAAAATGCAAGATCTAAGACGATTTGTGCCATTCTTAACAAAAGTTTAAATCTTTCAGAGCTTCTATGTCGACATATGCATTTGGCCAACATGTGTCAAAGAATGAACCTTGTGTAGAATATAATGCCAGAGTTCTGTTTAGCACTATTTGTTTCATTTTTGTCCTTGCCATTTATATAGTGTAGGTTAAGTTATAATTTATGCATATTTATTACACAATTTTAGGGAACCCCCCACGTTCACTAAATAAATGTTAACATAGCTTCAAGAAAATGGTTCAAGAATGTCTACAGTGCAATGAAATGCTTCCCTCTACATTCATTTCAACTAACAATGAGGACAAAAACTGACTTTAAGCATAACTTTAAGAACTGGAATACAATTGGTAACCCCTGAGTAATTTAGAATTTTGGATATGTGGGTTTCTCAATATACGGATTCATTTAATGTCATATGTGTAACAATATTTTCTGAATGTCTAAAATGGGAGTGTGGTATTGGACAGTATCTATTTTTTTCACCTAATACATTTATGGATTACATTCATGTTTGCTTTTCTTTGCAGTGGTCACACTTGTTGACTGCGACATACATTCCCTTCAAGAAGGGTGCAATTTATCTCAGCTCAACATTTACATATAAAACAGTGAATACAGTCTTCCATTGATATCAAATGATACAATTCTTTTTTTCTTCAGGTGCATCATAGTTTTGGTTGTTTGTTCTTCTCTCTTACTTCCAAACATGTACATTTTTCCCAAATTTGCACTTTATGTGAGGTTCAAGTCAATATTTCACTCTGTTCTCAATAATTGTATTGAGTGTCACATGTTTCACAGCTATTACCGGATTTTGTGAATAATTATTTGCTTACTACTCTATTCACACCTAACACCATGTACCTACTAAACAGGTTGAGTCAGACCTAAAAATTCAATGTTATAGCTGGGATTTGAACACAGATTATCCGGTCTCTGTGCAATTGCTCTAACATTGGAGCTACCGTGGCCAAAGCACTAGTATGGCATTAATTCTCTATCTTACTCTCATTGTTCCGGTAAACCACCATGAGTTCTCATATACATATTGTGATTCTGAGTTAGTGAAATCAAAAGAAGAGGTTACAAACACAAAAATTGCCCTTTATTTCCGTAGAAATACGTTTCGTATGCATACACAATACAACATACCAGGTCAACAAACACAGCTGTTTACCCGCACACGTTCGCTTACCCACTAAACCCCCTTTGGCGGGAGGGCTGCCTTTTTATATTTTACTAACATTCCAGAAATTTCTCATACAATCGGAGCCGGGCTAGTGCAAAGGCGAACTCTCGAGAAATCTCCTTTCTTCCGGCGAGATTTTATCTACGCACTGCACTGCGCATCCCTTTGAGTGCCTTGCTACCTCGATCAACAATGGCCTGGCGACAATATTATACAACTACCTTAATGGCGACTTAGAGCTGTAAGTACTTTAAGACACGGGCTTTATAGTGCAACCACTATTAGGTCTATTAATGGAAATTAAACAGTTCTTTCAAAGCAGCTCTGTATAGGGCAAACTCTGAATAGGTTGGATCAAACTGAAAAATTCAAATCTGTGTTCATATCCCGGCTATGGCATTGCATTTTTAAGTCTGACCTATCCTGTTCAGAGTTTAATCTACACACGGCTATTGTGAAGGAACAATTTAATTATCTAAGAAACTATGTGAGCTATTTCCCAATTGCCTCTCTTTTTAAGACTAATTCATCTATATTCTTATTGTTTTAGTTTATTTATTGTTGTTAATATTATTATTAAAATGCTTACATGGATCAGGTTTTGCCTGCCCAATACCGACCGTCAGTTTACTGTCTGAACCCAACCGAAAAATGCTTAAAAAGAAAATAATATCCTAAATGTTGCCTGTTTCAATTAGAGAAACAGATACCACAATTCAAATGATACAGGGTAGCATATCTCTCATCGTACTTTTTGCGCATTTAACTTAATTTTACTCCAGTAGTTATCCATCAAACTTCACTCTGTGCTGGCCTTCCAAACACTCAAACAACAGAAAGCACGACTATTCACAAACAACACAGTCTCTCAACTAAATAACACATAATGCTTGCTTCTGGGATGCAGAGGGACCTGCTTGTTACTTCATAGGTGCTGCCTCTTGTGTGCAGTGAGAAAAGAATGAACTGCTTTAAAACAGCTTCTATCCGATACCATACGACCTTCTTCTACTTAATTTTTGTGCAGATGTATCTGCATCTTTTCAGAGGTTGGCTACATTTATTACAAAAGAGGTACATGTTGGCAGTTATATGACAAGCAATGATACTTTGGACGTAGAAAATTTTCTAAAGCATAAAATTATAGACTAGAATTTTGGAAGTAATAAACATTCTCAGGTCATAAACCGCCTAATGTAAAGAAGTTGACAAGAACAATATATGATTTTCATAATTTTCGTTTGTATGAAAAATATCACTTAATTGGTCAAACGCACATGTGCAGTCTACTTTTTAAAAAAAAACATTCTATGGAACAAAATGCATATCAAGGATATCTTAAATTTTGTGTAACTAACTCAAAATTTTTAAAAACCTTTTTGTAGAATTTGCATAAAAGGAATATCATCACCATTGTCGTTATTGTAGGAAATCAGTTGTTAATTTACTTAAGCAGGGTATAGCATAAGGTTAGAAAGGTAGAATCAGAATTGGAAAAATGAATGCTTTATCCAAGATTGAGACAGTTTCCATGGAATTGTTCTAACCAATCCAAACTTGTCGGCTAAAAGCTAAATGCCACAACTGATTTGCATCAACTTCATTGCCATCATCGTAATTATTAGATTATTATTAACAGTCGTAGTTTAATCAGTTTTAGTATAATTATAAGCATCATATAAAATCTTACAACCTAAAGTAGAATAACCCAAGTTCTGGTACCAGCTGTAATGCATCCCACCCAACACAGAGAGTCGTGGTCAGCTCATGCATTCCACACTCAGAATATTGGTTTACTGCATTGACAGATTAATAGCTTCCATAGATCCAGTTGGCTAAAGTATGTGTGGAAAGTGAATAAGCTTCACTAAAAGAAAATTAAGCTGACTATAATATACAGTAAATAATTTTAAAATTCAACATAATTGGTGTTTCACTTTTTGTAATTTTTATGGTATACATTTTGCACAAATGACCATTTTTAATAAATTACAGCCTTTACCCTCATCTGCGTTTAATAAAACCATTATCTGGTTAACATGAAGTGCATACAATTGCACATGAATAAATTGGATATAATTTTGCTACATTTCTGTATGCTCATTTCAATAGTAGGTGGTATCTTCTGCCCAGAAACATTTTCCGTGTAGTAGTGAACAGCCTTCTTCTTATTTAAATTCTTTTCCTGTTTTGTTTTGGCATTACTCTGTTCATAAAACTTCTATAGATATTTCTTTCTCTTAGTATAAATCAGATAAATTGTACAATTATTGACTCAGCTCATTTATAAGAACATAGTATGTGCATCTGATTAAGGAAGGCATATGTGTCTGAGATGAAGATGTGCTTCAGAGATTAATTATTTACTGTATATTTACTGTGATTTTAAGGGAAACCATCATGAATACTACTAGGTTTTACTAGAATGTGAATTTAATCACGGATCAAAATAAATATGGCAATTAGATTTACCCTTCTATGTAGAGTAGTAAATGCAGGAACATTGTAGTTCACCCGAAAATTTGATACAAGGTGTTCAATGGAGACATATTTTGACTCTTTCTGAATTAAATACATGGATTTCTAGAAAAATGTCTATACATCAAACTGTGAACAAAAATGAAAGGTTAGTTATATACCAAATTGATATTTGAGTTCAGCCTCTTCCAGGGATACGGCGTGTAGATTTTCAAGAAAATTTCATCCTATTCACAAAAATGGCTCAAAAAATGTTGATTAAAGTATCATATGCTTAAAATATTTGTTAGCATATCCTGAATTTTTCAGCAATGGCTTCGAAGGTACTCTTCATTCTGGATACTTTTTGCAAAATTACTAAATCATAAGAGATATACAAAATATTAATGCACAAAATATTAGATCATGTTAACGCATGTAACACTAACAAACACAGCTTTTGTACACGAAACAAACAAAACCATTTCTAATGCAAAATAACTCATTTATTCCAAAAATGCTTCTTAAAATTATGAATAAAATAATGTTTTTTAGACATTAATATGCTATTAAAAATCTTATAGAAATTGGGTATGATATCATATCATATTAATTTAAAATAATAGCCATTTTATTATTCAATAATATATTTATGCCAGTTAAGAAAATGCATGTTCTTTGAAATAAGGACAACAATTTTCCATAATGTAAGATTTATCACTTAATTTAATTTTAGATTCTACTATAAAAGTTGCATTTAAGTGTGTGTGTCCAACAGAAATTAAAATTGAGTTGACACAACATAACTTATATAGAAGTTCATAATTTATTACAAAGACCTATATACCACTTACTTTGTTCTCTGTAATAGTAACGATTCTCATCTTAAGCATTTATAAACTTATGGCACTCAGTTCCATTTCCAATGCTGCTTTACCATCCTCCTCTCTATCTTTTCACTGAGTACGTAGACTGTTCTTCATATTTTTGTTTTGTATTGGAATTGGGATTCCTCTTTCAGTTCATATTTAAATGTGAACGTGTAATGTAATTAATAAGTTGTGCTAAAGAAAGAATATAGATATAGATATTGATAAAGGCAGGCATAGGAAATGTACTAATCTTCTCCATAACTTCTATGCGTGATTAGTGGAATCCAAGTTAATTGAAATACTGTTTTATAGCGGTTTTTAACAGTTCCTCACTTATATTCTTATATTATATTGGGGCTAGTTTCCGATTCAATGGTTTCCAAAGCCAGTCCCTCAGTAATATAAAAATGTAAGTTACGAAGTGTTAAAAGCGACTACAAATAGTGTTCAAACCAATAACTTGTATTATATGTGTGGACAATTCACCCCTAAATTGGAGCGTAGAAGAAAGAAGTATTACTAAAACAGTAAGTATGTTCCTTATACTTTGTGGTGGCCTAGGAGATCAAGGTAAGGATTTAGCCCCCCTCCTCCCATGTTTCCTGTGTAATGGTATGTTATATTTGTAGAAATGTAGGATGTTGATGATGTGATGGAATGACCCACATTGATTTTCTCAAAGCTGAATTCTGTAACTTACCATGGCTGCTCTTGTGTTAACATGAGATCTAATTTTGAGAGTGCGGTCATGGATGAGAGGTGATGAAGTATTTGTAGAAAGATTAGATAATTTTTAGAACCTTCTTTGCCTAAATTGTATTTTAAATTAATTAATATCTTTTGAAATAGCTCTTCTAAACACTGAAAAAATTACCGCTTCTGTGAACCTTGAATTTACATAGCTTTAATGACAATTATATTTTTTTCACAATGCTTTATGTACCACATACTTTCTGCTGACTTACAGATACTTACACATATCCATTCACTGCGCTCGTTAAATGCAGAAGAATGCTAGCTTCAGCCTATCTTGATTTACTGGTCCTGCCATTGCTATGGCAATTCAACGTCTGTCCATTTGTCCACGTCACATCAAATTATAATTATGTTTGTTTTAATGCTTAATAATATTTTTATAATTTTTCTTTCAAATCACTTTTTGACACCATTTAAAAGTCAAATTAACATTTCTTTAAAATCCAAAATAATTTTGTTATTTAAGTCATAATTAATATAACATTTTCTACTTCTCTGTATCTGAATTCTTTCCCACTTACACTTGATATCCCCAGCTTCATGTCTTATCCACTAAAATCACAAATAATTTTAAAATAAATTAAAACTTAAAATAGCTGTTTTAGCTGTATATTGTGCAACACTGGTCTTAATCAATGGCTATATGTAAAACACAAATCTTATCAGTTTACAGTGCCTGTGGCGTGGAGAGAACAATTTAACCATTTGAATGATTGTAATTATAAGTCGAGTGTAAGATATTCTAGTGTTCCATTAGCAATAACACCAGCTCCACATTGTGAAGATCTTACAGTGCCAGATCCTGTAAAATTATGGGTTGAATAATGTGATGGATGGATCAAGATAAAATCATGATATAAGTGAAGTGAACCCTTAAAATCCCAAAATGCTGCATATCAGTGCTAAAAAAGTGGAGAAAGACATTTTGATTCTTAAGAACTGTAATCATATTCATGATTTGAAACTAGGTAGAAGAATAGTCTAATTTACTGGGTTTCTGGCTAGAGGGGTGAAAATTCCAGGCAAGAGAGACTAAAGGAACCTTATACTAATATAGACATAAACAGCCTTTACAGTTATACACAAATATAAATATTTGAAACAAAAACTTCAATTGTCTTAGGAAAATGAAGTTAATTCTTCTTACTCTCAATTAGAAAGAAGAATTAACATAAATTTCTTAAGATAGGTGAAAATTTTGTTACAAATAATTTTATTTGTGTAATATTCATTGCTGCATTTTAGCTAGCTTCATTGTCTACGTAATCATTAGTTTTCACAGTATTTCACAACAGCAGACAACATAAGTCTCTGGGTCAATATTAGTGGTTCAATGAAGCAATTAGTTATAGAGTATTATGTCAAAGATTGTTGCCTATTTATTCGCTCTACTAAAAAAAGTTTAATAGCAGTGTTGTTACATAATGGCAATTTGCTACCACCAATACCTCTATTTCATGAAATTCAGTTCTATGTCCATAATTTTAGATGCTATTGGTTATCAGAACCAGTGCTATGAATTTTGTAGTGACCTCATGATATTTGTATTGCTAACAGGACTAAAGAGAGCTTTCATAAAATATTGCTGCTTTTTGGGATTGTGGGGCAATAGGGCAACTGACAAGCATATTATAGTGAAAGAGTGGGTGAGAAAGGGAAACTATACACCTGAAGCAAGCAGTTTTCGGTACATACCTCTAATAGGCCCAAACAAGGATCTTTTTCCACCCCTGCAGATAAAGTTAGGGTTATTGAAAAATGTTGTTAAAGGTTTGGACAAAAGTAGAAGTGCATTGGAGTATTTAAGAAGTAGCTTTCCCAAAATCAGTACATCTAAATTAAAGGAAGGTATATTTTTCAGTCCTGAAATGAGACTACCTCTTAAAGACAGTGTTTCTTAATCTAAGCTTAAACCTGTTGAATTGGCAGCATGGAATTGATTTAAATCAGTGTTGAAAGACTTCCTTGGCAATTACGAAGAAGAACATTATGAAACCTAAGTCCAGGAACTGTGCTACTCACTAGGACATTTCTGAAATGGAAACACGTTGAAAGGGTTATTGGCATTCAGTAGTGTTGGGAGAACATTGCTAGTTCTATAAAAATTGGAGAGAATATGTCAAAAAAAAAAGACAATTCAACAGTGAAACACTTCTGAGATTATATGTGTGTATCGTTTCCTACATTATATTTTGTTGATCTACTTTAATTATAATAATTATTGTCAAAGTTATCTGGTATAAAAATATCTATTACTATCTTGATGTTCAAAAAGGGTGCTTTTAAGACACATATCACAAAAACTTAAATAATTTCAAAGCTGGTATCGTTATGTTCATGACATTTTTGCAATAGTACCTAAAAAACTCATACAAGATGCTCTCAGGTTTTTGAATATACAAAATCCAGCTATGACATTTACATTGGAAACAGAAGAGGATGTTGTGCTTCCCTTTTTGGACATCAAGATAGAAAAAAGGAACAACAAACTCACTTTTGGTATTAACAGGAATCCGACACACACAAATAATTATATTAAGAACAACAGTTTCAACCCAAAACAACACCAACATGCCATTTTCAACAGTTTAATATTTCGGAGGATCAACTTTCCACTAAACAGAGAAGATTATCAAGAAGAATACCTACACATAAAAAAGTAGCTATATACAAAGGTTTCAAAACAAATATAGTAGACAAAACAGTTAACAGACCCAACAATGTAAAGAAAATGAAAGAAACCACCACCCTAGTACCTAAGGAGAAAAAGAGAAAAAACTTTTTAAAAAATTCACCTTCCATCCATCAGCCTATAATAAATTCCAAATAATCTTCTCAAAACACAGCATAATTCTTGCACCTCAAAATAGGTTTAATATCAGAAATTTGTTGATATTCATATTCATGTTAAAAGGCCCTGCCCCCAAAATTCTTTAGCTACCAAAGAAAAACCAGGAATCTATGAGATCAAATGTGAAACTTGCCCTTAAATTTATATAGGAAAAACAAAAGGAAAAATTAACATCCGGACTAAGGAACATATAAGAAACATTGAAAATGGTGAAGCAGAAAAATCGGCAGTGGGTTTTCATTTTTTGAATACTAGACGTGATATCAACTTGGAAACATCTCTAATAAAATACGTTAATCACCTGATAGACGTTTTCGTATGGGAAAAAAATCTTCATTAACCAAAATCCTCATAGGGTCTTGAATTTTGAAACTCCACCACTGGACATCTTTGACAAGTACATCATGCCATCTATTGATGTTACAGAGAAACAGTAAACCACTACAATTTGCACTAATCAAGTACCAGCTGATGATAAGAGCAAAAGCTCTTGAAACATGCCCTGTGAATAAACAATGTGAGCGAAGCAATGTGTCAATATCTTCTCGATTCACTTTTGAGCTAATAATATTCAAATTAAATTTAAGGCTATTATTAGGTTTTTAAAGGTTCCTTTACACTCTTATCTGCTTTATTTGATAAAAGGTAATTACACAAACAAATATAGCACATAGATTTTAAAAGCTTTTTATTTCTCTATTCTGGGCAGTGCAGCAACCAATGTTAACAGTTACTTTTCAAATTTAAACATTCGTAGACTTTACTCAATCCTGTCACAGGAACAGATGAAGCAATTCAACTGGCAAGAAACATTCTTCAGAATTTCCTGCGTGGGCTAATTTATTTTCTGTTTTTGTCCTCATCTGCCCTTTGTCTGAGAACTTGAAGCAATAGCCAAGGCAGTAGCACATAGCAGTCCAAATGCAGCCCATAGATTAAACATGTACATTACAGTAGTGATTGGGCGTATTCCTGGACTAAAGTGTTTCTTCTTCTGCAAAGCTTCAATGTCTGCCACTTGTTTAATTAGAATGTCCATCTTTTCCTTCTGCTACCTTTGTGAACCTAAAATAGAATGAAATAACAATATATCAATAACTGGACCCAAAATCTCTCTAGACAACTTCACGGTGCCATAGCAAAATCCAAGTACATGACCCATTAGTAAGAAAAGATTAGTACAAAATTGAATCGAGAATATATTGACACATTGCTTCACTCACACTGTTTATTCACAGGACATGTTTCAAGAGCTTTTGCTCCTATCCTCAGCTGATACTCGACTAGTGCAAGCTGTAGTGGTTTCTTCTTTCTCCGTATTGTCCATAGATGGCGTGATGTACTTGTCGAAAATGTCCGGTGGTGGAGTTTCAAAATTCATGACTCTATGACGATTTTTGTTAATGAAGATTTTTTCCCATACGGAAAGGTCTATGGGGTGATTAACGTATTTTATTAGAGATGTTTCCAAATTGATATCATGTCTAGTATTCAAAAAATGAAAAGCCACTGCTGATTTCTCTGTTTCACCATTTTTAATGTTTCTTATATGTTCTTTAGTTCTGATGTTAATATTTCTTTTTGTTTTTCCTATATAAATTTTAGGGCAAGTTTCACATTTGATCTCATAGATTCCTGGTTTTTCTTTGGTAGTGATTGAATTTTTGTGAGGGCCTTTTAACAAATTTCTGATATTAAACCTATTTTGAGGTGCAAGAGTTATGTTGTGTTTTGAGAAGATTTTTTGGAATTTGTTATGGGCTGATGGGTGGAAGGTGAATTTTTTTAAAAAGTTTTTTCTCTTTTTCTCCTGTAGGGTCTAGGGTGGTGGTTTCTTTTATTTTCTTAGCTTTGTTGAGTCTGTTAACAGTTTTGTCTACTAAATTTGGGTTGAAACCGTTGGATATAGCTACTTTATTTATGTGTAGGTATTCTTCTTGATAATCTTCCCTGTTTAGTGGAAAGTTGATCATCCGAAAGATTAAACTGTTGAAAATGGCATGTTGGTGTTGTTTTGGGTTGAAACTGTTGTTCTTAATGTATTTATCTTTGTGTGTCGGTTTCCTGTAGATACCAAAAGTGAGTTTGTTGTTCATTTTTTTGATCTTGATGTCCAAAAAGGGGAGCACACCATCCTCTTCTGTTTCCAATAAAAATTTTATAGCTGGATTTTGTATATTCAAAAGTTTAAGACCATCTTGTATGAGTTTTTTAGGTACTATTGCAAAAATGTCGTCAACATAGCCATACCACACTTTGAAATAATTTGGAAAAGCTTTTGTGATATGTGTTTCAAAAGCACTCATGAATAAATCTGCCAAGAAGGGAGACAATGGGTTGCCCATAGCTAGGCCCGTCTTTTGTTTATAGATCTGTCCATTAAAGCTGAAAACATTTTGATTGATACAAATTTCTGTAAGTTGTGAAAGTTCTTCTATTTCTTCAGGTGTTATTTGTATTGATTCCAGCCATTTTTTGAGAAGTGGAATAAGCTCATTGGTCGGTATACTTGGATACAAAGAAATGACGTCAAAGGAAACTAAAGCATTTGTAAACTTGCCCTAAAATTTATATAGGAAAAACAAAAAGAAATATTAACATCAGAACTAAAGAACATATGAGAAACATGAAACATGGTGAAACAGAAAAATCAGCAGTGGCTTTTCATTTTTTGAATACTAGAAATGACATCAATTTGGAAACATCTCTAATAAAATACGTTAATCACCCCATAGACCTTTCCGTATGGGAAAAAATATTCATTAACAAAAATCTTCATAGAGTCATGAATTTTGAAACTCCACCACCGGACATCTTTGACAAGTACATCACGCCATCTATTGACAATACGGAGAAAGAAGAAACCACTACAACTTGCACTAGTCGAGTATCAGCTGAGGGTAGGAGCAAGAGCTCTTGAAACATGTCCTGTGAAAAAACAGTGTGAGTGAAGCAAAGTGTCAATATATTCTCGATTCAATTTTGTACTAATTTGTGCTTCACTGTCCCTACACTTCTTTCAAGTTTATATTTTGAGGAAAAGATTAACTAAAATGACTCTTTGGAGCTGTTTCTGGGAAGCTAACTACCTTGCTGTATTCTTTCAGAAAAAAGATCAGTTACAAGTGATATATGCCAGCACTTTTTATCAATGTAACACATCTTCATAGTATGTTCTCAATACAAACTGGTTAAAAAGGAAGCCTGCATAACAAATACCTGTGCACAGCATTAAATGAAAACAGTATATTTCGACAGTGGAGAAGTACCACATAAATATATCTGTTACTGATAATTGTATTTCTGTATTTATGTAAACCTTCAATTATTTGCTACAATTATATGTAATCTATTATCCTAAATTAGAACATTTAAAATGTAACACTCCTTGGTTCCGTATATGTATATTTTTGTATTATATTTGATGTATAATTATAGGGATATATACCATTACTTTCTTAATCCTTTATTCATTAATGAAGTGATATTGCAAGGTTCTCTATAACTGAATATCTTTGTTGTTCCATTTATACCCCACTTTTAATTCCAATGGTCATATCGGCGGCCATTTCTCCTTTGGAACATATGGAAGGTGTTAACTTGTATTCGTTGACTTTTAATCATTAGATCACGCACATATTTGTACTCTCATTCGTACTTGCAGACACTGGGGAAGATGAGGAGTTATCTTGGTCAGATAAAAATCCCCACCTTAATGCTGGGAATCGAACCTGAGAGCTCCTAGCATGGCAGGCAGGTGCTCTACAGACTGAGCTATGGGGCCAGCCAATTGAATTTTGTTTAAATAAATTAGGCCTATATGTTGAAAGAATTATCAAAACTGTAAATATGATTTTTGAAATTATCATAGATATAGTACCTCATAGTCTACATTTCCCTGGCAAAGCAAAAAGTATGGACATGCTGGAAATAATAAGATCCAAAGGAATTATCAAAAGTCTGACAGGACTTTCCGTTCCGTGGAAGTTCTGGTGAAGAGGGACAGTGGAAATCGCTTCTGCATGGATGGGTCAACATCTCTGTCAGTTAACAGTTATACCCTTTGGTCTCTGCAACAAGCCAGTCACCTTTCAGTACCTCATGGGGTCATTGATAGGTGGGATGATTTAGATGATATATGATGCTCGCCTGCTATACCTGAACTACCTCTTCGTTATTAACAACACTTTTGAAGAGATTCTCGAAAACAAGACCATTGTAATACAGGTACTGCAAGCAGTCAACTTGAATTTGATCTCGATGAAATGCCAACCATTCCGCAAGGGGTCTCATTTCTTGGTTCATACCTATGGCCACAGCACATGGCATAGCCATAGACACCAAGAAGGTTTCGGCTGTGACAGATTAGCCTCCCTTGAAGGATAAATTCAACTTTGGGGCCTGTGAAAGTAGTGTTGTCAGTCAAAGCAGAGCAACCAAAGCAGAACTCACAGGCCTCTACAAAATATACAAGCTGCTCGCTTATCTTATCGAAGAACACGCACCTTATATGTGTGGACGGAAGAATTCTACGGCGCCTTTGCTATGCTTAAATCAGTATTCTGCAATGCAATTGTCTTACATTGCCCAAAACCACTCGACCATTTTATTGTGAATATTCACACCAGTGTTAGCGGTATTGAGGTTTCCATTGCAAGTTCAGGTAGGACAAGAGCGAGTAATAGCTTGCTACAACAGGACCCACTCTAAGGTGGAAAAAAGCTATTGAGCTATTCATCATGAGTTGGTGGTTATAGGCAAGGCACTGGTATATTTCATTAATACCTACATGAACTTCCATTCCATCTAAGTACTGATCACCCCTTCCTCAGCTGATTGTTCTCCTTCAAAAATCGTCCATCATTGTGTGGCAGCAGGTTGTATATAGCCTGTAGGGTTTTGCTGTGTGCCCATCCGTTAAAGGTTTTACCACAGGTAGGATTTTGTTGAATGGTCTTAGGTTATTTGGTTGAATTTTGTTATAAAATGAAATTAAATGAACTGTGTAGTGTTTAACATCCACTTTTACTACATGCGACACCAGAAGCAGTGACACTGATGGTACAGGAAATGAAGATGTTGCACCGGTTGAATAACATGGCGATTTTGTTGTGGGGTGGCACTTGTGTTCCACGGTGTGAAAGGCAAAGCTACAAAATCTTATACACCCTGGTGTATTATTAAGTTTTTAAAGTAAGTTGGGTGAAATTCTGTTGCCAAACAGCTTGGATGGACTATGTGGAGCTCAGCATTAGCTCCTGTATAGTTTAGCTCTGTCGTTATTTTGGGTGCCCGCGCGCCATTCGTGGTACCCACAGCTGCCTAAACTTTTATCTAGTGGGATCATAGTATCCAAGATACCTAACCAGGGCCCTTCTGTGTGATGGAATTGAGCCTATAATTTGGTAGCCCGACGCTTAATAATGTCATCCACCTATGGAAAGGATGAGGCTTGCAACCTCACCGGCAAGCTGCGTCATACAGAATAGATGGACTAAAGTCTGCTATTTTATCAGTCATTTTTACTGCTATTTCTGACACTCCTGTGTTACCTATATGCATTTAAGCTTTTATAATCTTTTATAAAATATTTTCAAGTGCTTAAGGTGAAACATCAGCTTTGTTAATTATGAGTAGCTGGCATTCCTTAATTTGTATAAGAGTACACACTCAGACATCAGATGTTCAAAATTCCTCCATAACATATTTTCTACCAGATCCTGGTCATCTTCAGTGGGACATACTGCAGCAATTAAATTTGGTCTCTCTTCTTCCTCTCCAACAAAACTATTTTTCTGGCCCTTGGAAATCTCCTGATTTCCAATGCCAACCTTTGGAACTGGAACTCTGGTACCATTCTCGACTGAAGAGATGATCTTACTGAACACATATGATTGGATGTCACCTGTTCCTTTCTTTCTTTTTTCTGTTTTTTTTTTCTTTTTTTATTTTCTTTTGTAATTTACATCCTTCAATCATAATTCATATCGGATGATGAATGCAATGGGCGAAATGATGCTCAAATGAGCCCAGGGACCATAGAGCTTAGAGTTACCCATCAATCGTTTTTCAGGATAAGGGAAAACCCCTGTAAAACGTTATGCAGGTAACTCACCCTGACCGAGATTCGAACTCGGGACCTCTTGAACGTGAGGCAGACATGCTACCACCACGCTACCGAGGCAGGAGAATATCAACTGTGGTATTGACAAGCTGAATTTGGGTTGTCTCTGGACGTGAAGAAATTAATCTGTTGGGTGTCTGTTGAGGGCGATGTACTTCTTCTTCCTTCCCCGCCAATAGAATTCTACACTGGTTGCCAGATATCTGTTGAAGGGGATGTACTTTCTGTTCCATCTCCATCATTGGAATCCTAGGCTGTTGAAATCTGAATCACCATTAAGTTGATCTGTAGTAAATGATTTAATAATAATTGTTTGGACATCAGCAACGTTGACATTATTGAAAATTTTACATGTGTATTGTTTAACAAACTGTAGAACACTATTAAATACTGATATATCAAAATACAATAATTTTTTCTTTACTACTATTTATGATATATATTTTTCCCAAATATCCAGTTCACTTATAAACTGTACAGATCTTAACAGTTATATATTTTGACCTATTTCATATTATATCTCAAGAAGTGGTTGGCAACTGCTTATTTATCTATTTTTTTTAATAATATATTACCTAAATGTTCCATTTGATGAGTCTATCAGCTTCTTTTAGTTCTTCTAATATATAAAGAATCACAATTATTGCAAGGCATTTTATATACTCCAGATAATTTTAATTTGTCAATAGAGCTACTCAAAGGTTTCTTTTATAAATTCTTGAGATTGTAGTTTTTCTTTTTTGGAGCTAATTTCTATTATATTTTTTGTAGATTCCTTTGGGTTTATTAAAAGTCCATGGATGGCAAGTAAACTTCTTATATATAGTTTTTACTTCTGATTGTTTTAAAGTAATAACTGATTTAATATTAATTTTGTATAGATGGTCTTTAATAATTTTGAATATCGCTGTTTTCTTGAAGGCATATATTTCAGCAACATGCAAAATGTGTTGTTATTCTAATTGATATTCAGAATCAGGCACTGGAAGATTTATAAGTGTGTGAACTAAACAGTGAAACACACCTAATTGATGTGAACCTGGAGTATAATTATTGGCTTTTATGTAGTTTTCCACATTTGTATCTTTTCTATAAATAACAAACTTCAGTTTATTATGATATTTAAAAATCTACAAATCCAGAAAGATAACATTACATTTTCTTCTATTTCCATACTGAATTTTATAGACTCATCCTGGTTATTGAGAATATTTAAAGCTTCATCAATTTTGTCATTAGGTAAAATGTCAAAAATGTCATCTACATATTTATACCTAATTTTAAATATGTCTGAATGAGCTAACGTTACTTTGGTTTCTAAGTTACTCATATAAAATTGTGATAATGGATTACCCATAGCTAAACCATGTGTCTGTGTATACAATGTTCCATTAAATGTAAAAGTATTCCGATTTATGCAACTGTAATTAAAGTTCAGTAAAGTTTGAATTTCTAATTCATTGATGTTGATTGAAGTAGAAGTTGAGAAGTTGTAGAAGTTGAGAAATCTTTTCAGTTGGAACATAAAAAATAAAGACCAAAGACAATTAGCCTCATTAATAACTTTAATAACTTCATTTATGGCTTGTAATGTGTTTGTTCTAATTTCTGATTAAACAGATTTTTTTAAAAGTTGCATGACTCTATCTTAGTAGTCGACCATATTAAGTAATACAATTTGATTGCCTTTGTCTGCTTTTAGAAATATTACAGATTTTTCATTTAAATGCTTGATTATCTTTAATGCTGGAAAGTTAGTTTTATCAGATTGTGGTTTTTGAATAATTTTTGTACATTGTGATCTAGCATTTTCTCTTTCTATTTCAGAAACGTTCTTTAAATATAATTCAATATCTGTTACGAAATCTTTTGTTTCTTCTGAGAATGCTATACAAGTCTTCAATCGTTTTTTTTTAACAGATCTAATTATTTTTTTTTTTAAAGGCTTATTTGAAAAGTGGATTACTTCATTATTAGTTTTCTTTTTTTTAGGAGTATAAGGTAACTAATCTTTTAATATGAACAACTTATGTTTAAATGTGTATGCTTCGTTTTCATCATTCTCTTCAAATAAGCATATACCTAATAAACTTTCAAAATTATTCCAAAACACAATATACCCCACTCTGAGTTAATTGCTTATGAAGTTGATAAAGTTGCATGTTGATTTGGTTTAGCTTTTAGTAATGTTGAGTTTCTTCTCTTTTAATTATCATTTCTTCTGCCAGTTTTATTGAGTACAATTTTCCCTGTATTTAACATATTCTCTTACAAATCAACTTATAAACTCAGGCTTTAGAAAAAGAAGAATTAAAAAGAAAGGATAAGATCTGTTAAGAAAAGGATTGACGACTTGTATAGCATTCTCTTGGATGATTTTGGATGGGAGGTGTTTGACCATCCACCATACCGCCCTTATTTGACACCAAGCAATTACCACCTCTTCCCAGTGATGCAAAAATGGCTCGTTAAACTAAGCTTTGATATTGATGCCAAACTGCATGTCGGTGTAAACCAGTGGTTGAGATCGCAGGTTGAAATCCTTGAAATCAAACCTATTTCTACAGAGAGGGTATTAAAAAGATTGTCCAACGTTATGATCAATGACAGTTTGAATGGCTACTATGTAGAAAAGTAGCCTAAGTGTGTACTTTTGAAACGTATCTCCTATACTTTGAGTTTTTCAACTTGTAAATTGTTTATTTGTGTATTTCAAAATGGCTGTTACTTTCTGGAGTGCCCTCATATAAGGTATTTCTCGTACTTTCCCTTATCAAGATGAATGTGTAGTGACCTTTAGTTCCATGGATCCTGGGCATACTTGAATATCGTTATCGATTTCATTCACTATCTCATATGATATAAATGGTCAAAATATGTTGAAAGGAATATAAACAATGAATAAATCAATAATTCAATGCATGCATTTAAACTATTAATGTAAACACTTAAGTGGTTGTCATTGTACACATTTTACACAAAGGTCCATTGTTGAGCTTGTTGCCAATTCATACATTTTGCAAAAACTGTTAGGAATAATTAAAGAATCGGAATATTTCTTATTTTGTATTCAATCCATTTTCATGTATCTCTTCATAATATCAAAGGCAACAATACCATAATGGACTTTTTTGAGGTAAATGTTCTAAGCAGTCCAAGGAAAGAGATGGCAGCCAGTTCTTCGCCATGTTCCGAGAATTTAAACAAGCTTTCAGTAACTACTAGTATCGCAATGACTTATTTGCATTTTGGACACCATAGTACTAAGTTATAGATCAAAACTAGTAACATGCTGTTTATACCATCAGAAGCTTAATTTATTGTATATATAGTGATGTAGAAAGCCATGAATTATCTGGTACCTTTAATTGCTGGATTTTTGTATAAAAGTATCCAGGTTTGACCTTTGTTGACACTTGTGCAATTATGAATAAATTACCATCTATAAAGGGTATCCTTTATAACTAACTGTTCTAACACAAGAAGCCATGCATAAACAAATTTTGAAACATAGAACTGGAACTGAAAGTCTGAATTCCTTGGCCGGGATTTGAACCACCAATCTTCTTTCTACCTGCAGCTGCTCTACCACTAACCCACCACGGCAACATGCTGCTATGACAATATATTCTCCAACTGATTTGCATTTTCCGAATAGAACATCAGTAAATATGAAATTGGAGATCACATAGGTTAATGCCATGGAGGCAGCAGAATCACAGTGCTTCAGTGATGCTGAAATAAGCCTATCAGTTGTCACTGTAATTAATTAAAGTTTATTTACTATTGTTTTTATTATTTTATATATAAATGTAATTTACCTTTGCTTGCAAAGTGCAACTTATATGATCCTTTAGCCTCCGACATGTTCTGTTTTGCATAATATCAGCTCTCACATGTGGTCAGCTAAGAAGTTGACTGTGAGGACAAATCACAAGCTTGGGAATGTGACATCTTTCTGTTGATCATTAGTGACAAAAGACCTGCAAATATTGAACTTATCAGGAAACACATTTGAGTTGCATGCATACACATATTTTAATTTTGAACATATGAAGATACATACTCATAATATACAGGCAGTATGGAAAAGCGCAAATAATTCTGTAATTAAGTACAGAAAGAAAATAAAATTCTTTGTGTGTTTAGAAGACCAACAAATTTGGAAATGGAAATACTTTGATTTTATTTTAAGCCTAATTAGAATTGTACAGTCAGTAGATTATCATTAGAATTTATTGGAAAGCTTTGCATCAGTTTTCATTTTCTGACTGGGTGAATTATGGCATAATTATTGGTTTGTATTTAGACAAAAGACCCAGCATCAGGAGGAAGGGATGCTATCACAGCTCCTTCTTTAAGGTGAGGATTCATCATTTGGGAATACCAATTGATACAATTGAATTCATCTTGCCCTTTTGGGATTTTCTTGCTTTGAGGAAACAGAATTTTAGTTATTAAATTTTAGATGAGTTGTATTTGTTAGTGTTTATACCGCCAATATTCAGTAAAACATAAAGCGCTGCAATAGGTTGCATTCTTGTCTTTCATGCAATGAAGTATGTACTGAAAGTCTGATCAAAAGTATCCTCCCCTTATTCAGTCATATCGTAATCATTGATGATTTCCATTGCTTTAGTGACATTATTTAGTGAAGGGGTTTCATACATTGTTGCTTTCAGTACAAAGGTAAATATACCATATGTTCTTCGTTTTTATATTTCCACCCTTTGAAAAATCCTGTTTTCTCCACTTAGTTTGGTTATCACTCATGAAAAATTGTTTTCAGAAGCACTATTTGAAGAATATGCTGTATAATGTGTTCAGAATCATTACAGGGATCACTTTCTCCAAAAATTTCTTCATCCTCATCCAATTTCCTGCTATAAAAATTCTTGTCTTGTGGTAGTTTGTTGAACACTTTCAGCATTTCCTGTGAAGTCATTTTCGTACTAGAAGCAAATTTTATTGTTGTATTATAGCAGCTACAAACATTTGTCCCTCAACAGATGCACAAACAGAAACGTACACAATAATATGAAAGCAAGACAGTATTTATTAAATTTATTGGTAGTCGATTAATGACACTTAACAACACTTACTTTTAAATTTTCATGGAACTAGTTTCAGGGGGCTTCCCTCTATCTTCAGCCAGACATCGACTGGTTCTCATTGGTCTAGCTGGCAATATTTTGTCATCGGTCTCCTCTGGTGGCAGTTCGAGGAACTTGCTGAACAAATCTTTCTGGTGGATGTCGAAATTGAATACTTTGTCCTATTTTTTGAAAAAAAGATTTATTCCCATTTGGACAGTTCTTGTTTTCCTTTTGTATGTTTTAGTAATTTTGGTTCTGGATTTATGTTGTGGATTTTCCACCCAAAATGAGTGGCAACTGCTGATTTTTCTAATTTTTTGTATTTTATTTTCCTAAAGTGTTCCTTTGCTCTTGTTTATAAATTTCTTTTGGTTTTTCCAATATAAATTTGACTACAATCACAGCATTCAATTTGATATATCCCAGATTTTTTGTTAGATGGAATGGCATCTTTGATGTTTGAGCAAATTAGGTTTTTTAAGGAGTAATGGTTCACTGGTGCTAGTTGAATGTTTCGTTTTTTGAAGACTTTTTTGAATTTATCAAAGGCCCATGGATGGTAAGTGAATTTTTTGAAGATCATTTTAGTTTCTGTAGCTGAGAGGGTTGTGGTTTCCTTTGTTAGTTTCTTCTTTTTTGCTAAGTTCACTTTTCTGTCTACTAGTGATTTGGGAAAGTCATTTTTCTGTGCTATTTCAATAATTTTGTTGTATAATTTCGACATCCCCCAGAAAGATTTGTTCAGCAAGTTCCTCGAACTGCCACCAGAAGAGACCGATGACAAAATATTGCCAGCTACACCAATGAGAACCAGTCGATATCCGGCTGAAGATAGAAGGAAGGCCTTTGAATCTAGTTCCGGGAAAATTTAAAAGTAAGTGTTGTTTAGTGTCATTAATCGACTCCCAATAAATTTAATTTATATAACAACACTGTTTACAACACGTCCATGAAAGTATTTATAAGACAGTATTTATTTAAGTGCACAGGGAACTCAGTACCCCTGCTTGACAATGCTGAACAAACATTGATATTAGAGCACGCATTTTTGTTGCGAAATGTGTAGCTGATCAGATAGTTTGTTATGGTATAGCAGTGATGCAATCAAGACAAGAGGGATTTCCTGCAGGTTTACATTGTGCACGCTATGTGAAATATGTGCATTTACAACAGCAAGTTGGACATAGTTTACATCATTGTGACCTGGTGTATACATCTATGTAGTTTATTCAACATACAAAGTTATTTTAGTTAATTGATGTAAATTAATCATTTCTGCACACTAGCTATACATAGGCTAAGTTCTTTGATAGATAGTCAACATGAAAAATTCAATGCCATGGTTGGGAGATCTGTGGTTCAAATCCCAGCCATGGCATTGTATTTTTCATGTTGACTCCATCTATACTAAGTTTGAAAGGTATAGGTCAAAAGAGGGAGCTAGATAAATGTCCATTGTGTGGAGAAGAGAATGCAGATTTCCATTGTATATTAAATTATAGTCAAACAAAGATATGGAGAGAGCAGACTTGGCTACGTAAATGGGACAGTTTTGGGGGTGAAGTAGTAATTGGAAAAATGTTGTCACTAAAAGGAGAAAAGAACAGGAGAAATATAGGGAATTATTTAGGGAAAGATAAAGAGAGATGGCTAAGAACAATTAAGAGAAAAATGTAGACTGAGATAGGTGAAATGGCAGAAAGTGTAAAAAGGAGCAGAGGGCCTCCATTACACAAAAACCTAGGGTTAGGTGTATGGGGGCTGAATTACTATTCAATGGTGGGCAACATGATAACATGATAGGATTTTCAGGATTTAGGAATATATGGCATATTTCAGTATGGATTTTATAATTGTAATCTTGATTTTGTATTTCCATTTGTTGATGTAAAAGGAAATAAATTAGTATTACTATATTACTATTACTATACAAAGTTATACTTTATGTAGAAATATGTGTGCAAAACATGCTTTGCTTGAGTTCCTGCTTATTTAATTTATATTTTATTTGTTCTCTATCATACCTTTAGGTAAAATAATTTAGTATTTTAATATTCTAGTTAGTGCATTTATATGTTTAAATATTTAGTGAATAAATAAATATATGGAGTACCACTTATGTTTATCTCCGTCATGTTCCATTAAAGAAATATGCCTTCCATGGCCCTGCAAAACTTGCAGTCAGCATTGGAGTGTGACCCCCTCCTTTGAGGCAGTACTAACCAATAAGCTTCAAACTCCATTTAGAACAAAAGTAATCCCTGCAATGATTATAAGGAATATTTCACACTTGCACAGCAGAATGTGACTGTATCAACACATTTTGAAGGAACAGTGAAGAAATACCTAACATAACAGACTGGCCTAAGTACCATCAATGTTGCCACATGCAAAAATGTAACAGTGTGAGTGAAGCAATGTGTCACTATCTTCTCGATTCACTTTTGTAACACTAGGGTACTTTATATCCCAACATGCCTACCCTTGGGTTAAGATCATTGGAAAGAAGTTAATATTTATATGATTTCATTTTGTATATCCTTCTAGAAATAACAGAGTTTTGCACTGAAATAAACGGTGCTATGACTTTCTGTAGTGTTTGATGATGAATTTTATTATTGGATAAAATGTGGCTCAGTTACATACAAGTTTTAAAATCAAGAATATACACCGCAAGGTATAATAACTTGAGTCTTCCCTAAAGATATCTGTAAGAGTGTCTGCTAGGGCTATGGGAATGATTCTCCTAATCTTCTTATGCATAAGGAATGTTCATTTACTTCCTGGTGAGTAGTAGTAAAATGATATTCCATGTTTGATGATAATAGTACTCTACTTTAAGCATCTATAGAGCTTAAATTTACTAGTACTCATAATAAATAGTATAACAGGCACAAGTGAGTTTGGGTAAGACATACATGTGACCATTTTGATCTATATATCTGTATACTTGAAAGCCCAAAAATGTGATATAGTCCATTTGTCTATTAAAATATCACTAATCTCATTCACATGCAGGGTGAGTAACAAAACAAAGGAATTATCAAAAGCTTTCACAAACACTCAGAAAATGTCTCTACATATTAGCGTAAATCATTTCACCTTTTAAAAATTATTGCATGGCTTAAATGCGAAAGACCATAATTAAACTGACAAAGGCAATTAAATAGTCACATCTACCTTAACACAAGCATTTAAATTATGGCATGGCAGCTCTTTGAATAGTGCTAGGGTGTAACAGATGAAAGATTATGTAATTACAGTTTAAATATAACTTTAAGGCAAGAAACGGAAGATGCTGTTTGGCCGTTATCACCAATATTTCACCAATACCTTCCCATTAAAGGGCCAATCATTTTATTTATGTCAGAAAGCATTTATCTGCAGGCCAGTTTTTTATTCAAGCACCATATTTGTGAGACTTTATCTCAGGAATTCTAATGCTGACTATTTACTTCCATAATAAATATTTGGTTTGTTATATCCAAAAGGAGTTTGCTAATAATTTTATCAAGCTCATGAAGTTAGGTAACTTATAGATTGTGAATGTTTTGTGTTATCGAGTAATTTTTATTGAGTACTTACCTGCTTCACTTTGCATAAAGCCAAGTAGCTTTTATTTTATCATTAGAGTATTCAATCAGCTTATTATAATGTAATACTCCTGCTACTTTTATTACTTGATTTACAGGTCAACAACTATTTATGAAATAGTTAAATATATCTACGTTGATCATGATTGATACTTGTATATATAGATCTCTTCAGTGACTACAAGAACTCCTAATTCCTAAAGTGATTCAGGTACTGTATCCCTTAAAGTAAAATATTTAATCATTGAACTTAGAAGCAAGATTAAAGTAAGTTTTATAACAGTAATTATTGTTGTTCCCATTTATATTCTAAGCTTGAATGCATGAAATTAGTTTTAGTTTGTCTTTTGCTAACCGCTTTCAGAGTACCCTAATTCAGTTCTCTATATTTCTGAAATCAATTTGATATCTGAATTTAACCTTTTCAGTGTAGAGAATCAGTGCATCATGATTCGGTAGTGCATTGGTTTTTGATAAGTTAATTCATGATGAAAATCTGTCTGAATTTAGAGATATATTATCCATAGCAGTGGACGAACTGTTTAGGATTCTGTTTGAAAGAATTATAGTATGTGTCTGTGAGTGTAAAGTTGTAAAGTGCACACCTTGATCATTGTACATGAATTGATATATTATCAGCTAACAGTAAAACTATGTTATTATTGAGTATAGGCAGTCCAGTTTTATGGTTATTTGTAATTAATCTAGGGTTGTCCACAGCTCTGTTTTTGCATAGTGTATGTACTGTCAATAATTTCACAGGTAGTTTCTGTCCAGGATCTGTGCATCATGGCCTCCATTTAATAAAAAATGGGCCATATGTCTTACCTTTTTCTTTCTCATTTTTGGGGAAGCCCTTCTTAGCTGTCTGTATATGTCAGGGTAAATATTCTGACATAAATCTCCTAAAAAATGGCTCCTATCCATGCTCAAAGACTAGTCTAACTTTTGGGTTTTGACCTAGATCTCTTACTTTTAGTTTTTCTCACATATATTCCAAGTGCAGCGACAGGTGTTTATTGTACTTTTTTGCTACATTATTATCAGTTATGGGAATTTAGTATAAGTAATTGTAATTAATATATGCAATCCCAGAGATTTCTCTCAAGGATGAAATGAATAAGCTAGTGTCATTAACCTATTTTGTATTTCAGGTTCCTTGAATATGTCGAAACATTTATGTACAATATGATGCTGTATTCACATTATATTCAACAACTTTTAAGTTTATCTGTATTGCAAAAAAAAAAAAATGCACCAGAAATTTCTTTCTGAAAAGTCTTTAAACCGAAGCGGGTATTAAGCAACATGCTTGATTTTAGGGTCTATGTTTAATTACCTTTCTTTGTTTATCAAACATTACTTCCATTTTGGAAATGTAAAGTAAGACAGGGAAGTTCAATGCCATATCCACAATTTGATCCAGGACCTCTCAGTCTGCACCTGATTGCTCTAACTACTGAGCTACCATGGCAAGCTGACAACAACACATTAACTTTGCTTCCATTTTGTTTTTGTTTGATTGAAATCATGCTAAATATGATTATTGAGTACTTACAAGAAATATAATTACAGACAAAGCTTACTATGGATTAAGTTACACAGATCTATAAATATCATATATGAGCGGGAACTATTTATATTTCTTTCATGAGAATTGTATTTAAGCTCACACAGAAACAAGGAGATATGTAACCCAAAGTGTAGGCTATAATCCTGGATCAAAATGTATTGTACAGCTACAAGAATAATTATTGTACAACTATTGCAGAGCCACAAAAGAAGGTGCAAAAACCAAAGGCTAGGCTATAAAATCTGGGTCAAAGTATATCCTTACCACACTTCATTTCATCTCTGCCTCAGCTCAAATTATCTTTGTAAATAGCATGTGCAAAAATCCTTCATTTTTCAACCACAAAAACAGACATAAGGAGCACTCATTTACAGAAAAATATGTGATCACAACCACGACCAATACAAAATTTCAACTTTCTCCACTTTTAAAAAATCGTGCAGTGGAATCTCTGCCATATGAAAAAAGAACAAAAAACTTTGTTTTATTCACCGCAATAAGACCAAAATCGTCCATTCTATTTCTAGCTTTATCATAGTCATCTATTTTCAATTAGTAATATATTTAAGAGGAGGCACATGTGAAAGATGCTAAAATCCAGAGTTTACATCAGAACTGCATGAAATTTTTCCATTAGTTGGGGTATAGGGAATCTCGATAAGCTTTCAAAATTCATGTTTCTATCTTAAATATTTTTTTTCAAAAAAAAAAAGAAAATATTCAGTGCTTTTTATAGTATGATTTTTGTATGTGATATAAAAAGTCCCAGGCCATATAGTTTTTCTTTTAGAAACGTTAAATTTTAGATTCAGGTTTCTTTGTACATCAGTTATACAATTTGCTATACTTTTAAAGTGTGTATCAACTTTTTTTGGAAAAAAATGTTATATGTGAATATATTAAATTTTTCTAAATTTTTTTTGCAATTTTGAGATTCAAAAACAAAAATCATGATAAAGTTATAAATTTTGAAATACCGGCATTAAATGAAGTATTAAAACTTAGTGCCCCTAACACCAGATGGCAGTGATCGGAGCTCCGTAGTAGTGGAAAAAGAGGGAGGTTCATTTAGTCACCAAACAGCTGAGGATGAGATCGAATGATCTTGAAAACGTTTCAATTATACAACAACAAGTAAGTGAAGACTGAGTGTAAACATAGTGACTCATAAATCAAACTTAAATTACAATAAGTTGTTCAGCATAATAACCAAATAAATAATTAAAATTTACATTCCTTTTATTCCTACCTTTTGAATAACTTTGATGGAGAGAAATTCCCAGATCTCAGTTGGGAATCAAATCTGGGTCCTCTTGCTCAGCATTTAGCCGCCTTTTTGACGGTGCTGCAGGGCCACACAGAATAGGTTTTAGAGATTTATTTCATCATAAGGTCCTTGTGCATATAACATTTTTGCTCAGAAGTGGTGCATGTCTTGCTAGTTGGGTTATTGGCTTATTCCTATTGCTAAGACATTGCTGTAAACACTTAAAAAACAAAATTAACAATCACATAGCTGCATATTGTTTCTTACCTCAGTGTGCTGCTGCTTTGCCAACTCCTTTTATATAATGCCAGGTAGTAAGAGAACTTGCAAAACTGCTGAACTGTGCCTGCGTCACTTCCTTTTTTTGGGCAGGACCTCCTTTCCTCTCCTAGAAGAAGATTTAACCATTCCTTTATACCTGAAATATATTAATGAAAACCTACTGTTACAAGATAGATGGACAACACAGAAAATTTATTTTATAAATATTTTTTTATAACCTATGTATGTTGTATTCCCTATTCCTGTTGAACCTACAGGAAAATGTATACAAATTATATAAAGAAAGAAAGTTTGTGTATATTGAATTATTTAGAAAATTGCCCTAAAGATATTGATAACCATTAAAATATTGATTCATTCTGATGCACTTGTACCTATAAGAAGCCTTGTATTAAATTTTATTAATTAATAAAGTATTCAGGATTTTCGCCATTTCTGTGGTTATTAAGGTTTATCACATCTTAACATAGAGATCTTTAATAATTATAAATAGATATAAGAGCATAATTATAATAAATTGTATACAGGAATGGATATGGGGTATTTCCTCACTGCCAAAATCTACATATTTATTGCTGCTTTGGGTAGGCTATCTAGTATGCAATGTTGTGTTAACTCCAATATACTGTGAACAATTAATTTTTTTTTTTTTTTTTTTTTTTTTTTTTGTAATTGACATCCTCCAACGTTAAGTCATATCGGATAATGAATGGAATGGATGAAATAATGCTCAAATGAGTCCGGGGTCCATGGAGCTTAGAGTTACCCGAAATTCGTCATACAGGATAAGGGAAAACCCCGGAAAAATCCTTATCCAGGAAACTCACCCTGACCGAGGTTCGAACTTGGGACCTCTTGAACTTGAGGCAGGCACACTACCATCTACCTAAGTCGGGCTGGGTGAACAATCTATGATTACGTGTATCACTGTTAAAAACATATTTATGTACCGCAAGTAGGAAGTTCCCTTTTTGAAAGTATATAGCACTGCGGTAAGTGTAAGAGTAATTCTGATATTCTCTTCTTTCCAATAAATACCAGGTACATGACTTTTTTCAGTCACAATATGGAGTTGATTATAGAGATACATACCTTTTCATTTTACCATTTTTTAAGGTATCACCAGGACCAAAGGGCATTCTGCAGACACCAATATCAGACATTAGATTTTATTAATTTTTTCAGGAATATCCCAATCCCTGCTGTGATGTACTTTTAATCTATGTTCTGCATTTGGGCTGCTGTGTGTTTCTGCTTTGTATATTCCTTCAAGTTCCCAGTTAAAAGGAATATGTGGACAAAGCCAGCAAATGAATTATCCCAAAAAATTCTTTCCGAACATCAAGTTTCTTGAGTTTGAATGTGCTTTTTCTGTTTCTGTAACAGCATCAAGTAAAATGCACGAATGTTTAAATCTGAATAGTAACTGTTTACATTGTTAAAAGAAAAAAAATGAAGGTGCTGTTATTCCATGGAATATATAATTTCTGCACTAGGCAGAATATAAATATATAGGCCTGCTTAACCTTTTTGTAAGGAACATTCACAGATGGCCTTGATGTAATATTGCAGAAGCATTTTTAAGAACAGAAGAACCTGTTTGTATTTGTTCGCTTATTCATATTCATTTATTGCATGCGTAAATCATACAACTCATGATGTGGAATTGTCAAATTACTAACTGCACAAAAAATAGTAACGAAAAACAAGAACTACAACAAGTTGTTAAGCATAATAACCAAATTAATGATAAAAATTTAGATTCCTATTATTCCTACCCTTTGTCATTTAAATACCCTTCTACTGAGTAGTAACACTTTTGTAACAAATACTTCTTTGATGTGTTTTTAAACCTTGTGAAGGACTCAATGTTTTTTATTTCAGTGGGCAGTTTATTGTAGATATGAATTCCTTTGAATTTAAAACTGTGCTCATAATTTTCTTTTTATGATAGGTGACATGTAAGTTTGAACTATTTCTCATGTTATGGTCATGAATATCATTGCTTTTTTGAAATTATCTAAGTTCGTTTTATAAAAGGTGAATGCTTGGTAATGACAGTATGCCTAATTTTTTGAACCATCGCTTACAACTATCTGTTCTCTTAAATTCATCATAATTCTAATTACCCTTTTTTGGATTCTAAATACTTTGATAATGCTACCACTCTTTCCCCATACTGTTATACCATAAGAAATTAATGATTGAATATTTGCAAAATAGGTTATTCTTAATGTATGCAAATTTACACTGTGCTTGAAAATTGATATTTGGAAACAAATGCTACTTAATTTCTTCATTAGACTTTCAATATGTATATTCCAATTTAGACTGTCGTCCATCCAAACTCCTAAAAATTTTGTCTTTCCTGTATATTTAATTTCATTTTCATCCATTATAATTTCAGGTAAATTAACTGCCTTATTGATTTTATTATGAAAACCCAATGCCTGACTCTTATCCTTATTTATAAGTAAATTGTTATTTTGAAACCAAGTTGATACTTCTTTCAAATTATTTATTACATTTTCTTTGAGTTCGTCATCATTTTGACCTGATATCAGGAGGCTCGTATCATCTGCAAATAAGGAGCATTTTAAAGAATTTTGTGAATAAAGTGCCAAAACATTAATATAAAAAATAAATAGCAGTGGCCCAAAAACTGAACCCTGCGAAACTCCACAATTTATGCTAGCAGCTTTTGATTTTATAGTTTTTATTTCCTTTGTAGTTTTATCAACAAACTCTACTTCTATTATTTGCCTTCGCTCTATCAAGTAGGAGACAAGCCAGCTATTTGCACTTCCCCTAATTCCATAATTCCATAATTTCTTTAATAGTATTCCATTATCAACTAAATAGAAAGCTTTAGACAGGTCGAGGAATATTCCAATACATTTTTATGAATTGTCAAGCTCTTGGTGTACTTCATCTATAAACTGTATCAGTGTAGTATTAATGGACTTTCCTCTTTGAAAGTCATGCTGCCGATCAGAAATTACATTAAATTTTAAAATAAAAACAACCCTTTCTAATATTTTGGAAAAGATCAATAGCAGTGAGATGGGTCTAAAATTTTGAAGTTCCAATTTTGATCCCGTTTTATACATTGGCTTTATTTTTGCCATCTTAAAGCAGTCTGGGAACCTACCTTCACTCAATGATAAATTTTTTAAGTGCACTAATGGTTTTACTAAGTGGGCAGGGCATTGTTTTACCAAGAAATTTGAAAAACCATCCAAGTCAGTAGAGCTTTTATTTTTCATGCTTTTTATTGTGGTGTGAAGTTCATCTTCTGTTGTGGGTGCAAGAAAGATAGTCCAAAATTAATTTTTCGCTTCACTGTGGTGTTCCAATACAGTTAAATCTTGATAGTCCGATATGTTTTATTACTTATTATTTTACCTTCCGTTACTTTTGACTCCCCTACAATAAATTTTGGTACCCCAGCATAAAACTGACTAAAAAACCTCTGCAACCATCCGAGAATCATCTATAATTTCGCCTTCTTTCTGGAGTTTGTAATCATCTCGCGTGGCTTTTACTTTGGTTTCCTGTGTTATAATTTTCCAGGCAGCCTTAGATTTATTTACTGAATTTGCTAATTGTTTATCCTTGTACAGTTTATTTGCTTTTCTAATAACCTTATTATAGATTCTTTTATAATTCAATAAGTACTGTATAATCGTTTCTGATATTTTATTTTCCTTTGAGATTTTATTTAGAAATCTTAACCTTTTACTAGATATCAGAATAGCTTTGGTCATCCAATTTTGCTGCTTATGCTCACTCATTTTAAATTTTTTCCAAGGACACGCAATACTTACATGAAACTTAAGAATACTGACAAATTCTAGAAAGGCTGCATCTACATTTACTTTAGAATAAACATCTTCCCATTCCTCTCTAGATAGCAGATAATTTAAATAAACGATATTCTGCTCCCTAAGCATTGCTTATGCTGATATGTGTCACACTATTTGTTTTGAGGATCCTTTGGTTATATATAAAAAATATCTGACCATAGTGATCTGATAATACAGTGTCAATAATTTCAAAATTATATTGAGTAGCACGTTTATTAATGATTAGCTGGTCTATTGCTGATTTAGATGCATTTGTTAACCTAGTGGGCAAGTTCACTACAGCTTGCATGACATAAGTGAATATTAAATTATCCAAATTTACTCTTTCATGGTTACTACTCAGATAGTCAATATTAATATCCCCTATTATTACTACATTAGTTTGCCTTTTGCACAATTTCTCTAGTAAAGTGTATAAACTTTCTAAAAATTGCTGAACATTGCTACTGGGATTCCGATATATACAAATTATTACAGTTTTATGTTCAACCAGCTCTATCATACTGATCTCAAAAAATTCTGCACATGCCAGACAATCAAATTTCCCAAGTTCATTTACTTTGATCCCATCTTTTACAAACATGCAACAACCCCCATTATTTTTTTGTTTTCTACAATAGGAGCTGACTAAGGTATATGCTTCCAGTTTAAACATTTCTATTTCCTTCTTTTTGAGCCAATGCTCTGTTAAGGCTATAATGTGTATGTCCTTTAACATATCATTTAAGAGAATTTCTAAATTAATTTTTTTGTTTCTCGCACTTTGTATGTTTTGGTGAAATATTTTAATCCCTGCATTATAAGAGCTATCTGTTGTTGCACCATCTTTACTATGATATTTGAAACTAAAATCATTTTGGCTTGGTTGAACAGTTGGATATGCCCTATTAATTTTTTAAAAATTTGTTTAACCTCCTACTTGCTTCTGTAGTTTTCCTGCAACAAATCCACTATATTACATACCATTTTACTGGGAACATATGTACCTTTCCTGTTAACATGCAGGCTGTTTCTATCTAGGCATAAATTATCACAAAATTTATTTGATTTCACTTATATCACCTTTTCTATATCACACACCTCATGAACAGTACTGTTTACTCTGTCAATATATGAGTCACTTACACTCCACCTGTACAATATACCATTTACAAACACCCTGGCTGTGGTAAACTGCATTCCTGTAGCACGTATCAGGTTTCTTGTGTCATTTTGTAGTAATTCTGAAATAACACTGCGCGCAATGTTTGTTGCTACATGTAACATTATTGCACTATAGTCCTCTTCATTTTCTTCCTTTACAGCTTCGAATTTACCATTGAGGACAAGGTTTGTTAACTGGTCTGTTTTTATCCCTCTTCTAACTTCTGTTCTAGTTCTTGATTCCTTTACGTTTTTGATGATGGGGTCTCCTATAAGAAGAAGTTTCTTACCCGTGTATTTTTTCTTGTAAACCTCACATTTCCACCAGTATTTATCCTTCCTGGGAGCATCTGCTACCGTGGCATTTAGCTCCCCCTGCTTCATTTCTCCGTGTTCTAGGTTTTTGCTATCGTCCACTTCTTCTAACATACTGAAGTGGTTTTCGATGGTAATAACATTACAGCTCTTTTGAGTTGACTGGTCATTGTTTTGCTGTATTCTGTAAAGCCCGTTCCTTACGACTTCTGTATAGGTTAGGTCAATTCCTCGTTCATGTGTTCTGGGCAAGCGCTCAGACAAGATGAAGTTTCCTTCTTCTTGTTGCTGTTTAGGTTGCTGCGAGTACTGAAATTCTTGAATCTGCAGCTATAGCGCCGTTCTCTCATTTTGTAGCTTCTTGAGGTTATCATTGTTTGCATTAATCACCTTACCTCTCTCTTGCATTTCTATTCCCATCGAATTCAATTTCTGGCTCAGGTGTTAATTGTCAGTTCATAATTCTTTGATATCTTCTCTTGCTCTGTGAAGATCTATGTATAGGATTTCAATAACTTTGTGTTGCGATGCCACGACTTCCATTTCATTACATGCTCCATAGTGTGAAGCGTGGTTCCCATTTTTGACTTGCTTTTCCGCTGCGACACTTTTGTTTTTCCATCTTTGTTTCCGTTAACATTTGAGTCCATCACGATTCCGAAATTACACCTTTCATTACAACTATCCGTAGGATTATCAACGGTTTGTTGAATTTTGCGGAGAACACTTCGCGTCAAAACTTTGCCAGCTACCATATTTTTCTCTTATCAACTACTCCAGATTGGTATGTAAGGGGATTTGTCAAAATCTGTGAATACCTAAATGCTAGGGCGTCACGGCAGGCATTATCAAGCTCTATTGTACTAAATTTAAAGATATATGCACTTAATCCTTTGGATGCCAAAATCATCTACTTTCCACCAACGCAGAGTAAGTTACTGGAAGGAATATGCCACACTTACACCGTAGGACAAGGAGAGTGAATGTGTGTGACAGAGAATGCATTCTACACAAGGAGCAGAACCGTTATAAAAACATGCGCCCTATTCAAACTGTTCATTAAAACTGAGAAAATGCATTCACAAAGCTAGACGGTGTCGGAATGTTTTTGAATGGTCTGTAACTGAACTGACATGGGGTATCATAAACTACCGAGGGATGGTTTAGTAACATTTTCCAAGCGTCCCTGCATCTTAATCAGTGGCAGGCCACGTCTAAACATAAGGGGGGGGGGGTGGTGCTGCACTGATTATTAGAATTTTACTTTACCATAATTATATGAAGATGAACTACATACGGCAATCTTTCTTCGTAGCAAACTTATTAACCACTCTCTCGTTGAACTTCAGAATGCTTTCTGTTATTTTTTTTCTATAGACAACATAGCAAGCGCCTATCTTCCCCAATAGTGTTCCTAAGGAATGTTTTAATTCTTTTCAGTGTGGAGAAACAGCGCTCAGATTCACTTGTTTTTAGAGGCAGAGTAATAGTTATTTTCAAAAGTTCTAACACATCAGAAAAAGTGGAAGAAAGATTATTACCTCTAAGAGATTGAAGTAATTTTACAGCACCACCAATATTCCTAAATTCTTCTCTTGAATAGATAGCTGAAAATTCTGTATGTAGTTAGTCCTTATCAAACTCTGGAAACATTTTTATGTATTCACTGAATGTTTTTCCAGAAATACTGATTTAAATTGCTGTTATTTTTGCAGCTGGCAAAGTGATGGCCACTGTTTTTGGGATAGTCATGGTGTTATTTTAATCAATTATCTTCAAAAACGAAAAACAATTACAGGAGTATACTATGCATTGTTACTTGACAAGTTGAAGGCAGAACTTGCGAAAAAACATTCACATTTGCAGAAAAAGAAAATCCTGTTTCACCAAGACAACACACCATCTCACACCTCAGCTGTAGCAATGGCAAAAATCCACTTATTACGGTTTGAACTGTTTGACCATCCCCCTTACTCACCAGATCTAGCCCAAAGCAACTTCTTTTTGTTCCCTAACTGGAAAATTTTACTCGTAGGACAGAGATTTTCGTCAAAAGAAGAGACAATCACTTTTGTGAACAATTATTTTTCAGAGAAGAATGCCGAGTAATATTTGGATAGGTTACAGAGATGGGGGCATCGCCAAGAGAAGTGTGTAAAGTTACAAGGAGACTATGCTGAAAAATAAAAAATTATGAAAGAAATGTCTTTTATTTGTAGTAGTTGTGAAAATTTTCGGACTGCCTATATATTTTCAGTTAAGTTTCCAAAAACTCATGATCCATGCTTTGTGGAATGTGATAAATCTGGCTCATCACTACACAACTATTTCATTCATTGTCCGATATGACTTAACATTGGAAGAAGTAAATTAAAAAAAAAAAACATTAACAACAAAACAAGTAAGTAAAACAAAGAAGGTGGTTGGGAGCCAGGCAGCTCACTACAGAACACCAAACTGGAGGCCGGCAAAAGAGATAATAACTCGGCACAGTACTGCTGTGACTGAACTTACTGATTAACAGTGCATGCCCAAATAATGAGTTTCGCTCTCTGTCCAGTTGGTACCATCCAGCATTCATTGGCAAAGAATTATCACCTCTATTGTAAATAGAAAGTGTTTTGTATATACTTAATTTCCTCAGAAATATCTCAAACGACTTTAAGATAGCTATTGTTTAATTAATGTTTTTCATGAAAATGCCTACCTTGAATTTTCTGAAAAGAGAGTCTGAAGTCCACTTCATTCTGGATAACTTTTGCATAATTCCTATACTATTGGAGAATTAAAAAAATCTATTAGTGCACAAAATACGTAAGCAGTGTTAACATACATTAATGTATGTCATATATATTTATTTGGTTGAGTGTAACATTTCTGAGATTTTTCTTGTTATTTGATTTGTTCATTACCTATACTTTTCTCAAACAAGAAGCCATTCAGTTCTTTTACCTTCTGTCCTGACAAAGTGAATGGAAATTCATAACCTCACATAGACACCAGTTCACAAAGCATATGACTTGCTTAAAGCCTAACAATTGCCATATCTTCTTGTACCTACAAGAAAATTAGGAGTAGAATAACGTTTGACTACCTAACCAAAAATATTAAATTAATTAGCCCCTGTAAGAATATTTCATACAAAATATAGAGAAAGCTATGTGCGTACCTACAACACATCAGAATTTTTATGTTAGAACTCTTGTCTACACTGTATATCCCACTGTTAAGCATAGCCTGCTAAGAAGTTGCTTACAGCTTAGGTATAAAGGGAATGAAGCAAACTTAGAAACTATTTGTAGTTGGTTTCTGAGATTAATTTTGACGTCGTTGTTACTAAATTCCTCCAAACACATATATGAATGAAGCAAAACTTTCTTCCATGAAAGTTGTTGGAACATTTTGGTATTGTGTGTATAATTATATGGGAATTGTACTTAAGGCTATGCGTTTCTTTTTAAAGGTTCCCTTTTACTCTTAATTGCGTTATTTGACAAAAGGTAATTACATAAATAAATATAACACATAGATTGTAAAAGATTTTTATTTCTTTACTCTGAGCAGTGTGGCAACTATTTATATTCTGTGAAGAAACAACACCCACCCATTTTTAACAATTTTAACAGTTAGTTTTCAAATTTAAACATTTGCAGCATTTGCTTAATGCTGTTACAGAAACAGGAGAAGCAATTCAACTGTCACAAAAAAATTCTTCAGAACTTCTTGTATGCACTTAATTTATTTCCTGCCTTTGTCCTCATCTACACTGTCTCTGTGACCTTCAAACAGTATACAAATCAGCGATTGACAGCAGGAACAATCCAGCGCACAGATTAAAAATGGACATTACGGTAGTGATTGGACATGTTCCTGTACTATTTATTCTTCTTCGCCAAGGCCTCAATATCCGGCATTTGTGTCATTAGAATGTCCTCTACTTTCCACTAACTTCGTGAACCTAAAACAGAATGAAATAACAGTATATCAATAATTGGACACAGAATCTCTCTAGTCAAGTTCACAGTGGCAAAGAAAAATCCAAGTACATGTCCCAACAGCAGGAAGAGAACAGGTAAAAATGATTCTTGTTGGAACTGTTTCTGGGAAGCTAACTTCCTTGCTATATTCTTTCAAAAAAGAGATCAGTTACATTTTATATAGCCAACGCTTTTTATCAATGTAACACACATTCATAGAATTATTTTATGCCTTTATTTTGTCTATCTGTTTTATATGAAATGGCAACTTATTATACAATGGTATACCATATAAAGGAATGTTTGAGTGGGCTGCTAAATTGGCTAATTATAGACAGATTTGAGCTTGCTCTTGTGTAACGTTTATGTCATTTGCTAAGTCTTAAAGTTACTTATAGTAGCTCTAACATGTAAAATAACATACATAGAAACTTGGAAGTATCATAATTTTAAGATACTTAAAATATGCTATACGGCTCACATATGCTGGTTGGTTAACAATTATCTGTTTCAAAGTATAAACTTGGAAGAAGCATAGGGACAGTGAAGCACAAATGAGTATCAGCTGATGATAGGAGCAAGAACTCTTGAAACATGTCCTGTGAATAAACAGTGTCAGTGAAGCAATGTGTCTATATCTTCTTGATTCAATTATTTGTTTAACTATTCTTTTCATTTGGAATACTTTATCAGACACCTCTGAATTTCCCCAGAAGATGATGTCATCATTTTAAAGGTTCTGAAAGTATGCAACATATGTTATACAAACTGCGTTCATGTCTGTTGTCATTTTTAATGTTTTATAGAGTAACATTGCTTACTTAATCTCTGGTTTATATCTTCAATGTGTACAGTTCAATCCAAGTTGGATTGAAATAGTTGCCTCAAAATTAAGTGTCTGTTACATAAGTGATTTTAGTGCCATTTAGATTAAAACTGGAAAAGTAATACCTTTGTTGGTTTTATGTCAAGAACCTATTGCTGTTGTATCCTTATTTAAAATTAATTTATATTTAGCAAACCATGGTACACTTGCTTCTTTTATTTTCTCCAGAGTCGGAAGCATATAACCTTTGGTATTTCCAGTAAGAAATATATTTGTCAATTGCAATGATTTGGAATTCAATATTATGATTTCATTTTCTATGGGATGTATCTCTTATATATACTACTATAGTTATTAATTGTCATAGTTAGTAATTAGACATTATTTATTATTGTTATTATTTCTCATATATTGAGAATGTAGTTTATCTTTACTTGCAAAGTGCAACTTACATGATCTTTTAGCCTCTCAGATGTTTTGTTGTGCATAATTGCACATCTCACATGCCGACAGATCTGCCAGTTGACTGGGAGGACAGATTATGAACTTGGGAATGTGACATCTTTCTGCTAACCATTAGTGATAAAGATCTTCAAATTCTTTACATATCAAGAAAATAGACCTCTTAATTGAATATATACACATATTTGAATATTTAACATGAGAAAACACATAATATACAAGCAATATCAAAAGATGGTAATAAGTTTATAAGTATGTACAGAAACAAAATCACATTCTTCTATGCATTTAGAAGAATATCAAATTTAGCAATTGCAGTACATGAACATCATTTTAAGGCTTTTATTAGGACTATACAGTCAGTTGATCATTATTATAATTTATTGAAAAGCATACCATCTATTGTCAGTTTTTGAATAGATGAATCTGTAACTGAAGACCCGGCATCAGGAGGTAGGCATGATATCATTACTTTTCTGAAGGATGAGGCCTCATCAATTGAAAATACCAATTACGTCAAGCAAATTCATCTTGCCTGTTTGGAATACATTTTTGAAAGTGAGACCACTGCTCTGCTTTTCATTGGAATGTAAAATGTAATTATCATGTCCTCCTGAAATCCAAAGAGTGATAATCCTATATCTGCATTTTATTTGTCTGAAATTCATGTGGTACCGATATTTTTTTAACCTTTATGAAAGTGCCATTGCTAGTGAGTCATATTAGCAGCAATTCCAATTCAAGAGGATAAATGGTATACCAGTTTTCAATATCAGCTACTAGCCATTTTGCAATTCTATTTGGTTTGTTGGAAGCTAAATAGGGCCCTTCTACTTGTTTTTCATGGTATATTTAAAAATTACTTATAAAGGGGTTAAGCACTCAATAATGTCTTTATCCCATATTTGGAAGATTTATTTGAATGCACTCTATGTAAGTGAAAAGACCTCAGAAAGTATCAAGTTCCTCATCAATTGTAAGAAACATGCTAAGGTGTAAGACTTTCTGCAGTTTAGATAAAATTTGTCAAGAAACTGACGTATAGCAGCTAGTTTGTCAGGTATTTTCCTCTGTATTCTTATGCTTTTGCAATCAAATTTTAGGGCCCAAAGCAAAAAACTGCTTTTAGCTCATACAAGCTTTTAGTGTTCCATTCACATTCTATTAGAGTTCCAAACATCCAGTGTGACTTCCTTACCTTAGTCCTATAAGATATAAACATCCCACCAAAGAGTTCAGTTCAACCTCCGTGTTTTTTTGGCATCTCTATCTCATGAACATTGTACTGATTTAAGGTACAGATTTGTATGTTTAACAATTTCTTAAATCATGTTAAAATCGATAATGAAGTGAAAAGCTGCAATTCGTTTCTAAGTATTCTTGTTGTACTTTTAGGAGAAGGAAATATTTTCACTATGCTCTTGGTTTTAGTTTCTATCCTTTGAAAAATCTGTCTTCTCTACTTAGAGTGGTTATCTCTCACTAAAAGTAGTTTTCAGAAGTACCATTTAGTGAATATTTTGTATAATTCAGAATCATCACGGGGATCACTTCCTTCATTAACTTCTTCACCCTCATGAGACTCTCTGCTATCAAAATTCTTGCCTCCTGGTAGCTCGTTGAATATTTGCAATTCCTGTGAAGTCATTTTCATAGTAGAAACAAATTTTATTGTTGTAATATAATAGCTACAAAGATGTGTACCTCATCAGATTCACACACAATTACATAGTAATATGAAAGGAAGAGAGTAAGATGAAGCTACTTATGTGCGCAAGTGAACAGGGAACTTTATATCCAAGCTCAACAATGCTGAACACACAATATTAGTAGAGCAAGCATTTTTGCTACCGAACATGCAGCTAATCGAATAGTTTGTTGTGGTATGGCAGTGTTGCAATCGGGAAAGGGGTTTGTCCTGCAGGTTAATGTGGTGCACAGTCTGTGAATGCTGCGCATTCACAACAGCAGGATGGAAACACTTTATATGACTGTGACCTGAGTATAGTACTATGGAAATTATTGAATACATAAAGTTATATTATAAATATATGTGTACAAAACATGCTTTTTGCATTCCTGCTTATTTTAATTACCAACACCTTATCTGTCATTTCATCATATTTTTAAGTAAAATACATTAGTACTCTTATATTTTACTTAGTATGTTTATATGTTCAGATATATAGTGAAAAGACAGTTTGAATTTAATTATAATTATTTTTATATACAAATATAACGTGTAACATAAAAATTCACTTATCTTATGATACCAATTAATATTTGTATATATTTGTTTATTTCACTGTTAATAGCTTCATATTTTACATATTAAGTACTTTTAGGTTTGTCATGTTCCAAAATATGCATTCCATAGTTTTGCAAAGCATGCAGTCTGCATTGGAGTTTGATCTCCGCACTCTAGGCACTACTAACTGATAAGCTTCCAAAACCATTTGGAAACAAAAGTACTCCCTCTAGTGACTATAAGTAATGCTTCATACTTGGAGAGAAGAATGTGACTATATCAACACATAATGAAGGAACAGTGAATGAATACCTAATATAACAGACTGGCCTAAGCATTATCTATGTTGCCACATGCTAAAATGTAACCCTGGATTACCAAAATGCTATAAGTGATTTCCTAAACTACAACAGATATCGCCTCAATTTTTGGTACAGATATTTTTAGTAATTAAAGAAGTGTGTGTACCAGTTTTAATTCCCATCTGTAACTGTATTCTTGATATATGAATTGATTTGTACAATTTTATTACCTAAAATCAAAATTTATCCTCTTCGACAGATATTGCACAATAGATGTCATTTTTTTACAATTAAAATCCTTAAGACCTTGATAAAAAATTAAGGGATAAGATTGCCCGCCTTGGTAGCTTAGATGGTAGCATGTCTGCCTCATGTCCAAAGAGGTCCCGAGTTCGAATCTCGGTCAGGGTGAGTTACGTGGATAAGGTTATCTGGGGTTTTCCCTTATCCTTAAAGTCTGTTAACTCTAAGCTCAATGGACCCTGGACACATTTAAGCATCATTTTGCCCTTTCCATTCATCATCCGATATGACTTAACTTGTGAGGACGTAAATTGCAGCAACAAAAAATAATATAGAATAAAAAGAAGTATTTCAGACAGTGTAGTGCCATTGTTACTAAAATTAGGCAAGTGAGTCAACCTTGTATATACCTTCTTCCACTTACAAGCTTTTTGATGAAGATTAGTTTCTGGGAACTTCTCCCCTATCGTCAGTTCTGGGGTTGACTGATGATGCATTCGGTGTCTGCATCTGGCTTGGTGTCGTGCTGGCATTTAAAGTCCTGGTAAGTTTGACGATGTCATCTACCGCGGGAATTTCAAAATTCATCAAGAGGTCCTGTTTCTTCGTAATAAATATGTTTTCCCAAATCTGTAGTTCCAGAGGTTTCTTAGTCTGTTTGATCAGTTCTATTTCTTGTTTTATGTTGTGATTCCTAGACCAAAAGTGATGTGCTACGGCCGACTTGTCCATTTGTTTAAATTTAATATTTCTGAAGTGTTCTTTCATTCTTTTTCCTAGATTCCTTATGGTCTTACCAATGTATATCTTGTCACAATCCCGGCAACTCATTTGGTAAATGCTGATAATTGAGTTTTCGGTGTGCTATTTTTTAAAGGGTGGTTTAGTAAGTTGCGGATGTTGTGTTTGTTCTGAGGGGCTAATTTTATGTTGAAGCTCTTAAATATCTTTTAAAATTTTTTGAAGTATTTTGGATGAAATATAAATTATCCATATGTGGTGTTTGGGTTTTCTAGTTTTTTAAGGTAGTAATGTCCCTTAAGTATTTGTTTCTTTTGGGTCTGTAGATCAGTTTTTTGATGAAATTTGTGTTATAGTTGTTCAATTCGGCAACCTGGTGCATGTGAGTGTACTCCTGTTCATATTCTGTTTTTGATAGCGGAATGTTGATTAATCTGTGAACTAAACTATGGAATACTGCATACTGATGTTGTACTGGGTTGAATGGGTTGCATTTAATGTAATTGTCAACATGTGTTGCTTTTCTGTATATTCGAAATTGTAATCCTGTTGGTGTTCTAATGATTTTCAAATCTAGAAAAGGTAGCCATTCATCCTGCTCTACTTCAATGGTGAAATCTATGGATTTTTCTTGTAGGTTTAGCAACTTTATAGCATCCTCAGTTAGTCTTCTAGGGACTATAGTAAACACGTGGTCAACATATATATGCCAACATTTGAAAATATGTGGAAAGGCTTTAGTAATGTGTGTTTCCAAATTACTCATGAACAGATTAGCTAATAATGGTGAAAGAGGGTTAGCCATGGCCAAGCCTGCTGTTTGTTGGAAGATCGTGCTGGGGAACGTGAAGCTGTTTTGTTCAATACATAGGGTGGTTAATTTGATGTATTCCTATATTTTATTATCTGCAACGTTGCTTTTGGATAACCAGCCTTTCATCAATTTTGGAATTTTTTCTACTGGTATGCTCGTGAATAGAGATCTGATATCAAAGGACACCATCACCTCTTCAGTTTTTATAATTGTGTTTTCAATTTTCTTTACTAAATCAAATGAATTCTTTATGCTTAGAGATTTAAACACTTCAAACATGTCAAATTCTTCCAACAACCATTTTGCCAGTTTGTAAGTCGGGGCATCTATATTGTTAATAATGGGTCGCATGCTGTTGTCTGTCTTGTGAATTTTAAGTAGGCAGAATAATTTTGGCAAATTAGGGTTGTTTACAATTATGCTATTTTTCATCTTATGTGGCACTATGGTATTTTCTTTAATTGCTTTTTTGGTGGTTTCTAGGTGTTTCTTTAATAGGTTTTTGGTTAGGGTTGAATATTCTGGATTTTATGGTAGATGTTCGACTCGCTGGTTTTAATCATTTCGGTCCATAATGACTACCATGTTTCCTTTGTCTGCTTTCAGATATAAAACTTGTCTTCATCAAAAAACTCGTAAGTGGAGAAAAGTATATACAAGGTTGACTCACTTGCCTAATTTTGGTATCAAAAAATAAACAAATAAATAAATAAACTAAAAAACTAAAAATAAAAAAAATGGATCACATTAATGAAATTCTGAATAGTTATTTTTAAAAAATCATTTTCTGTGTCAAGGCAAAAGTAACTTCGAAAATCAATGCTTGATTACAGTAATTATTTAAAAAAAAGTAAACTATTACCAATATCATAATTTGCATATATCACCAGTTTATTGCACAGCTTCTGAAGTGTATTGTGTACAATTTTCAGAGCTCTACCTTAATATTGTGGGAGAAGACAGATTTTAAATGTGGAACACTAAGAAGAAAACTGACCTTGAGAAAAATGGTGTTAAGGATTTGCATGTGGTTTATATAAAAAATGTTTAATTTATATTAGAAAGTTCCAGCACTGTAACTTACATGTTCTTCCCTCCTGGCAGATGCTTGAGTTTTGTGTTTTATATGTACTTACAGAAATAGTAGTCTCAGTACACTTTTCATGTCACTTCACTTCCAATTGAGAAGCAAAACCAGAGGTATTAAGCATTTCCAGGTGCAGAGTTTGTGAAAACAATGTGGGCATGCTAAACCTTTTATCAATTCTTTTAACTGGCCAAAATCTAAAATCATATTTTTGCCTTCAAATATATTCTCCTCTGGCTTATAGATATTGCATTGCACCTCTAATTCAGAAAGACTTACATTTTTCTTTTGCAGTGCTACAGGCTCAGTTACTTCCTGATTTACTTAATCTGAAGTATCTGTATTCCCCCCATCTGCTCCTATTCATTAATTTACACAAATCGTTTCTACTACCCTTTATCTTTGCCATTCTAAAGCAGTAAAAGAATGCAGTGTTATATAAAAGATTATTGATACCTAAACCTATTTAGTTTCAAAACATATAATTCTTCTAGCCAAGTTTACTAAAATAAACTTGCATCACGACTTACGGTGTAATTTTCGGCACAAATGAATACTTGAGCATAATAAATATAATACAGAGAGGAGGAAACCTCATAATAATAACTTTAAACACCAAGTATCACTTCTAAAACACTTGAACAAAACACAAGAAAACGAACAATAATTTCATGCCATTACACAAGAAGTATTTCAAGGAAACGACAAAGAACATATTGTCACCCAACTAACAGAAGGCAGGACCAACTGGGACAGGAACCTTTCAGGCCACGCCTACCGATTTATCTTGTAGCACTAACGAGGGGATGGTTGGAGAAACATCAGTAACCATCTCTTCCCCCTCCTCCTGCTGCCTGAAAGAACGTGAAATCGCCGGAATATCTTTCCCTCTCCATGGTAAATAATTCTCTAGAAACATTTAGCCACCTATAAATAGAAGCACGATTTCTGGCTAAATACAGCCAGCCAGCACGACGAGCGAGAGTTTAGTTCAGTTCGTGGCGAGCAGCCGTGAGGAGCGCCGAGTGAGTCAAAGGACCGGAAGACTGTGTACATGTAGCAGAGAAGTTGTACGTAACTGTGAGTGTAGAGTGGACCTGTGATAGTCGAACTGGCGAATTGTAATTGCGTGCGCTATGTAATTCTGTGTAATCGAAAAGTGTTTCAACTATAATTCGTTAGAAATAAAGAACATTTTGAGTTTCGGCAATCAGACTTTTATTTTCACGAACCCACAAAGTCACAATATGGAAAAGTGACTGCCATCTAGGAGATTCAAATAAAAGCTTGTTGAATTAGGAAAAGCAGGGGCCCAAGGACTGTGTGAAGCCCAGCGCAGCTGATGTAGGCTCTACATTGACGTTGGAGGTGTGCAGTTTGAACCCGTTGTAATGTTAAACTGCTTTCTGCTGCACATGGTTTGTTCGTTGTATTGAGGAAACTGTGACGGTCTGCTGCGCTAAAACCATGCTTTTCTGGTTATGGGTTGCAGCTTGCAAAATGATCCGTTTGTCGTCCTGCTCAACATACTGAGTGTTGTGGCTGTTTTTCTGACTCATCCTGTACATATCATTTCAGTTCCTTCTAAACCGACTTATTCTTCAAGTATTTATATATAAAATATCGTAAATGAATACTGACATAAATAAAATCAAAAACAAAGAAAGAAGAAGGAAGAAACGGTAAAGAAGGAAGAGTTATTCACAACATTTCTCCGTACAATTTTAACCCGTTTACGATGTAGTATGCTCCTTAAAATTCATGAGCCGCATAACCCTTGTACCCTTTATATTAAAGGAGCGGTACTGTTGGTATCCAGAAGAAAAAGCTCAAATCTACGAGGGTAGGTCAAAAAGCAATGCCTCCTATTTCCCCCACCCCTTAAATAAGTAAATTATGTGAAAACTTTGAATTTGACGCAATTCCTCAAACCTTCTTCTCCAATCCCATGCAGTAGTAACTTCCTAAATCAACAGGTGGCAGCACTTCATCCTCTTGCAAAATGTCTCACATCGACATTCGTATTAGACCGCGTTCTGTAATTGAATTTTTGACTGCGGAAGGTGAAACGCCAATTTGCATTAACGAAAGGCTAAAAAATGTGCATGGTGATGCAACGGTGGACGTCGGCACTGTTAGACGATGGGTTCGTTGCTGTAACGAAACTGAAGTGCCTTTGGCATATAAAAAGCGAAGCGGCAGGCCGGTGACCGCACTGAATCCATGCAACATTCAGCGAGTCGATGAAATCATTCGTGGTGATCGCTGGGTAACAACAGCTAAATTATGTCGCATTACTCCCCTCAGTAAAGGCAGTGTGATGACGATTATTCAACAACTGGAGTACTCAAAAGTTTATTCACGTTGGGTATCAAGAACGTTAACCGCCCAAAACAAAGAAACAAGGAAAACAATAGCCTCCGAACACTTTCAGCGCTTCAATTTGGAGGGACAGAAGTTTCTGGAGATAATTTTTACTTGAGACGAAACATGGGTTCATTTTTTAAACCTGAATCAAAGAGGCGGTCAATGGAATGGCATCACACAACGTCACCGGAGAAAAAAAAAAAATCTAAACTCAGCGGTCGGCAGGTAAAGTTATGGCAACAGTGTTTTGGGATACAGAGGATGTGCTTATGATTGATTTTTTGGAGCAGGGATGCACAATAAGTTCTGTCCAATACGTCAGAACTCTCAAAAAGCTGAAAGCACGTCTTCGCCGAGTTTGCCTAACAAAAACTATGGCGGATGTTCTTCTTTTGCATGGCAATGCAAGACCTCACACCAGCCATTACACCACTGCAGAAATTGAGAAATTGGAATGGTAAGCCTTACCTCACCCCCCATACAGCCCTGACCTGTAACCATCAGACTTCCATCAGTTCGGGCCACTAAAAGAAGCTCATCGTGGGTTTCTTTTTGAGGATGAGGAGGCTGTGAAAACGTCCATGCGTCAATGGCTCAGGAAGCAAGACCGTGTGTTTTACCACACTGGAATATATGCCCTACTTAAAAGGTGGACCAAAATTGTGGAAAAGGACGGAGATTATAATGAATAGTGACAAATTAATCGTCAATGTTGTAGTTTTCAAGCTATGTTAATTGGATTCAATTTTCTTGGTAATTAAAGGAGAAAAAATAGGAGGCATTACTTTTTGACCCACCCTCGTATATGTATATAGAATAAAGATTAAATTTCCCAAAAGAAAATATAACTGTTCTCATTTTCAAAATACTTATTCTCTCCTTTTTATATGTTAGCAAAAGCAATTTAGTGCAAGATCTTCATCGAGTGTTGGCAGAAACGAACTTGTTATTAACACGCAAGAATATAAATTTTCTCTGCCAAAATGAGGAATTAGTCTAGGTGATATAGGCGAAATAAAAATGGGTATTTCATAACTAGAATAAGTCATTTCAATAAAAAGCGGCTTGCTTCAGTAGAGATATTGTACCCGAAAGCTTCATTACTACCACATCCTGTTAGAAAGAGGACGTGGTTTGCAAGCAAGTTGTATACCTTTTATACAAAATAGTTCTGTTTGCTGTCTTACTCACCAGACTTTATACTTAGTATCTTTCTAGAATTTGTGCAAGGCAGATAGTACGTGTTCCATTTTCCAATATTCAAACAGTGGGGCGTACAGATTGTGAACAACAACTGGAACTCGATGTTCCTGTGAAAGGTAGTGGCATAACAGCTGCGATAAAGCCATTTCTAAAACAAACTTTCGTGCCTTTGATAAAATGATAATCTACGGTGTTGATAAACTTCAGTTCCCCTTTCCTTTCACACCAAAAGCCTCTCTTCCACTTTTCAAAGTACATGTTTACGTGCTATCTTCAGCACTCGGAGCAGTTACGGACACGGAAAGCATCGGAACACGTTATTTGCATATTTTATTATGGAATTTAAAACGGTTAAATGCTTCGACAATGTGGCACGCCTATGCGACTTCCTGCTGCAACAAATTGTTTTACCACAACTCTAGCTAGTATTCCTTTTCCAGTTCTCTTATGTGGTTTATTTAATTATTATCCAATTTTTTATTCCTATTTTACCCAAAGGTATATTAGGAATATAGTTTACAAATTTATGAATATAATATAATGTGACTTTGTGGGTTCGTGAAATGAAAAGTCCAATTTCACCATTCAAAAATGTTCTTTATTTCCACCGACTTACAGTTAAATACTTGCAAATTACACAAAATTACGTGATGCACACAATTACGATTCACCAGTTCGTCCGTTACCGTTCCGATGCACGTACACAATTACACAAGTTCTTCCGTTGCACGGCGCTACTTCACTAGCACGTCAAGCACTAACACTTACACCAAGAACTGTGTCTGTCTCCTCACTCACTGACTAACTGACTAACTGACTTCGCTTCGCTCCAGCAGCCCCTTTTTATAGGAATATCGCGGCCTTCTGGCTTCCACAGGAAGGTTCCAGTAGATGAAAGATCCCGTAATTTCCAGAACACAGGTAGAAGAGAAACAGACCGCACAATCATGTTTTTTTCCCCAGCCATCCCTGTCACCACTATAAGACGGACGAGGGGGAGGCGTGGCTAACACGGACCTCCCCTGTCTTCCGCTCTCAGCTGCTTCCACAGGGTGTTCCAACGCCCGGGTGACAATAATTTACAAAAATATAACAAAATTCCATCTCAAACTGACAAAGAGTAAACAAAAATGTGAATAATTTAGCTTTAGAAGTATTTTGTTTAAGAAGGCCATGAAATATTAATAAGTTTTGCAATTCTTCAGAATATGTGTAAGTGGTTTTGAGGAAGTGTAACCTAAGGATTGAAGCAATAATTCAAGCGTGAATCTTTCAAAACAAAAAACTGGCAATAAAATGTGAGGGATATCTTGAAGATGATTTCCGCAAATACAATGAGATGTGGATTTGATTTTGAATCGAAATGAGTAAGCTGAAATTTTGTCATGTCCTGTTAAAAATTGAGTGAGAACATAGCTAGGATTAACAAATTTACATTTATGTCTGTCAGGAACTGTTGAGAAATATAAATCCATAGTCAAAGCACCCCAATTACTTTTTAACCATTATTCATTCCAGTCGTTAATGATAATCTCCTTTAATGATTGCCTCACATAAGTAGTAGGGCATAGAGTGTAGGTCTCTGGAAGATTTGAAGTTGCAGCTCTTTTTGTAAGCTCATGTGCACGTTCATTGCCGGCGTTCCTCACGTGCTCTCTGACCCATGAAATTCGCAGATGAGAACAACATAATAATTCACTTCTTATTTCAGCCGCAATAGGACTGTTGTTTTTGGTATCCTTACAAGCTGCAATTACTGCTTGTGAGTCACTGTAAAGGCGAGTGGTACATTGTAAGTTGTTGCACCATTTCACTGCTTCACGAATTGCTAATAATTCAGCTTGAAAGACTCAACACTCCTTGACAAGTCAGAACATGCAAGAATGGTATTCTATGGAGCGAGAGAATACTACAAACGCACATCCTACTTTAGCATTTTACTAAGCCCTTCAGCTATCCGAGAGCCATCTGTGTAAATGGAGCACTGGTGGTTTTCTGTTGCATAATTTTCAAGAATATTAGAGACACAGTTAGCTCGATGAGAAGCTTGTTTAACTGGTTGTCCAAGTTGCAGGTGTCCAATATGTTGTGGCAAGGCTCGGCCATTTCTAATGTTGTTTATATTTGCATTATATACACCAGTGAGAAAGATGCGTTCAATATTAGCAATAATGGGCGCTCCTGGAGTGGAGATGGTGCGGTATTGTTGCATGTATAGGCTGAGCTAAATTTGGAAATTTCGATAATCATTATTCTGCAACATGTATTCAGGCTGACACAACTGTATGTCAAGCGTAAATTCTGCTGACTGGCAAAATATGTACTTTGGACTGTTTGCTTAAGAAAATAATTTACAGGTGACCTAAACTTGTTTTGCTGATCAAAAGAAATAATTGTTAAGTAGGTCAGTACAGGCGTAAACATTCTCTCAATGATGTAAAAGGTATGGTGCAAAATTAACAGTGAGCGGGAATTGCTGTATTGACTTTTTGGTAGGACCCCTATTTAAGCCTGGTTGAGTTAGCCCTCAGGGGAGAAACGTCGCAGGAATGTCAGAGGAGCCTTTATGTTGGTCTCTGTGAGAATCAACAAAAGTTTATTTAAAAGTGTTACTACGAGTACGATAGCCAGCCGGTCTTAGCAGATCATACATCTTTCGACAGCCCAGCCATACAAACAACACATCGACAAAGTTAAAGTTATATCAAGTTATTATGTCATTAAATAGTACTAAAGCACCCCTGATCTCTTCCAGATTGAGGGAGTGCCCTGTATAAATACTAGGCTTCCTTGAAATAGAGTTATTCAGCTCAGTTTGACTTAGATGTTTCCTTTATTCTGCCATCTCAATAGCTACACCCCCAGTTGTAGATTAGGTTTGTAAGTCTTTCCTCACCCTTATAATCCTGGTATGCAACAAATGGTCTCGGCCCCGGGTTTCGAATTCTGTACCTTGGTACCTCTCGTAATTCCTATCAACACCCCTACCTTCACACAGATTATGGCGGAGGCGTCCGGTTTCTACCACCCTTAAGGTCAGAAATATGGTTTCAATCCCTGTACCTCTGAACCTCTTATAGGTCCTATCAACTCCCCTATCTTCATGTAATAGTATGGCAGAATACCAGGGTGTTCCATTTTGCAATAGCTAAATAACGATTTTCATACCTCAAATTCTCTTAAGTTTGCTTAAATTTTATTGCTACTTTTATTAAATATATGATTTTCAAGTTTAATCATGATAGTATCTTGACTACCCTTCCAAACCACCCTAATGGATTTTAGATTATTTTAAAAGTGTGAAATTAGTTTTATTATGAGTAAGATATTGTAATTCACAAATAATTTTTGTAATTATAATTTTGTCACACATAGATTTTCCAATAGCAGACATAATAAATAATGTCAAACACTATTTTTATGTTTTCTAACTTGAAAAACGTTGTTTTTTTGCAAACTCAAATATTAGAAATTTTGTTCTGTTTGTTCATTGATTTCAGGTTGAAATTGTGATGATGCAATATTTTTGTGTTATGAATACAGATTATTAATACATAGTTTTTTTCAGGCTTTTTACTTTTGCAGTCTCTTGTCCTAATGTAATGATTGTATGTTCTATATTTGTATATGTTTTGTGTGTATTTGATGTTTTGTGCTGTGGGCTGACTGCGAGTTCATTGAATTTTGTAAGTGGTCCTAAGTTATTGGCTAATTACCCCTATATTGACTTAACGCCCCAGGTCACAAATAATAGAACCACAACTCAGCAAATTTGTAAACTCACCCAGGACCAGCAATTCTCTTTTAATAAGTTAAATTCAACTTATAGCCTTACCTCTGACGACATTAAAAATATTCTCCCTGGTGTCCTAAAACTTTGGAGATATATGCACAAAGTGGCAGTTAGAACCTCCCGCCAAGTTCGTAAATTATCACCTGTTTCATACATTCCGGACAAACGAAGAAGTTTAAGTGTAGGAGATTTAAGGGAATCTGCCCCGGACATATAAACTCATCCAACCCCCTCAGAAGCATTCTCTAAGTCAGTATTTAATGGTCAAATCATGAATCCCTCTGTTCCTCAGAACAGTTCCGTAACTAGCGAGGACATAAACATTAAACCTGCATTATCTGTCGAAATGCCGTATGCACGCCCGTTTATTGACCCTGGCGTGTTTGAAGGCAGACTCGGACAAGACATTTTTGCTTACCTCTACAATTGTAACACTATAGCAGTAGCCAATGGCTGGGATGACCATGCAAAAGCACAATATTTACCATGTTACTTACGTGGCGCTGCAGCTACTTGGTTTAAAACATTCACTCCCCGACATACACAATATACCTGGACAGACTTAAAGTCCGCCTTACAACAAGCTTTTGTGCCAGCAGCATACGAAGACGTGGTAGAATGTCGGCTTAGGCAAAGAATGCAAGATTTGGGCGAGCCTGCAGAACAGTATATCTATGATGTTCTAGCCCTATGTGATCAAGTGAACCCCAATATGACAGAGAGATAACGCTTACGTCATGTTACCCGCGGGCTTAAACCATCCTTACTGGAGCAAGTGCTCCCTGCAAACCCACAGACTGTAAATGACCTGATCACATTTGTCCGTAGGATAGAAACAGCTACATATCTGGCAGGACAACGTGTTGACTTAATGCACAGACCAATATCGAGGCCTGTTTCAGCCATTAACAATGCCAATACATCAGATACCATTGACACGTTGACAGAAGCCGTACAAACGTCACAAAACCAAATACAAGGACTTCAATTTTCACACAATGACAGACATAGTACATCACCTCGTGTGTCAGGATCAATGACCCCCGGACACGTTCGCGGTACTAACTTTGGTAATCACTTTACACGTGGCTCTTACAAAAAAGGCGGAAATAATTTTTCTGGGGGACCCCCTAATGCTAAATAAATATCAGCTGGCAAATAAACCGTAGAACAGCTGATGGACGACCTGTTTGTTTTGCATGCCACCGACAAGGCCATACAGCGATAAATTGCACACTTAGGCAAAGTCCCCCAAACGGGCAAGGGACGCACTAGTAGAGGCAATGGCGCCAATAACAACTTATATTCCATATTTTACAGTTGCGCATATTCGGCCTATGAATGTACTTACAACTCAGGGTATTACAGCTAACAACCAACCGGTTAGCATATTGTTTGACACCAGCAGTGCCGTTAGCATAGTGCGTCAACGTTTCGAAACGTCACTCGTATTTCCAATTTCTAATAGTTTGCTCCTTCGCACAGCAGTCAACAAATTACTAGACGTTGGTCGTTCGACCCAGTTTCAGTTTCAACTTGCAGGAGTACAATTTACAGAAGAATTTCTAGTGGCATGAGAGTTCGCTAACGACCTTCTGTTAGGAATGAACTTTTTAAACAAATATTAAGCTCTTATTAATTTAGCTTCTTACGATATAACTCTTAAGACATCTGACGATAGCACAGTAAATATACACTGTGGCGAGAAATAAAGCTGTCACTTGGAACAAGTGATGGTCTTGGCCTTGGCTTAGCAGAATTTGTAATACTCCTGTTCTAAGAGTTATATTTCAAGAACAACAGTGTTATATGTAGTAATTCTGCGAATTATATAAGAACGTCAACTGCAGTTTCTGTGTAAATAAAGGTAACCTTGTTACAATTATATTTCAGTAGTAATTCAATAAATTTATATCAGCGCTAGGGCTGAGGTTAGTAAAAATATATGCCAGTTGTCGATTAATCAACTGAGCATCAATATATACATAAAATCAATAGTTTTGCTCTTCTATGGCGGCCACAGGCCTACCAAAACAAGATGCTGAAAAAATCTATGTGAACAACCGAATAATGTATAACTCAGTCCCCAGTTATTCAGCTATAACCACAACGGGACCCAATAAAGAACAAGCCATAATAATCGAAGCCCGCGACGGCATAACTCTTAAAGGATACGTAACAGCAATAGGTAACCTAACTAACCCCAGCAACATTCGATTTGTATCTCGAATATCGAACTCCAGAATCTGTATCTACCTCGCCAATAAAAAAACTACTAGATGAACTGGTATCTAAACACCCAAAAGTAAAGTTGAACAACTTGTACTTGGAAATTAGGCCGCTTCTCACTAAAAATATAAGAGTGATAATCTCTAATGTGTGCCCTGTTATTACCAATCATGTTATTGAAGAACACCTTCTGGCCCATGGAATTAAGCCTGTATCATCTATATCGTATATCAGGGCGGGAATAACTATCCCTGGATATACACACATCATGAGTTTTCGCCGACAAATGTATGCAAAAACCTAATGACTTTGTCAAACTACCTGAAATCTTACAGATAAACCATGAGGATACATCCTATTGGATATACCTTTCTTGCGATGTTCCTACCTGCTTTTCATGTAAAATGGAAGGACATTTAGCTAAACAGTGCAAGTCGTCAGTTGAAATAAATGATAAGATGGTTATCTGCGCATCTGAAAGAGATAGTAGACACACCTCAGTCATGCCAGTAAATGACAAAACTAAAGACAACGCAGAAATAATTGAAACTGACAGAGGAAACACAGAAAACGTGTCACTAGAAACTGTTTCTATGAAACAAAATGGCACCTCCCAGTCTGAACCTCCTTCGACACCATTGCCACAACTTAAAACAGAGTTGAACTTCCCTCCTTTAGGGCAAAACCTTAAGACAGGAGCCAAAAAGCGACCTATTTCAACATCCAGTAAGTATACTGAATCTGTAACCGATGGTGACGAAAACCTATCTGACTCATCTTTAATATCTTTAGATGAGACAGAAAAACAGAACCTAACCTAGTAAACAAACATATACACAAAAAGCCAAAAAATATTAACACCCTTTCGCTCATAAATGACCAGATACCTGTAATAAAAAGTACTATGGAAGAAAGACCGGACGACTACGTTTTAAATTACCTCCAGTTCAAAAGCTTTTTTGAAAATACTGTTGGAGCATCTGATATAATATCACCTGCGCTTAGCTACACTGATGACTTGAAAGGACTCCTGGATACAGTCAAAAAGCTTCATCCCTTATTTACCAATAGAACAATGAAAAATCGAAACACCCGTATAGGACAGAAACTGCTTTTCGAAATAAATAGAAACAACACAGTTTCTTAAACATTATGATAGTGATGTAGTAGAAGCTTTTGCTAACACCATCTAACTGAAGCCCTATACATAGTAAACCTTAAAAGTAAAAACCATAACATATAATGGAACACAACATATTACAATGGAATATAAATGGATTTCATTCACAACTGGAACACCTCCAACTCTTAATTAATAAACATAACCCAGTAGTTGTTTGTGCGCAAGAAACAAATTTTAAGCATGATTATGTTGCTCCATTAAGAGGTTATAATGCCTATAGTAAAAATTGAGAAGACTATACACATGCCAGTGGTGGAGTAGTCACCTATGTTAAAGAGACACTGCCACAACGTGCTATCTCGCTCACTACTACTTTAGAGGCTACTGTAGTTTCTGTTCTTTTCACAGTAGAACTATGTATATGTAATATATATATATATATCTCCCCAACAGGCACAGTTTAGATCTTGTAAAACTAAATGAACTGCAGCAACAACTACCCCGTCCTTACCTTATTCTCGGAGATTTCCACAGTCACAACACACTATGGGGATGCAGCTCCACCAATTCACGAGGAAAACTTATTGAACAGTTTATAAACGATTTAGATCTAATTCTACTCAATTCACTGGAGCCTACTCATTTCAGTCTAGCTTATGGAACACTCAGCTCCATAGACCTAAGTTTGTCCTCACCAAACATACCAGATTTGTTTGAATACTTCATTTATAAAGAACCTCAAGGAAATAGTGATCACTTTCCTATTATTCTTACTCAACTTAGTGACAGTCCTCAGAAAACCACATTCACGCCAAAATTTAATTTTAAAAAGGCTAATTGGAATACATTTAAGAGTTTTATAACCAAAAAAATAACCCAGCTGATGCCTGCCACTGAATTTATTCATACTAACATTAATGAAATAATTAAAAACTTCTATGAACTTATTCTAAAATCTGCAAATATTTCTATACCTACAATAGCCCCATACAAGAAAACGGTTCCTTGGTGGAACAGTGAATGCCAAGAAACCATTCATTTTAAGAATGACGCATATTACCAATACAGACGCCGTCCTACTGAAGAAAATAAGCTTAAATATTTCCAAGCTAGAGCTAAAGTAAGAAAAACTGTTAAACAAAGTAAAAAGGATTCATGGTTGAATTTTCTCGCATCCTTAAACTATCAACCCCTCAGAAAACAGTGTGGGGAAATATACAGAAAATTAGTGGCAGGTTTAAATATATCTCAGAAATAGTTCTTAAAGACCCTGACTCAAAAACAACTATCACCAATTCACAGTCAGTAGCTAACATTTTAGCAGATTCATTTGCATCTACATCATCCGATGCTAATTATGAGGACGAATTTAAATCCTTTAAAATGAAAAATAATTCAATACCTAATGAACCTGTAAATGACAGTACTGAAAACTTTGATGAGGCCATCGAATATTATGAATATGAAAATGCCCTCGCATTATGCAAAAGCTCCAGTCCTGGACCAGATAATATTCACTATGATATGCTGAAACAACTACTAATTGAAGGACATATATATCTTCTTCAAATATTCAATCATATCTGGTCTTATAGGTTATTTCCCAATCTTTGGAGTTCGGCAGTAGTGATATCCATACCAAAGCCTAATAAAGACCTCACACTACCAAACAACTACAGAGCAATATCTCTTACTTGTACAACGTGCAAAGTTCTAGAAAAGATTATAAATAAAAGATTACGTTGGTTTATTGAAAACAGGAAACTTCCTTCTGAATCACAATATGGTTTCAGACAATTCCGTTCCACTACAGGCTGTTTAATCACGATTGAGTCTGAAATAAGAGAAGCCTTTCTCCATAATCAACATCTCATACTAGTTAGTCTAGATATACAAAAAGCATATGATATGACATGGAGAACACGTATACTTCAAATACTACGACAAAATAAGATATCAGGAAATATGTTTTATTTCATTCAGAATTTTCTCCAGCATCGCACCATTAGAGTACGTAAAAATGGCACATTATCCAAGGAAGTTAAGTTAGACAATGGAGTACCGCAAGGCTCCGTGCTTAGCGTTACACTTTTCCTGCTGGCAATAAACGACATAGTGATCACTATTCATCCCCCTGTAAAAGCGTGCCTATTTGCTATTTTCTCAACCACCCAAGCTTTACTACAAGACACTGTAACAAGGATACAAATTTGGACATCACAAACAGGATTCAGTTTTTCTCAGCAAAAGTCAAAATGTATTTGCTTTACCAAAAGTTCAGTGCATCTTCCAAACCCTACCACCCACCTGTATGGTAAAACCCATTGAAACAACCAAACAATTGAAATTATTGGGGCTTACCTTCGACCACAATCTATCATGGAAAGCACATATTTCGAACCTAAAGGAAGACTGTTCAAGGCGCCTAAACGTATTAAAACATTATCATACCGCAATTGGGGTGCTGATCAACATGTCCTACAACTGACTTTACAAGCTTTAATCCTAAGCAAACTTGACTATGGAGCTATTGTGTACAACTCTGCAGCACCGGCGTTACTTAAGCTACTGGGCGTGATTCAAAGTTCTGCTATGAGGATTATATTAGGAGAATGTCGTACCAGTCCGATCTCTAGCCTACTGATAGAAGCTAATCAACCACCGTTAATCACCAGGAGAATACAATTAAGCATAAAATATGGAATCAAAATAGCAGCAAGACCTCATTCAAGTATCCATTCATATGTTTTTCCCAATACAAAAAGCAACAAGACCTGCCATCCAAAAAAGCACTCCTTACCTTTCTATCTACGACTTGCTAACTATTTAAATACTAACAGCATAAAGATCCCTCCCATAATGACCAGGGACTTCCATGAAGGACCATGCTGGAAACTCAAAATTCCCAAGATATATACCGACCTAACATTTCATCAGAAATGGAATACCGCTGCAATTGTTTACCAAACACTTTTTTATGAAATGTGCAACAATTTCCCCAATTATCAATTTATTCACACTGATGGATCAAAAACGGATCATGGTACTGTTTGTGCAATAATAACTCCTGATAAAATTCTATAGCAGCGGTTACCTGACTATTATTCCACCTACAGTGCTGAATTATAAGCCATTTATCAAGCACTTACATACTGACAGCACACCACAACTGCTATGCAATATGCTCTGACTCCCTGAGTACCTTACAGAGCATGAAGAACCACGCAACAGGCAACAAATTAGTTCAGGACACACAGACACTATTCAGTAACCTTACCGATGCTGGTAAAGACGTGGTTTTCATTTGGATCCCTTCCCATCAATGAATAACAGAGAATGAAAGAGCGGACGAAGCTGCTAAAGACGCTACATCACTACGCCAACAAACGAATGTCCAAATTCCATATTCAGATATTATAAATCATGTCTCCAAAACACCAGTACAAAAATGGAAATCTGAATGGAATCAACAACAACCAGGAAAATTACACCAAGTGCGAAAACGATCCACCGGTCTTCACCCAACCAAGGCGCTTACTAGAAAGGAACAAGTCATTCTCACCCGTCTACGAATTGGTCACTCCAGCCTCACTCATTCATATCTTCTTTCAAGACAGCCGCAGCCTACGAGTAAAGAATGTAATGAAAACCTTACAATTTACTACCTTCTCATAGAATGCAATGACTACGAAAGAAACAGAAAACAACACGGGATCCCACAGGACATCTCCATACTGCTAAACAGTTTCAAACTACGCCACAATCTGTTTACTTACCTAAAGGATATAGACATTTGGAAATTAATATAAATTATGTGCAATATACTTTAATCAATTGTACTTCATAATCTACGTAACGGTGTTAAAGTAATGAAATTTTTGTTTTGAAAAATAGTGTTGTTAACTTATATATTTTCTTGTCTTTGTTTTCAGTTATCTGTATTTAATGTAAATTGTTTTCATAATTAATGTTATTAATGTGTATATTTTATATGTTTTATTGTAATCCTCTATATTGAATGTAAATTTTTATATATGTTACTAATTGTAATATTTTGTAAAAATGTTCGCGATGTGACCCAGGAAGATAAAGCGACCTTAAATAAATTAAAAAAAAGCTGTCACTTGGCTCAGATTACAATTGAACCAGAACAGGACCCTGACTCTGTACCTAAGGCATACTGTACACAGGACACTCGTATACCGCCTTTCACTTCCATGAACGTACCAGTAAAAATTAATCTTGATAAACCAGGACAAATTTTGTTAGAACCCAGAGACTCGATTATGCAAAAGAAATGTTTACAAATTTCACCTATCTTATTTGATATTGCAGGACAATGTTCACTACCAGTACATAACAATACTGCTGAACCAAAAGTTATTTTTGCTAGAACAACCCTTGCCAATGCCTATGAAGTAGCCCTTATACAGGCTTCTAATTGGTCTTCTACAGATTCCCAAACTATCGAGCTTAAAAACGCTAAATTTGACATTAATTCACAACTCACTTTCGAACAGAAATCTCAAACGACTAGTTTATTACAGAAATACCGTCATACCTTTGCTACAAAGTTGCAAGAATTGGGTCAAACAGATATAGGAGAATTTAAAGTAGAAGTCACAGGTGAAACACCCATAAAACAAAAACCATATCGTGTATCTCATGCACAAAGAGAAATCTTAGATTCCCAAATTAAAGAAATGCTAGATGCCGGGATTATTCGCGGATCCCTTAGTCCCTGGAGTTCACCCGTGGTCTTAGTTAAAAATAAATGTGGTGAAATGAGATTTTGTATAGATTATCGGAAGCTTAATGCCGTTCCAAAAACAACTGCCTACCCCCTACCCCTCATAGATGATTTGCTTAGTTACTTAAGCAACTCAAAATGGTATTGCAGTTTGGATCTATTAAGCGCATATTTTCAAGTTCCTATTGATGAGAAGAGCAAGAAGTGTACAAGCTTCGTTACAAGTTCTTCCCAATATGAGTTTAACAGACTAAGCTTTGGACTTGGTAATACCCCTAGGTTTTTCTCAGAAATTTCTGGTAAATTATAGGGTGATCTTTGTTATAAAAAGCTTTAGTCCATTTAGATGACAGTGTTGTTTTCGCTCCAACATTTCATGAATGATTAACAAATTTAGAAGAAGTCTTTCGTCAAATATGTAAACATAACTTCAAACTAAAACCAGAGAAATGCTTTTTTGGTATGTCAAAAATAGAATTATTAGGCTTTGAAGTATCCGCTAAGGGTATAGAACCAGATAATGATAAATTACGAGCTGTTCAAAATTTGCCAGTCCCTAAGACTATTCGTGACGTTCGAAAAGTACTTGGTTTATTTAGCTTCTATAGACGTTTTGTCCCGAATTTTGCTTCTATTGCTTCACCCCTTCATGAACTAACTCGGAAAAACAAAGATTTTGAGTGGACAGCAACGCAACAAGACTCATTCGACAAACTAAAACAGTTAGTAACAACTGCCCCAGTACTAGCTCACTACCAACCTGGAGCCTATTCAGAAATTCATACTGATGCTTCTACGTCAGGAATTGGTTGCGCTCTATTGCAACCCATAGATGGCGAATTGCATCCAATTGCTTACTGTTCACGTTCTCTAAACAAGCATGAAAAAATTACAGTATCTCGGAACTAGAATTGCTAGCTATAGTATACGGCCTAACACATTTTAGATCATATATTTATGGCTTCTCCGTCAATATTGTAAGTGATCATCATTCCCTTTGCTATCTTCGTAATTTGAAAGACATTACAGGAAGACTAGCACGTTGGGCTTTAAAACTCCCAGAATAATATTATTCCATCTTTTATAAATCAGATGCAAAACACACGGACGCAGACGCTCTTTCCCTTTTTCCAGTGGATAAACCCAACCCCTATTTAGTGGAACAATTGAACGACTTGCCAACTTGTCTATTAACACCAGTTCAAGTAGCAAATGAACAAAGAACTGATCCCAAGCTGCTACCCCTAATAACTACGTTGGAAAATCCCCAATCCGGCTCACCTAGGTTACAACGACAGGCAAAAACCTACACTTTAAAATCAGGAGTCCTGTACCGAAAAAATGCAGGAAGTTCAGGGCCTTTGCACTTTTTGGTCTTTCCTGATCAGCTGAAACACGAAATCCTAATTTCGTGTCACTCAGATCCTCTGTCAGGAAACATGGGGTTCCAGAAAACTTTTACAAAACTCCATTCCAGATATTACTGGCTTGAGATGAAGAAAGACATTGAAAAATACGTCCGCACATGCCAATCTTGCCAAGGTCGCAAAGGGCTGACAAATGTTAAACCACCTGGTCTTCTACAGCCAATTTCCGTTAATAATGTCACAGAACGCTTTGGCATTGACCTCATCGGTCCGATTCATCGTTCCAAGCACGGTAACACTATGATTGTTTTAGAAACTGAATACTTTACAAAATGGGTAAAAGCTCATGCTTTTCCTAAAGGTTCTGTAGAGCACGTAGCTAAATTTGTGTTAGAGGAAATTATCTGTCGGCACGGTTCCCCTGCCGAGCTCTTATCCGATAGAGGTACTGTGTTTCTAAGTGATGTAATGAAACACCTCTTAAAGACCCTGGGCGTGCACCCGGCATTTACCACAGCCTATTACCCAGCTTCCAACGGACTTACAGAACGTGCTAACCAGAATGTAATCAATATGCTGTCACATTAGGTTTCAACTGATCAAAAGGATTGAGACACAGCACTCCCACATGTTATCTTTGCCTATAATACGAGTAAACAAGAAACTACAGGAAAATCACCCTTCTTCCTCTTGTCTGGACGCAATCCCGCCCTTCCCAACGAAGTTCAACTAAAATACACCACGGACAACCCCTTTGTCCAAACTACACAGAAGCACATTCAGATAGCTCGTCAAATATCTAAGGATAGAATCAGGCAAAAACAAATTAAGTACAAAAAATATCTGACAGAAAAAGACGCACCATTAAATTTCAACCCGGACAATTAGTGAAAGTATTCACCCCAACGAGAATGAAAGGCAAAACGACCAAACTGCTACATCATTATCACGGGCCATTTCGCATTGTGGAACAAACAAGTCCCGTAAACTATAGCATTAAAAATGATACAAGTCGAAAGAAATATGATAGTATCATACACGTATCAAGACTACATACCTATTATGCACCTTAATAATTTATTGATATATTTATTTATAGAGTACCTGTCACAATTTCATTACAATTACTTTAAGATTGAGCACGCAGTATTACACCCTATATGATTAGAATGGAAGCCAACCAGGGAAGCAAAAAAGAAGAAACAAACAAATGTTTTCAGATCTGTCTATCTCTATCTTTCTCCCCTCCCATGTGTTCCAATGTTTTTTTCCGTTCTCTTATTTTCTTTCCCCTAGATAGGTTACCACAACAAATCCAATATGGTTTTCCACTACTTTTGCAATATTTTATATGAATTCTCGTTCAGCAAGATGATTTTATTATTAATTTGAATTCCTTAAATTACTAACAATCCACATAGCCTTGTGTGCTTAAAATATGTCCTGGAAATCAAAGGCACATACACACATTTCATAACCCTTACTAAAACATTGAGGTGAACCAATAACCTAAGAGCCAAGCAATCCAAGCATGATCAAATTAAAAAGGTAGCCTCATTAATTTTCAGCTATATTTGTACTGAGATTAAAGATTATTAATTATAACTCCTAGAAACAACATTAGAATATTTTCAAGTGTCTTTCCAGATCTTAAAATCCTCAACGCTAAATGTATTATTTTAATAACACCAACAATAAGCCTTCATGATAAAATTTGCAAAACACAATTACATGTGAAGTTAACATAATTTCCTTTCATTCCAATGTTCATTCCAATTTTAAGTAAACAATGACTTTCTTCTTACGTCTCCGTATTTACAGTTAATTAGAGAATATTGAACACTGTTTATGAATATGCTAAGCTCATAAAGTCACCAATGATAACACACCCTGTTTCAAAATTTAATTTCGCTGCAAACAAAATAATACTCCATATTTGGCATACTATCTCGCTTGTTTTTGCTAATATAATCTCTCCAAACCCAAAATAATATTTAACCTTCTCTAAAACACACTTAATTAATTAGTGACGATTCTATTTCAATTTGAAACTTCAGTGAAAATTATATATTTGTTTCAATTTGTTTTACTCACCTTTCCCACGGCTAACAGCTAATCCATTTATAAACTCGCACCTTCATACGTTTTCCGAACACCTTTTTATTCCGAATACACACTTCTACCTTTTGCTTAGATCACATTCACCATATCCAAACAACTATAATTTCCACCCATTTCCTTCCAAATAACACATTTATATTTGTTCTTTGACGTTACCTATTTAACGACGTTAACGTATACAATCTTAACTAATTACGCGACACATAAAAGATTATTTATTCACTACAAGAGAGGCAGCGCAAAACGTAATGGCATTAGTTCTTTTTATCCGCGTCTATGTGTGTGATATTGCTGATTTCTTTTTTCCCACACCATCTACTGCAACATCAGCATAGCACTTCCGGTGCAACGCGTGTATACTTCTTACCAACCTAACATGAACAAGCTTAGACAATGGACTTAGTAAATTCTTTTTTGCAGTCCGTGAATCTACCTGATATCAATAACTAATTATTGTTAGGGAATTTTTATGTCTTAATTCTAAAAATAAATTATTTCTGCGTAAAGAGGAAGCTTGCATAAGCTAGGTTATTTGGCGCAGTGTCGTTTACTATTCTTCCTACTTAATAGCTCAGTACAACAAAATTTGTCAATGTAAAGCTTACGTTCGCATACACTTCTATTTCCGTATCAACAATATGATGCCTTTTCTTCAACGAAGTCCCTAAACCCTGATAATAAGTTAACATATATTTCATTATTACGTTTTCTCTGTTTTACCACCGATAGCTGCGTTTAAACCATTCTACCGTATTTAATAAATACAGCAACTCTATACTTAACACATTTGTCTCCTAGGAAACTCGACTTTACTTCAATCATGGAAGACATGATCATCAAGTCTCCCAAAAGCGCGCTTAGCCAGCAGTGACGTACAGAAACCTTTTGTTCTTACCGGAAAACATTCCGCCACATAGGCTCGGGAACCGCTGACATAGCAAGTCAGATTACATATGGAACAGCAAAATCACACTTGTAATAAGTAAAGCATCCTTTGTACACTGCACGAATTTCTTCGCTGCTAAGAATGTTATACAATTGTAACCTTTCTTATTATAGTCTTAATAAAAATTCAAACTCCAACTTGAAGCTTTAATACGCTTATCTGTTGCTACCACCATCATAAAAAATAACCCTTTTGTCTTATTTGATCCCCCTCCATGCTTTTAAACCATATCAGAGGTACACCTTGTTTTTCATTATAAATTATTTCAATTTGACCTTATGTTCTTTGTGCTTAAGTTATAAGTTGTGGTTGATGTAACCAAATGCTTAGGATTTGTTAAGATAATGTTTGTTTGTAGTATCCTTTGACCTTAAGAACAACCGCGAGGCGTTCTTAGAGGCTAGTTCTAAGTGTTTATAGATTCTAGTAGTAATGTGTTCTGTTCCGAATACATTGCAAGATTTTTGGAGGCAGTTTTAGTAAATATGTACGCATATACCATGGTACCCTCAAGTTTCAAGCTTTCAAGCTATAAGAGTTTTTTTTTGTGTGAGCGTTAGGGGCTTCATCCTTTGGTGCTCGCGAGACCCTTAGGTTGTGTATGCCTCTCACGGTGATTTGATATAGATAAAGCTGTTATAAAAGGGATTCTTTTCGCGCCAGCGATTTTTCCCTGTAAACATTGCTAAGTTAAAGTTATATAATTACTGATCAGTGTAAATAAAGGAGCTGTGAAGACAAAGAAGCATTAATGTTTAAGTATGAATGAGAGCTGCGCAGCGTGAATGTGAAGTTTTTGCTGTGGGGGAGACGTCCCTCAATCAGCTTACAGTGAAGAATGATGCTAGTATGAAAGAGAACAGATCAACACAAATCCTAAGATTTAATGAATAAGTATACTAACAATGATGATGCACTAGCAAGGAAAATGACTGAAAGCAAAATAAACAAAACGAAAAGCACAGAATTGTTTTTGACTAAGGTGTTACCTAAGGTTCTAAGTCATAGAATTCAGCTATGTTTCCCCAATTTACCTTTAAGTATTGGTAAAGAAACCCATGACTTATATTTATTATTTATCAAACAGACTGATTAACTTGATGTAATTATCGTGGTATGCTATTCTGAGGGTACTTCCTCTTACACTAGTGAGTTTCTCTACCATTTATTGAACTTTTAATTCAGCGGGCAGCACATAACTCAAATACATCCTTTGACAGTGTTCATCATGGATCTGAGATATGACCAATGACCAAGATTAAACTAATCGTTATATCAAGTTCTGTTTACAGATCACAGCACGAGGAAATCTACAAGTTACAAACCTCGCCTTCCTTTTGCTATCACTCATAATTACCATGCTATAAAAGCATGCCTAAATTTGCTAGGGATTAATAAACAAGAGAAGACTTAATTATTGTCAATTAACATTTCACTTATAAGACAACCCAAAGCACTGTTATTTAACACTTGTTTTTAACATCCAGTGACAATAGAGTACATCATGTCTCCAGGTAATAAGATCGATATTGTTTATCGATATCTTTGATCACACTTTGTTTGCGAAAAGAAGAAAAGAAACATTATACCTCTTGTTTAAACAATCAGTGCTAAACCAGCAAATGTCAGGGTTACTTTTGCTACATTTATGTAAAAAGATAAAGTCATAGGATATCCTTATAGATTGTAAGATGATTGTATCAATGTGACCTCAATGACCATGTATTATGAAGGTATGTTATGTAACTCTAGCAACAATTACCCCAGTATCATCAAGACTAATTGTAACAAAATAGAAGGACGTGGTTGACTCTGATATTTGACCGATTTTATGACAGCAGTGGACATTTGTTAGGCGTAGGTCTAATCCAGTATATAGGTGCTATTATGGAAAGTCATTAGACATGCTTTTGGTAAATAATGCCCTATAATTTATAGCAAGTACTACTCATTAAATGAACTACATTTTTCTTCAGCTAAATTGTTATCAATATTATTACTAATTATGTATAATTCAATTGTATGACAGTTTTATGAAGAATACTTGTAATTTATTACAAGTTTATCAATAATGTGTGAACAACCATATTTAAGTGGAACATATATGCAGTTTTCATAGGTTATTTGGTTATGTTATTCAGCCATAAGGCAAACATAAAGTTTCATTTTTGTTTACTCTATAAATTTTAACCATTTTTTTCCTTCTTCCTCTAAAACTAATTAATGGTTCCACATAAATTCCATACATGTTTCATTTATGTTAATTATATCTAACCATAACTTGTAACTAGATATAAGAAATATTCATTTGGTAATGTGATACCTGAAAAGCCCTTTCATTTAATTATATTCCGGTGAACTTTAACCCATCCTCACCCCATAGAAATATTCTTATACATTAATCCTAACTCTGTATCATTTGTTTTTCTGTTGTGGCATGGATGAAAAAACACGTCGAAGCATCAGGAAACACCACCACCATAAGGATAAAGCAGAGGAAACACCAGGGACCCCAGCAGTTACTCTTTCCTGGGAGAACCAAAGCACCCCAGATGACCAAGTATCACATTAGGAGTGGCACCCAAGACTACTCGCGTCTGGAAAGGCACTTAATCTTTCCAGAAGACCTCCTCAACTTCATGGACTCATGGCTTTCGCTGTGAAACCCTGGGTAAAAGCCAAAGCATCTCTACCCAGCAAACTTTTAGTGGCTCAAGTACAATAACTTATAGGTCACTCTTCCGTGTTCTCATTGACTCACCTGCAAGAACTCAGACCCAGCTGACGTAGGCGAGTGTAAGCTAAGCGGACTATTCTAAAACCATAAACTCCACTTTCAAACTTTTCATCAGCTCTTAACTACAGACTTTTCCAAGCAATACCAAAGAGCACCGTACGCTTGAACACGATATCATATAAGCAGCAAGCCACAACCGAGGTTCTTCAACAGCTTCTCTGTTTTAAAAGACTACGTACAGACAATCAAACTGGAGCAGGAAGCACATTAAACTTCTTTCTCTTTGAAGTTTACATTACTTGTGACAACTAGAGCCTTGTTAGACAAACTTAAAGTAACAATTTTAACCCTTCAGTGACCAAGTGTTGTGAAGTGTCTCCCAAAACTATAAACTCATAGTGTTGGAACAGTGTGTTTCGATGGAACTATGGACTTCATTAAGCCTGGGATACTTTGAAACCAATCCGCGTCAACTCATCTCCATTTCCTGTCCTCTGATTTTCTTTTTCAGGTGTTACACTTATGACTTTCCAAAAAAATTATGTACATGTAAATGTATGGTCTATTGCCTATGTGCCCAGTACAACACTTTTGTAACTGTAAATTATTATTTTATGTATTTAACAATTTGTATCTCATAAATGTTACCAGTCGTTTGGATATGCTGAGGGCAGCAAACTCTAGGCGGTGGGGATATGTTGCATGTCTAGGCTGAGCTAGATTTGGAAATTTCGGTAATCATTATTCTGCAAAATGTATTGAGTCTGACACAACTGTATGTCAAGCGTAAATTCTGCTGACTGGCAAAACATGTACTTTGGACTGTTGGCTTAAGAAAATAATTTACAGGTGACCTAAACTTGTTTTGCTGATCAAAAGAAATAATTGTTAAGTAGGTCAGTACAGGCGTAAACATTCTCTCAATGATGTAAAAGGTATGGTGCAAAATTAACAGTGAGCGGGAATTGCTGTATTGACTTTTTGGTAGGACCCCTATTTAAGCCTGGTTGAGTTAGCCCTCAGGGGAGAAACGTCGCAGGAATGTCTGAGGAGCCTTTATGTTGGTCTCTGTGAGAATCAACAAAAGTTAATTTTAAAGTGTTACTACGAGTAAGATAGCCAGCCGGTCTTAGCAGATCATACGTCTTTCGACAGTCCAGCCATACAAACACATCGCCAAAGGTAAAGTTATATCAAGTTATTATGTCATTAAATAGTACCAAAACACCCCTGATCTCTTCCAGATTGAGGGACTGCCCTGTATAAATGCTAGGCTTCCTTGAAATAGAGTTATTCAGTTTAGTTTGACTTAGATGTTTCCTTTATTCTACCATCTCAATAGCTACACCCCCAGTTGTAGATTAGGTTTGTAGGTCTTTCCTCCCCCTTACAATCCTGGTATGCCACAGTATCCTGGGATGATTCTTAAGATGTATCGATGCTGTATCTATAATAATTTTGTCTGTGCCCATCTCTTCTGAAAAATACTTTGCAATGCTCCTGCACAAAAGAGAACCATATGTTCAACCGCCCCTTTAAAAATTGACTTCAATAAAGAAAGGTTTAGGCCCCATGTTGGTCTCGTTAAAGCAGTTGGTGCGGTAAGAAGCTTATTAGACTTCCTGGCTACACAATCAAGATGATTTCGGAACGTCAGACGTCTGTCTAAAATAACTCCTAGATACTTCAAATTATCCACTAATTTAATCTCTCTATTATTAATGTAGAGAGATAGTTCTTCCAAATTTCTTGTCTTAGTGGCTAGCATAGTCAATGTGATGCTGGCAGTAAAGTTCAATTTGTTAGTTACACCTTAGGAATGAATGATATGGAGGGCTTCATTGGCTGTCGTCTGTAACTTCTGAAATCTAGTAGACTCAAAAATTAATAGAGCGTCATCAGCATATCCGGATAACTGGCAATTTTCTGGTAATCGTTGTGCTATTAAATCATCATATAGTAGAACCCCAAAAAAACTGGGCTACAAATTGAACCTTGTGGACATCCACGAGTCATTTGTTTGATAACAGTTATATTATTAATTCTAAGCTGACTATTTCGGTTGTGAAAATAGTTGGTAACAATCTTGTATAAATTACTAGGACAACCTTTCACTTTTAATTGCTTTAGATATTTGGCCACCAGGCATGGTCAAACGCACCTGATATGTCTAATGAAATAAGCAGACCTATTTTGTTTCTCTTGTGAACCTGTTGGATCTAATCAACTATGTGGTTACTAATAAAATACTTTCATGTGAAACCGATATTAATGCGCCCGAAGAAACCGTTTTAGTACCGATGTTACTATGTATGATGTGTATGACGAGAGTTCTGATCGCATACTGAAGTGTAGCATTTCAAAAATAGTATAAACTCTCAAAAAATTCCCATCTGAATATCATACTGTGAATGCCGCTCTTACTGAGACATTTTGCTATGACTAAGGAGAGAACTTTAGTAGAAATGTGAAAACTCAGAACAAAAGTTACTGCTCCATTATATCGAGGTGCGTTCAAGTTATAACACCTCCTACCTTTATTCAGGACTTGGACTAGATAGGAACTTCTATTTATGTTTAAATGCACGTGCACTCCTGAATGCGTGATAGAGATATCAGCATTTTGCAGTGCATAGAACTCTATAATGTGTTACAAATGGGAAGGTGTTTGTCCTTGAGCACTACTAGGCAAGCAGACGATGGGAGTCCTGGGGTATTGTATTGCATTCCCGCTAAGTGGTGTGTGACGAGCGGCAACCTAATCAATCTGTATAAAATACTATTCGCGCTAAGACAAAAATTCAGATTTCGCCACAACTGATCCAGGTAGAAGGTAGAGTGTAATATATCCAACATAACCATGAAAACTTCATTGTTTTACCTCAAGTAGTTTTTCTAATACAAATAAATAAAGCAATATTACCTGTAATTAAACAATAAATCGCAACGTAAGCACTGTATGAATGTCATTATTGGTTGGCATATATACGTGTAGGTATATTTGTAATTACTCAGAACTTAAACGTAAATGTTGACATGACGTGATAAAAGAATGACTATGAATAAGCCAATTCGAGCGAGAGGAAACAATACATTTCCTGCTGCCCTGGCAGAACGTGTCTGGTCACATCATATCTTTGTTTATGAATGGTTCGTAATCTCTTTTTACTCTAGAGTGTTCAAAGTGGATGTTGTGTATGTATGTAGATGTACCTTTCATTGCTCAGAACTGAAATTTGAACTACTGACAGGACGTGATAAAAGAATTGCTGTGAATAAATCAAGGTATTCAATTCGAGAAAGAGCAAACACTTCATTTTCTGTTAGCCTATGGAATGCTGTATGCTTATGTTTATGAATGAATGCTGGATAAGTATGTTTATTTATTCTGGACAGTTCAGAGCAATATCATTCAGTTGTTCCTTACACAACAGTAGAGTAAGGAATGGCTTCTTGTGGTGAATGTAGTGGCGAGTCAAAAAGGTAATTATTGCGAAGTCAGGCTCGAAGTAATGCTTTTAAGATGTACACGTTCTTCAAAAGTTTGTGCAATAAGGAATATAGAAAATAGTTCGATTTCAAAAATGCTCAACGGCTTACTGCTGAAGCGTGTGGTGTAGGTAAAACAAATGTGTCCCAAATTTGGATTACAAAAGCAGGTACTTTATAAGCTATAATAATAGTTATAGTATTTAGAAATGTGCATAATTTGCGAAAATGCTTTTTCCAATTTCGATTTTGGCAACTGCATCTTTGTAAAAGTTTGTAAAATATAATTCGCATACCCCTACATCTAGCGCCAAGCAGACGTGCATGTTGTATGAGTGTGCGAGAGAGAGGGAAATATCAAAGGTGTGGGGTAGCAATCTGGCAACGCTGAGTGTGGTATGGCATATAATTAGCTGGACTCCAGAACCCTTCCCATTTGAAACACTTAACAGTAGCAGCGACGAGAGTTAGGACTGTTTTGATACATAAAATGGCGACGTTTTCATTGCAAGAACAGCCTGTAAGCATTCGTTTTCTCCATTTTCGTGGTGTAACATATATTGAAATTCATCGCCAGGAGAGTGAGGCATGTGTTGATGGTGCCATGGATGTGTCGAATCTGAATTCCTGAATGCGACAGTTCAATGAAGGCAGAACATAATGTGAAAACAGACCAAGAGAGTCACGGCCTTGCAACAGCAGGTCTGACGATACGATTCAGCGAATGGAGAACGTTGTTTTGGAGGATTGCCGACTGAGCATTTTCAGACCTTCGTGCAGAATTGTGTGCACAGATCCTTGGGAAATGACAATTAAATTTGGAGGCGATGTCTGCAATTGTCTTGGTTTGTTGTCACACGATGTTCTGCGTTAAAAACATCCATGGTACCATCACTACATGACCCACTCAACTGGTGGTCAATTTCAGTAGGTGACACACCACGAAAATGGAGAGATCCAATGATAACACGCTGTTATTTCAATGAAAATGTTACCATTTTAAGCATAAAAATGGTCCCAATTCTCGTCGCTGCCACTAGAGTAATATATACTGTACAGTGCTGCCATCTCTGTCACGCATTCTGAAAGTGTCCACGTTTATTTAGAATAAAATCAGAATTTCGTATCTGGTCCTACTCCTGCAAAAATAGGAGGTATCATAACTTGAATTCAGCACGTAAAATATTAGTTTCACAGAACCCTCACATTGCCTCTAGTGTAACGCCTATCAGCATCACCGCCAAAATTACACGGACAGCTGTGGCACCGCCTTTCTCTTCCATCTTAATGCAATGGCTTCATTCACCTGCACACATTTTTAAGATTATTTCTTCATTAGGGTGACTGCCTCCACTCCGAATTTCTGATGTAGTGCTGTTTTTAGGACATTCCATCACGCTTTGATCCCCTGAGGCGCGTACAAGCTGTGCAATGGCGCCTCAACCTTATAGTTATTAAGCCTTTCATCAAGCCTTTTATGGCATTGATTTCTCTGGCGGGCTACAGCAGGGCTGAGTAGTTACCCCTTGGCTCTCCCCAAGGCGGCCCGGGTTCGATCCCAGGCGACCACAAAGTGAGATTTGTAGTGGACAACGATGTGCTGGGACGGGTTTTCTCCGGGTCCCTCGTCAGAATTCCAGCAGTTGCTCAATCAACATCTTTCTTATCTTTCTCCTGTCCCTTATATATATAGGTATCATCCACTTCCTTCACCTTCACACAAGACATTGGGCTGTTCACCTATCCTAATTGAAGCGGAAATAAGATGGTCGCGCAATGTGAAGAAATGGGGTACTCTCAGGGCATGCGTGAATATGTATGTTAGTAAGGATAGGTCTAATGACTCTGTAATGCCCGTCTGAAACTGATTTAATGACTGCCTCTTTTTATCACCTCATGAAGCTCAAAGCTGCTGACCAAGGGTTGCCATTATTTCACTGTTTAGAGTTACCGTATGTGGAATGCTTATTAAACGAAAATACTTTATTCGTTCTTCTCGTACATACGAACCGACAAAAATATTCTCCCATCGCTTCTGATGTGCATTCGACCAAGACAGAGGCGCTAACTTTCTTAATCGGCTCCAAGCAGTGGACTGCAGTAACGGCCTGCTTGCCACGGACCGTGTTGCCCTTATTTGGCACAGCTACGCGTGTGTGTGTAGCTTTCACTTCTGGAAGCCGTCTTTTCACACAAAGATTCCCTTTGTAACTATTTTGTGCATTGTGATCATTAGTCTCGGTAATGCCACTATTAAGGGTCCGAAGAATACTTTTTTCAAACGGACTCAAGTGCTCCCGCTAGAACCCTGCTAAGACCACTGTTTCTTTTGTTTCTTTTGTTAAAACTATTCAGCTCAACTGCACGTGCACGCGTTTCACAACAAATATACATTCCCTTGAAATCCATTACGATTTTTAATGCATTGCATCCCTTTATTTCGGTATCATAATTCTCTATCGGTTCCAAAGCTTTGGATCCGCAGGCCCGAGCTTAAAAGGGATAGAGGAACAAGAATCCCCTAACAAGATAGCGGTACAATTAGGGACGTTTAAGATGAAGCAGAAGAAGAGAGTTCTCTGACTCTGACGTTATCTTCTTTCAAGGAAGTTAAGGTGGTCCCTGAGGTCGTCCAGGACTTTAAATTGGTCGCCAAGACCTTGGCCGTTCTCGTCGAGCTCTTCCAAATCCATGCAGACCGAATTCGATTTTCTGCTGTATCTTTTACATTTTGGTGTTACTTTTACATGCCTCTAACTCCATCGCTCTAAACACCGTCGTTTGCTCAATTAGTGTTTCCTCCATTCCGAATTCATCTTTCTCCCTACTGGATTTAATTTTCTTTACTTCCGTGTTCAGCTGCAGCTTCTCGGCAGTCTCTCAGACTAAACTGAAATCTCTGTCAACAAACTTCGACGGGTACTAACAACCCTTATCTGGTACCCACAATAAAGGACAACCTTTTTCAAGGGGACGCAGCTCCTCCCACACCTACCACTAAGAAAGCTTTCAAAATTGTTGGGAGCGCACTGTAAGAGATTGTTGATTGTGGCATAATTGCACATAGTGTTGATCCAAAGCCCATTATTGCATGGGCCATTTGTTCTAAAGGATGGGTCAAGAATCAAGGCGACTGAACAAATGGATCCACAGTCCCTCATCGGGCGTCTTGCCGGCTACTACGTGCACGTGTTCACTTTGCCAGGTAACGGCAACGGCATGCTCCTCATGGACGCAGCCAGACAGCAGCTCGTGTGACACTATTACTCCAGATATGCGGCGACTTTTAAATCAATAACTAAATGTATTACTTCTGAAATTTGTAGTGTTTAACGCCAGCTATTACTACACATGTTACCGCAGGCGGCGGCACTGATGATATTTGAGATGAAGGTCGGAATCAGAACAAACCCAGTCGCCTTGGTGAGTGCCAAGCGGTTTAACAACCAGGCGTGACTTTGTATGACTTGGCATTTCCTGGCATATATTAAAGTATAACGATTTATGAAACATGGATGATAACATCAATATGTAAACACGGAAAAGCCTTAAGTTAAGCGTCATCTGTCTTTCTATGAACCACATTTTTGTTCAATTTGTTTACTTCGTATTTTTGCAGTAATTGCTCAAAACAACGAGTATAATAAACCTAGCATGCATATGTGTTATCCTTATCTCAAAAGAGAATAAATAGCAACGTGAATATTGAGATAAGGTCATATGTTGAATTGCGCGACGTTGATAGTTCTTCGCCTGAAGAGATATTATTAATACCCAATTAAAAACTGTTGACCAACTACTAAATATTATTATGTACGTTTGCCACGAATGTCAGTTCTTATAAGAAACGCATCTTTATCATTTTAAGAAAAGCCTTTTGTGAATAATAAGACCTGTAGCTTTCCTGGTGACGAATAGGCTCACTTTCTTCTTGGGCAGCAAGCCAGGTGTAAGGATGATTAGATATCAACGTTTCGGGAGTGTACTTCTCTCCCATCATCAGTATATTTATAAAATATTATAACCACAAATGAAATACTGGATATAACATAACTATAAACAAAGACAAAATAGTATCAAAATTCGCATTACTGAATAAAAGACTGTTTTCAGTAAATTAAATGCCAGGACATCAGATGGCGTAAGTATAGAAAGTTGTATCAAAGAAACCTAACTACTTGAGAATCAAGCTGTATTGATATTTTCTTCTTAATTCGATGGATTTCCATTTTTAAGGCCGGTTTCCAAGAGGAACTGAACTGAAATCCAACATCACGATTAAGCGTGCTCCTTTCAGAGGAAATCATCAAAGCTACCTCTATCTGAACGCTCATAACCTCAACGACTGGGAGTCCTCAATACACTGGCCCACATTGCTTTGTCTATCTCTGATCCCAGCCACTTAAAACAAGAATTGCAGCACCTGAGACTCGCTTTCCTTCAAAACGGCTACTCCGAATATGACCTTGATCACCAAAGTTAGGAAAGGGAAACCTGTAATACAGCAAGCGTCAGAAAAGCCTAACGCTAAAGCCTGCATCCCGTTTACCGGCAATCTATCCGGCAGAATCAGCAGAATTCTAGGAAATACAACATCAGGAGCATCCACAAGCCACCTCTGAAGATTAAACATCTGCTGAGACCAGTGAAAGACAAACTGGACTTCCATGTTCCGGGAGTGTACCACATTCCCTGTGAATGTGGAACACTGTATATTGGACAAGGCGGAAGGACCAGCGCTACTAGAATAATCGAACATGAACGGAGCATTCGTTTAATGCAACCTGAGAAGTCTGGGCTGGCAGAGCATTGTTTTGATAACGACCATAGAGCCAATTTTCGGGAGACGACCATCTTGGCAAAATGCTACAGTTACTGGGAGAGCAGAAATAACGAGGCTCTGGCGATTTCCTCTGAAAGGAGCACGCTTAATCGTGATGCTGGAGTTCAGTTCAGCTCCTCTTGGAAACCGGCCTTAAAAATGGAAATCCATTGAATTAAGAAGCAAAGATAAATACATCTTGATAATCAAGTTAAGTAGTTACGTTTCTTTGACACAATTTTCAATACTCATGCCATCTCCTGACCTGGCATTTAATTTAATGAAAACAGTCTTTTGTTCAGTAATGCGAATTTTGATAGTGTTTTGTCTTTTTTTTAAAGTTTTGTTACATCCAGTATTTCATCTTGTTGTTATAACATTTTATAAATATCCTGATGATGGGAGAGATGTGCACTCCCGAAACGTTGATATCTAATTATCTTTTCAACTGGCTGGCTGCCCGAGAAGAAAGTGAGCCTTCTTTGTAGCTTTTTAAAATCCAAAACAAACGTTGCACAACTTCAAATGTTTCCTTATTTGTGTTACAGACTATTAAAAGCAACATTTCAGTATTTAAGTTGTGCGATTTCTGTCCTAAAATGACGTAGCTTCTGTTATCTTTTCCTGGCCTTTTTGTGTGTGTAAGAAGTCTAGTTTGGTGATTATTAATTGCTCTACCACGTACATAGTAGGTAGAGAAGGTATACCATTCTACACAAAAGCTTGATGCAAAAATGACACTAGCAACACGGGTTTTGTGATCCCCCCAAATAAGTAGTAAAGATAACAACGATATAATAAAATTGCTACTGGCTTATTTTTGAGGGGACATGGCACAGAGGTCTATACTTGTTTTATTGTACCAATGCCCCCAAGTGCGGAATCCCAGGGGTGGAAGGATCAGTGGAGATGAGACAGAGGGCGTAGTTGCGAAGGAGCCACGACAGTGCAGAGGATAGGGCCCATTCATTTTATTTACATGGAAACTTCACGCGGTAGTCCAGGACGACGGACATCCCAAGCTACGGTGGTTGGGAAATAATCCCAACACGAGGCCTGGTTTCGGAGACCGTCAACCTTCCTACGGGAGGAAGAATGTTTTACACAGAACATATCATCCTGCCGTGCACCGCCGAGACCCTCGCCGACACTTCTACCCTGAAAATGACCACCGGATGAAAGTTGACATGAAATCATAAGAGGTGAAATGGAGGGATAGGAAACATCGGGGAATGTAGTTATCCTACCCCACATTTCCCTGGTGACCGGGGAAAACCAGCGAAAAAGCTCATGGATCAGGTGGATCGGCCACGGGAATCGAAACCGGGCCTCCCGAATGCGGATCACAGACGAAACCACCTGATTCATCCCGCTTCGTAACAATACTGCTATAAGAACAATAACGCTAGCAATAATAGCCTAAAAATTAATATTAATTTTCATAAAAATGCTTGAGTTGGGATGTGTATGCTTAAGCGCGCTCGTCCACATTTTCGTGTTTGTCTCTTTGAATAGCATAACTACAAAACAAATATCGGTTAAATATGAAACTGGGTATTTAAGTTCAGCATCTTCTACACATGCGAATTAAGATAATAACTAATAGTTCCTAACGCAAACTACCCTTTACGTCCAAAAAAGTTTTAAATATGTTGAAAAGAAATGTGTGGTGCTTAACGCCCGCTTTTACTACATACGGCACCGCAGGCGATGACACTGATGATACATGAGATGAAGATGGGGCACTGGTGGACTTAGATGGCGGGAGAAACCGGAGATCCCGGAGAAAACCCGCCCCAGCGCCATGTTGTCCACCACAAATCTCACCTTGTGCTCGCCTAGGGTCGAGCCCGGGCCGCCTTGGTGAGAGCCAAGCGGTCTAACCACTGAGCCACGGTGTGGCCTCAAATATGTTGACTATCTGAAAAATGGCGCTAAATATTTCTATTTAAATACGAGTAACTTCTGAAGTCGTTTTCATTCCAGATGGCGCTTGCATTACTGGTGCAGCGTTGGCCACAATATCTTACTATTAAATAAGCAGATGCCGTTAAAACTCACAATGTATGTCAAATACTTTCATATTTGTGAAATTATTTTAGTATCACTTATATCTGACGTATGCTGCAAATGCCACTGGAAGCTAAAACCCAAACAACACAGCGCCAACAGCCCTATGCCAGACCAATTTCCACCACCCGGTGCTTGTGCCCTCTGCTCACAACGGGCGTCATGTGTAGGGTGCATTATGGAGGTTGTTAGCGTCGCGAACCCACACTAAAGTCTATACTCTCACTCAAATAGCTTCTCAATTGACCGCTCAAGAACCTAACTAGTTTGAGCGCAATCTGGACCTGCGAGAGGAGAAATTTATGCGAGTACAATTCGTCACATTTTTGAAAAGGACTTTGGTAGTCGTTAATACTGCAGTGTTATATTTTAAGGTGATATTTTTGGCAAACAAACAGTGTCCACAATGTAGGTATAGCTTGAACCAGAGCAACATTACACATCGAACAGGATTACTGTATTTGCTAAACTGAGAGAGTGAGTATGTCGTCACAATACGCTATGTATTGTATACGACTAGCATTTTAGGAGAAGTGGAGCTACCAATGATCGCGAAAATTAGGAATTTGCAGACAGTTGTTCAGAGGAGCTTTAAACCTTAAAGGTATACAATACGGCATTCTCTATATTAAGCAGCACAAGTTCATATTATGACTTTGTGAGTTCATAGAATTAAAAGTCCAATTTGCCGAAATTTTAAATGTTCTTTAATTCCGTAGAAATACATTGATCACTTCTCGCAACATAACATCACATAAACAACACAATCTTCCAAGGTCAATGACTGCCCGCGCCGAGGCTCAGTGGCTAGACAACTTGGCTTTCACCAAGGCGGCCCGGATTCGATCCCAGGTGACCGGAAAGTGAGATTTGTGGTGGACAACACGGTGCTGGGGCGTGTTTTCTCCGGGATCTCCGGTTTCACCCACCATCTCATTCCACTGGTGCTCCATCTTCATCTCATGTATCATCAGTGTCATCGCCTGCGGTGCCGTATGTGGTAAAAGCGGGCGTTAAACACCACAAATTTCAATGACAATAACAAACAGCTCTCGTCATATCAACAACACTCTACAGCTCTTTACTGCTCACCTCCCGCGACTGGTTTAAAACTCATCACTTCCTTAAATACCTCATTTATAATTTGAGACTGTTCTGTAAAATTACTACATACTTCTTGAATAAACAAGGCATCTAATGACGTAATCCGAATATTCTATCACCATCCAAAAGCGTAACTTAATCTATGCCGGCAAGTACCTTATGGCAGATATCTTCATTTGCCGGCTCTTTGTATACGCAAGCCGCGCTATCGTAGATAACGGCTTTGCGGCACTGGAACAGCCGTGGCAGTGACCGTACTGGGTGGTGAGGAGGATTAACGCCGTGGTCTACAGCATCCAGAAGGTGCCCCGAGGGAAGATGTTGGCTTTACACCTGGATAGTTTGGCTCGCTACAATGGTGTTGTTCGGGACGGCCAGCCTTGAGGTGGGAGCACTGTCGCGAAGCCGTTATCTACGTTAGCGGAGCTTGTGTTTATTAAGAGCCGGCAAATAAAGATAGCTGTGATAAAGGACTTGCCAGCATAGACTAAGTTACGCTTCTGGAAGGTGGCAGAATATTCGGATTACGTCATTAGATGCCTTGTTTATTCCAAAACATCTAGTGATTGTACAGAACAGTCTCGAATTATGAATTAGGTATTTAAGGAAGTGACGAGATATAAAACAGTCGCGAAGTTCGTAAGCAGTCAACAGCTGTAGGGTCTTGTTGTAACGAGAGCTGATTGTTATTGTCATTAACCTTGAAAGACTGCGTGTGTGACGTAATGTTTTGTGAGAATTGAACAGTGTATTTCTACGGAAATAAAGAACATTTAGAATATCTGCAACTCAGAAATTTAATCCTACGAACCCACAGTCACAATATATAGTTGCTTATAAACTACATTCCTTAATAACATACTTCTCTCTAACAAGGCCGCGCCTTGGCTCAGTGGGTAGACCGCTTGGCTATCACCAAGGCGGCCCGGGTTCGATCCCAGGCAACTGCAAAGTGAGATTTGTAGTGGACAACACTGCGCTGGGGTGGGTTTTCTCCGGGATCTCCGGTTTCCCCCGCCATCTCATTCCACCGTTGCTCCATCTTCATCTCATGTATCATCAGTGATATCGCCTGTGGTGCCGTATATAGTAAAAGCGGGCGCTAAACACTACACTGGACTCTCTAACAGTGTATATACATTCCTTCTTTATTCTAATGATTTATCAGAGATTTTTAGTATTAAGTGAAACGAGGTACAAAAAGGTAGTGGCGAAATCAGTGACAAATGCAGTCAGTCTTCCTGTTTCGCAAGTATGGGATACGCATGTTTCGTTTTGAAACGCATAGCGTTTGCTGTGTTCGGTATCGTATCAGGTTAGGCACTTTTATTAACAGTTGGCATTTAGTAATTAAGGGACTAATGAGTGGTTAGTGGTTATCAGAAATTCTCGGTATCAGGTAATGGATATGTCAGGTACTTTTCGGAGCATTTGAATTTTCAGCGTTGCCTTTACGTATTGACGAATAAACCACTATTGGTTTGCTGCTTGATGTTCTGTACCTCTTATACAAGTGAAAACAGAGTTAGTGCAATTTCCATTCAACCTCTATTTTGTTGCGTTGTTTACGATTCAACAATTGTTAGAGATCAGAGTTACACGAAACGTTCAGAATGATCATTTCAATCCAGCAACGGTACATAAGGCAGCCACAATCTTCAAATAACAAGAAAGCTCAGAAACCCTTGGGCTACGGCCTAAATACCGTAAAAATTATTGAACTCTCAGAACAGACCGATATCTCCTATGTTAACGAGGTTATCAATTATTACCTGGAGCACATCACCGCTGCTTGCGCCGTAATGTTGCACAGGAGATTAACATGCCAGAAAATTCTGACATGGGGCTGTCCCTTTTAAGCAGATTCTAAAACCATCTTTATAGGCCAGGTTTGAACCCATGACCTTGGGATCAGCATATCAGTGCCTAAGCAAGTCAACAACCCAGACCACCGTCTTTGTCATCGTCGTCAGTTCCTTTTCTTAAAATATATTTTTGTTTTCGTCATTTAAGCGTTTTCTATTGTTTCCGTTTACTTTACTGTCCGTTTTCTGTATTTTCACAGATATACATTATACACATAAACACCCATGCCCGAACCCGCGACTCTCAATGCTGCAGAATGCTAGAGACATGCCCTCAAATGACCATGGCTACGAGGGTTGGCATCTGCGTAGCTTACATTTATTGGACTGTTCCTACCTCAAATTTTGAACTGCTCCTTCCATCTCTTCATTAGATGTCATTGATCGTCTACAATTTAGTAGTTCTGGTGGTCTTCCATCATTTTTCCCTTTCAGACCCTGTATGCACAATTGTGTGGGTTAGGTTTTCTTTCATACTCTACTCTATTTTTGATGCATGACAGTTCCGTCCCATACCACATGATTGTGGGGACTTTGTTTCAGAGATTTCAGTTGACGGTGTTTCAAAATCTTGACACAGGAGGGCAGAATGAGACTGTTAATAGTGAACAATTACAAAATGACTTCACAGAAGCGAACACATGTTGCTAAGTAGGAAATTTTCCTCTTAAAAGCTGCCTAAGAATTATACAAAAACATATAATTACAAAAATGTTTAAATAATAACTCTAGATAGTAAAAGCAGCATAAACATATATAGTTAACCTTCATACTTCACATTTGCTCTTCACATACACAATTGTGTGGGTCAGGACTCAGCTCATTTTAAGATTTTATGGTTAGTGTTAGGTTATGCTTGTGAATAGCCATTTACTGACATTTAAGCAAGGAAAATCTTATTTAAATGCCTTTAACACATTTTTATGATCTTTTTCACATATTTCCTCCTTGCCATATGATAGTTCCTCAAAATACTGGCTGATAATTCAGACATGGAAGAGTTCAGTTATGATAAAATTTTGTCTACTGCTGCAGTTTGATACTATATATTGTTAACGAGCAAGGGTTACCACTTTAACGGGACAGTTAGGAACAAATAGTTTTTAGCTCAGGGTAAATCAATGAGGTTTCTCCCAGGGTATGCGTGAGTCTGTATGAGAAGGATAGTTTTAATGACACTGGAATGCCCGTTTCAAACTGATTTAATGGCTGCTTCTTTTTGTCAGAACATCGAACTTGAAGTTGCCGACCAACTGTTACCAATATCACTGTTTAAATTTACTCTATGTGAAATGCTTATTACTCGATAAAATTTAATTCCTTCTTCACGTATATATGAACCGACAAATATCTTCTCTCATAGCTTCTGGTCTGCTCTCGACCAAGGCAGAAAAAGAGGATTGCCCTAATCGGCTTCACGCCGAGGACTGAATGTCCACAGCTGCGCGTAGGTGTGCGGGACTTTCACTTTCTCGAAGCCCTTTATTCAACCAAAGATTCCCTTTGTGACTATATAGTTATACCATTATGAACGGTCCGAAGAATACCCTATTCAAGCAAAGTCAAGTGCTACCCTTTATAACTGTGCTAATGACACTGTTTCTTACGTATCTTTTGTTAAAACAACTATTCACCCAAACTGCTATTCGACTCAACTGCACCTGCACGCGTTGTAACAAAGAACCAACATTCCTTAGAAATCTATCATGATTCTTTACTTATGGCAATCCTTTAATTTCGGTATCAAGTTCTAAATAGTAAGAGAGCTAATAGAGCAAACGTCCTCTGATTCTTCAGATGAGGAAAAGGAAGGAAAGGATCCTAACCATAGAAAGGGGCTGAACAGATAATAACATTTTCTCCTCATTTGGAGAAAGCGACCTTTTCCAAGTAGAGTTAACTGTTTCGTGTCCTGGAAGTTGTTGACATATCAGATCAGTTGGTAGAAGCCTATAGGATATTTCTGAAAGATAAAAAATTGATCCTGAAAGTAATTCTGCATTTAGTAGATTGAGCTTATGGAAACTCTTGGCTGCAACAGAGACAGCACTGTCTTAATCTTTTAATCTCTACCATTTCTGCATGGTAGTAGGGGAATCACAAATATCAGAACCAAAGGGAAAACCGCATAATGAATAAGAAAACGAATATGAGGTGGAGGAACCAAGAGAGAAGATACACAGAAACGCAAAACCTCAATGTGTGGACAAGAGACTGGACAATTTCAGCCACTGGGGACGAACTAAAGAGTGCAAGATACTGCAGATGTAGTGAGTGCAATAAGAGAACAAGAAACAGATGCATTAAATGCAATGTATAAGTGTGTTTGAGGTAAGATTTTAACTGTTTGCATACTTATCACACAGTAAAATTAAGTGTAAACTACATGTACATCTTAAGAGATAAGTCCTGATCCACACAAATGTGTGGGTCCTATCTTTCTAATAAAAAGTTATATTGTGTATTTTACTTATACTTCTATCAACTGTGTATTTTTTCCATAGAGAAACATAAAAGAACCAAATAAATACCTAAAATTATACGCTTGGGTCTGAAGGGGTTATACCCGAAAGTACCCTTTTTGTAATTTATGTCCTCCAACCTTAAGTCATATCGGACAATGAATGAAATTGGTGAAATGATACTCAAATGATTCCGGGGTCCATGGAGCTTAGAGTTATCATACATTTGTCTTTAACGATAAGGAAAAACTCCAGAAAAATTCTTATCCAGGTAACTCAACCTGACCAAGATTCGAACTCGAGACATCCTGAACGTGAGGCGGACACGCTACCATTCACGCTACCGAGGCGGGCAAAGTACTTATTTGATGTTTTATTTGTTCACTCAAATTCAACATAATTGGTCCCATTCTTAGTTCTTCAGTTTTAGTTTCATCTGCTCTTTTATAGTCGGTTGTGGGTCTTAGAAATAATTTTACCTCTTTATTCAACTCCATCGTGTTTATTTATGTAGGCTTTTTGTGGATAAAGCTAACTGCTTTGGGAAGCCTGGTCTTTTAATGTTTGATATAGCTCATTCTTACCTAAGAGTGTAAGATAATTTAGGACAATGTATTAAAGCTAGATACATGGGTAGATAACATTTTTGCACCTCTCTATCATTTGGGTAATCGTGAAAACAGAGCGTCTTCCCCTGGAACCGTTTAAGGCTATTTTAGTATTTTTCAGGTATTTTATTACTTCCAAAACATACGGTTTAGCATAAACTTACAACTTCTGTTCATTAAACTTATTCTTTTGTGGCATACGTTTCTCAATAACAAATATAACAACAACCATAATAACCATCATCATCATGATAATTATGCAGTAGCACACCACGTTATTGAGGTTGAGGCCGAACACATCATTAAGTTTTAGGACACGAGCACTCTGTCATCCAAGACATACTACCATGCGCGGCTACAACGCGAGGCTATTGATATTTATAATAATCCTTATAGTTTCATTAGGAAAGAAGAAGCCTTGAAACCCAAATGCAACTGGCATCTTGTCATTGAATACAAGAAATGGCACGCAACAGGGGAATTCAAGGGGATTACGACCCGCCACAGAAGATGTCCGCCGCAGTTTATGGACAAAACCTCTGGATATTCAAACTCCAGCAGACCACGTCATAACAATCCAGAAGCAACTTCCACTTATAAAAATATTTTGTTTAAATTCATATACGAGTACGGTTAAGAAATGTGACCAATTGATGAAATTTTAAAATTGCAGTTTCTTGAAATGTTATGTGAGGTCCTTTTCATTCTGAGTGAATTATATACACTTTTATAGAAATTTTTTGCAAAGCGTAAACGAAGATTTGACTTACGGCAAATGAGGATACCATATTAAACAATCTATTTATAATACATAACTTTTTTGGCGCATGTTTCTTCGAAATGCTGACTTGTATAAGTTTAAAGGGTATTGTCACCCAATTTTCGGAAGGCACGACCAACTGACATCTGAGTGGGGGACAGGAGGAATTTAGGCTACGCCTACCCATTTATCTTCTGGCACTAACCGAGGGGATGTTTAGGAAAGTATCACGGGCACTGTACTGTCTCTTTCCCCTCCCCTGACGTCTGGAACAGTCGGGATGATTTTCTGAGCCACGAAGCTTCCATAAACAGCGATCTTTCTATATAAGGGCTGCAGTGGACAGGTCAGTTCAGTTCTTGACGAGCAACCGTGAAGAGTGCAGTGCTAGAGAATGGACTGGAAGACTGCGTACGTGTGTCAGAGGAGTTCTGTAATCTGTACAGAGCGTTGTACGTAATAGTGAGTGTGGAGTGGACCTGTGAAAGACGAACTGGTGGATTGTAATTGTGTGCGCTACGTAATTCTATGTAATCGGCAAGTGTACCAACTGTAATCGGTGGAAATAAAGAACATTGTGTTTGTGCAACTGGACTTTTAATTTCACGAACCCACAAAGTCACAGTATTAACATTCTCGTTGACTTTTATCACACATACTTTTGTGGGGTTGACGATTTCTGTATACGATTTAGCGTTGTTGCGACTTACCTTTTTAAGTGTGGAAAATATTCATTGACTTACATTGCAAAGATGATGGGGATACAATAATCTGTGTAATCAAACTAAAGAATTGGTAAATCTGAATGGTGAAGAGCCAAAAAATACGAATAGAAATTTATAGGAGATTATACTTTTTAATTCAGAGTCTATAATATCAACTGTAAATATAAATATGGTGGTAAGGGTTGGCTTTCCTAAAACAAAACTACTGTCACATGCATCCCAGTAAATAAATAACTGAATAACAATGTTTTTGTCAGCTCATATTAACTAGAGGTTTGGAGAAAATAGCGTTTATGCAAAACCGGTGGGATTAATTTAATGGCGTTATATATGTTAGCTTTCAAGTATATATGCCAATAATTAATACTCCATGCAGGGGAAGTGGCAATTTCCTGTCATGCATCTGTCATTTGTGAGGTAATCCTACTTTTAGAACAGTATGCAAAATTGCTTCCAATTAACTAAAAATATATCATAAATTAAAATACTGGTGCTTCGACCGCATATTCCAAATGATTACACGGTGCTAAGAAAATTATCTAAACATATATGACAACCAAACACGCGTTCAGGAACTTCAAATATAGCTTCATACGTTGAAGGTACTTTTTTATAAGTTTGGACTATTTTTCTCGGCATTATAGAATACATTTACCGCTTTGTTTCGATCAAAATATGAAGGGATCGTGAAAAACAAGACTGTGAAGAAAATAAAACCGAATGCCAATTCACGAATCTGATGCGGAAATTAAAGGATTGAAAGAAGTAAAGAATCATGGTGGATTTCAAAGGAATGTTGGTTCTTTGTTAAAACACGTGCAGGTGCAGTTGAGTCTAATAGCAGTTTGGGGTGAATAGATGTGTTAACAAAAGAAACGTCAGAAACATTGTCCTTAGCAGATTTCTAAGGGATAGCACTTGACTTGTTGAAGGAGGTATTCTTCGGACCATTCCTAATGGCATTACAAAATAACCACAAAGGGAAACTTTGGTTGAATAAAGAGGGCTTCCAGAAAGTGAAAGTGTCACAGGCACTCACGGGCAGCTATGACCAGTAGGGACAGTGAAACAGTCCACGGCGTGAGGCCGATTTGGGCCTCAAATCTGAGCTGTCGGCAGGGAAATTTATGGCGACAGTCCTTTTTGGATTCAGAGGGTGTGCTTATGATTGAATTTTTGGAGCAGGTATGCACAATAAATTCTTTCCAATACGTCAGAACTCTTAATAAGCTGAAAGCACTTCTTTGCCGAGTTCGCCTAACAAAAACGATGGCGGATGTTCTTCTTTTGCTTTACAATGCAAGACCACGCACCAGACGTTACACCACTGCAGAAACTGAGAAATTGGGATGGCAAGTCTTACTTCACCCCCCATACAGCTCTGACCTGGCACCATCAGACTTCCATCTGTTCGGGCCACTAAAGGAAGCACATAGTGGGATTCATTTTGAACACGAGGAGGCTGTGAAAACGTCCGTGCGTCAATGGCTTAGGAAGCAAGACTGTGTGTTTTACCACACTGGAATACATGCCCTAGCTAAAAGGTGGACCAAAACTGTGGGAAAGGACGGAGATTATATGTAATATTGAGAAGTTAATCGTCAATGTTGTAGTTTTCAGGCTATGTAAATTGGATTCAATGTTCTTGGCAATTAAAGGAGAAAAAGGTAGGAGGCCTACTTTCCGAGCCACCCTCGTATTTTCAATGGAAACGCTCACCTCTGAAGTTTAACGCCACGTAATATTGCATACTGCGTAGTTGTAGTGTTTGTTCTTTGCTAAGGACTACAAAACCTCAGTTATAATTTTACCGCATATTCGAATTATAGTGCAACTCTTATAGCGTGTCCACTTATATTTTAACAGGCGCTACTAATTTTATTGTATTGTCGACGCTGAAATTTGTGTACTTTTGAACAATTATTAATAGTTATATTACGGGCTACATATATTTTAGTGCATCTTATCAGTTACGAATAATTCAGGAATCTGTTGCTCTGTGTACGGGAGGTGTCCGTAAAATAAGGTCTCCAATTTTATTTAATATAGAAAACATGCTTATTGTCAATGAATGTTAAATTGATGGAAATGTGGAACTTACAGCTATTTTTCAACGTAATCATCATTGCGATCGATGCACTTTGCATGCGCTGTGGCAGTTTTTGTATACCCTTGTCATAGCACTCTCCCGCCTAGTGGCGCAGGTAGCGCTCAACCTCGTTTTTGAAATCATCGTCTGTCTGGAAATGTGTTACCCCAGGTGTGACTTCAACTCAGAAAACAGATGATAATCACTAGGTGATAAATCTGGACTGTAAGGGAGATGGGTGGGGATCTGCCATCCGTTTATGGTCTTCGGTGATCATTTTGGGCAAACACTTCGCACACACCTTGCCATATTGAAAATTGTCGGTCAAAATCTTGTCAGTCGTAGTCATACTGGCTTCGGGATAAGTTCAAACAGCTCACGAACTGCCAGGTGCCGTTCTTTAAACATTTGTTTCTCCACCTTTGCAATTGTTTCGCATGAAACCGAAGACCGACCTGAATGCTCTTCCTCATGGACGTCTGTAGGTCCGTCTTTGAGCTCTCTGACCCAGTTTTGCATGTTTCTGACGTCCATACACTGTGGCCTTTAGAATTCGCAAAACTGACGATGAATTTCAGTAAGGGTAGCTTCCTTGGCACTAAAAAAGCGGATCATGGCACGCAACTCGCACTTGGCGGCGGAAGTGATAGGAAGCTCCATCGCAAACGGCTTCCCAGCCAAGACTAATGGTTGCAAAGGGTTAGTTGTGTTGGCGATTTGAAGGGGTGAATCCAAGCTATACGCCAGTGTTGCCGGATCTTGCCTAATAGAGGTTCTCACGGCTCCAGCGCCCTGAAGACCTTATTTTACGGGTACATGTGTACATCTGGTCTGGATCCCTTGGAGATATGCAGTCCTTAGTGCGCGTTAGCCCCTCGGTTCAATATTCTTCAATTTCATATTATGAGAAAATAATGTAACTTTTATGTTGATAGTCTAATGGGACAGAGTATTACATCATTTCCACCATAACAAATGTTCATGTTTAAGTTTTGTGGTTGCAGAACTAGCACTACAGTGTCTGGAAGTATAAAATAAAATTCCTGTAATTTTCACATTAATACGGTCTGTAATTACGAAAAGATGCCTTTGATGATCTGATGGGGACTAAGCTTGAATACGTGATGTGTAAGTTATGCTCTTTGTTATTTCCGGTTGAAGTACGAGGGCTGTTCAATAAAGAGTGAACATCTAATTTTTTACGGAAATAATTTTTCACAATAAAATTCAAACTCATTATATTCTGTTAGGTTAGTGTGAAACAAACACGCCATATTGGTTTCATTGTTGGTACTCCTGGTTGCTGCCTGTGAGAATCAGGCATGTTCAGACATGTTCAGTAGCGCCTACGTCTGCAACGGAAGTAACTTGTTTTTATCATACGTAATTAGTGCTGATGAAGCTTGGCTACATCATTTTGATCCTGAGAGCAAACAGAAAAGCTCAGTGTGGAAATCTCCTGCATTACCAACCCCCAAAAGACAAAAGTGGTTGCTACTGCTAGAAAAATTATGGTCATCTCATTCTTTGATATTCATGGAATGGTTTATCAACATGTTGTACCTGCATACACATCAGTAGCTCAACAATACTACAGAGATTTCCTGAGAACATTGCAAGTCCATAACAGGCCCAAAAGACCACGTTTACATTAAGCCGGCTGGATGCAGCATCACGATAATGCGCGTCCACATACTTCCCATGTTGTTGCTGAATATGTTACAAAAATCAACGAGAAGTGCATCCTTCACCCTCCCGAATTTAGTCCCATGTGACTTTTTCTATTCCCTAACTTGAAGAAATACCTTCATGTGAGGCATTATCTAGCATCAGAAGCAGGTGATTTTGAAGGATCTCTCAAAAAATGGTTTCCAGCAGATCTTTGGAGACTGACAGAAACGCTGGGATAAGTGCATCGAATTCAGGGGTGACTACTTTAAGGACAACCGTCAAAATTATGAGGATGAGAAAAAGTACGTTGTCCAAAAACAGTTGTGATCATTCTTTATTGAACAGCCCTCGAGCTTTACTCAGCAGATACTTGTCTACAATCAATTTGGCATATCTGAAAATGTTATGCAAAACTACGACGTATTGAAACCGTACACACTACAGGTGCTCTAATCTAAAACAGTTATCCTGAAGCTATCTCTCCACATTTGTTGGTTGGTTGCTAGTAATGGATGGAACTGTAAGAAATTCAAGTAGCATGAAAAAAGGTTGGTTTTATCATAAAAACCTTGTGAAACATTTTACAATGGTTTAAAAACCAAGTGGCTGGCAGACAAAAGGAATCAATGAAATCAACATTGAGTTTTAATTATCTACCGGTGTAAAGTCGAGCGGCAGCTAGTCACACTACAAGATACACACAAATGAAATAATCTGACTGTAACTACAGATTGAATTGTGTACGAACAGCCTGTATTTCTGTGTTCAGTTATTTGGGATGAGGGATTCCCAAACTTTACAAAATTAGTGACAAATTAAGTGCGACCTTTAGGAGTTGATTCCTGTCATGAGATGCACAATGATTATTGTTTCGCCCTCAATGCTTTCCTTAATGGTTTGTAATTGTTTTCTATATTTTATTCCAGTCACCGTGAAAATGCATTATACTGAATCAACAGCTCTCTTTTGAGAAGCATTACGAGAATGAGAATTCCATTACAGCTAACCGACAGGCATATTATTCGCAAATCTACCGAAACAAATACAAGTCTAGTACAGATAAAATTGGAAACAACTAGATCTTCGGGGCGTGAATAAAGCCAGTAGGGACCACCATAGAGGGAGTTTTGTGTAACACAGCTACTCCGCTATCGTAACAGTGACGTCATGCTCCTCTGAGTTTTGAAAGCCTGCAATGTTTTTTATCAATTATAATGTGTGCATAAAATGACAATACAAAATTGTGTGCTTTAGTAACACAATAGCAGATTCTAACGAAAGATATCTCGTAAATCTTAACAAATTGAAAGAATAAATAAAATAATTATAAAGCTACATGGAAATTAGTCAAGAGATATTCTATATTCACAATTGCAGTAAAAGTTATATTGTTTTATATGTTAATGTTGGATTACCAACTGGAGCAACAGAAAATATGTCATGCTTCTTGGTGTCAGTTTGCGGATAACACCGTTGAACGAATTTTTAACCTGTTTCCATGTTATGAAATAAAAACATGTAAGGTTTACTATTTCGGGTCTCCTTAATTCAAATTTTGAGTCATAAACTCCCTATCACGTGTCGTTTTCTTTGTCTACCATATTTAATTTTTTGGTTAATATTTGAAAAAGGAAATTTTAATAAATGTAGTTACAGACTCAAATGTTTTGTACATTCAGCCTTTAAAAATACAAATTTTGTTGAAAATTATGTGGTGATTACTGATAAAATGTTAAATAGCTTTAAGAACTAAAATATTATAAAATATTGCATACTAACAACATGAAAAAATTTAAAAAATTATAACTGCAGAATGTTTTTCTAGATAACTCATTTTTATGCCCCAGCTACAGTCAGAGACAAGAAACCAACAGTAGTCAGCAAGCATGTTAGCAGACAATCTTCCTGCACACTGCTGTCTCATTTTGGGGTATTTTAAAAGGTATGTGTAAATATAATTGTAAGGTTTGGTAGTTCTGAAATTCTCATACAATTCTTCACGTTCATAGCAGAAATTGTATCTCTTTCTATTTTGGAGCGTAATATAATCTGTTGAATTGTAACTGAGTATTCCTTCTCATGATAAATGACCCAAAGGTATAATTAGACATTTTAAGAGAGCTTAGGTAATAGTAATTATATATAATTTTTATGGGATACATAGATGCTCCACTTCATTGCAACTAATTCCATTATTAAGTTGAGCAATTTCTATAAAGTGATACGAAATATTCGCTTATGTGAATACTGTGTCATACATTTAATAATACTCAGCATCATCAGTTTAATTATGGTAAAATATGAAAATTAAGCAACAAATGGACGTAAAAAATATGATGTGCTCTCTCTTTTTATTGCAATTTTACGTCCTCCAACGTTGTCATATCGGACGAGGAATGCAATGGGTGAAATGATGCTCAAATGCGTCCAGGGTCCATGGAGCTTAGAGCTGCCCGACATTCGTCTTTAAGGATAAGGGAAAACCCCGGAAAAAGCTTATCTAGGTAACTCACCCTGAGCGAGATTCGAACTCAGGACCTCTTGAACGTGAGGTAGTCATGCTACCATCTACGGTACCGAGGCGGGCACGACCTTCTCTACTCTTGTATAAACCACTCCTGAAAACGCTTGGGTATTCGTTTATCTACGTCATGTTAGGCGACATAAATATTTGCAGAAATTGTTTTATTACTATTTTTCTTGTCGGAAGAGGAATATCAGGTTCTAAGCTGTAGTCAGGATCTTTAATAAGAGCTGGTTGGTATGTGAAGGCTTAGAAATTGTGTTTTCTTTCTATGTCTGGAACATACACAACGATTTAATATATTCCAGCTTCACAAAATATTTAGATCATGGTAATTTGAGGCATATATAACAGTCAATATAGAATCTATCTCTTAAGGTTCATCCTGAATTAAGACTTCTGGGCAGAACACTAGAAGTTTCGAGATATATCTGTGTTTCATTTGTAGTAAAAGGCCTTAAAGGTATATTATTTTAATCAAGATCATCGCTAGAGCCATTCTCACAAAACATGTACTTGCTTTGAAATATCGGTATCGAATTCTGGGTTCGAATGCAACAGTTTCCCTACTTATATGTAATAAAATTACAAATACATGTTTTTAGTTATTACTGATAAATAATCAGCTTTCCTCCTTATTGAATTGGCTGCATCAATTAACAGTTCGCAAAGCACACCATGAACTCACAAATATTTCTGTTCCATCATAAACGGTAATCTCTCTTAGGCATTTCCCGGGATGTGACTGCTATACTCAATATGTAGATAGCACGATGCCCTTTGGAATGAGCAGCAGGTTCGTGAACCTAAAGCCCTTGTTAGTTAGCACATTAAGAATTCAAGTGGAGTAGGTTTAAGTCCAGTACGAAGTTTCAGTGAAGTACCTAACTTGTGTTATTCAGTGAACATCCAAGGAGACTTGACAATATGACAATATTGGGAGCTATTCCTGAGCTCTACGTCCGAGATAAGATTTTCGCCCGTGACAGAGCTCCTCAGGGCAAGGAAGGGTGAGATGAGAGGATCTTAAGCTTGTTAGGAAAGCAGAGGTAAATAGTCCCTAACAGCTATACTTTGAAACTCCACGAAGGTAGCTCTCACAACCAGCTTCGCTCCCTCCCTCCCAACCTCTTTCCATCACGCCATCCCTCCCTGAAAACTTTATTATCCTCTGGTCGACTCAGGATCCAAAGCTCTCCCTTGACCAGGATTTACAGATAGCAAGTTCTCCTCCATAGCACTATAACTCCCACGATACTTAGAGCTCTGTATCTGCCAACCAGAATGATAGGTAAAGTGAAATGGAGGTACAAGAAAATGGGAGGATGCCATTAACTTTCCCACTATTTACCTAGTGACCCGAAGAAAACCCCATGTTTCAGGGAATTTGGCTATGGGAATCGAATCTCCAACATCCCGAATGTGTACTAGAGACACCACCGCCTCAACCATTCCTTGCAGTGAATGACTTACGTCAAGAGTGGTGAGAAACCCCTTCAGTTACCTGTGACTTTTTCTGACGAATACCATACATAATGATCCCTATATCAAAATACATATGATACATTTATGTACATGTTGGGAACTGCGGTCTCATTATGTATAAACTTTCGTGATTGTATTCACTTTTATTATAGTAGTATTCAGGTAACAATTATGAAAGGGTGATTCATTCTAAAATCCGCTGCTTATCAAGCAGAATGTAGAATCTAAGCTGAATGCAGACTGGCAGATGCAGTTTAAACGAAACTTCTAATTTAAAATGAACAATGCATGATATTTTAATTAAAGCCTATCCTTTTGAGATAGTTGTGAAAGACTGATACATTGTATTCACAGTTGCATACAGCTAAAACTGAGACCTCTTTTGGATTCAAGGAACTAAAAAGGATTCTAACTGGAGAAATAAAAATTTTAAGTAAGGTAAAAGGATATGCAGGACATGTTAAAGTACGAAAAGAAGATACCAGAAAACTGAATATATATTTATTATATTTATTACATTTAGGACCACATTAAGTTTAATTTCCTTTTAATTTACGTCCAACGTTAAGTCATATTGGACGATGAATGGAATGGGTGAAATGATGCTCAAATGAGCCCACAATCCATAGATCTTAGAGTTATCCGACATTCATATTTCAGCATAAGGGAAAACCCCGGAAAACCCTTATCCAGGTAACTCACCCTGACCGAGATTCCAACTCGGGACCACTTGAATGTGAGGACGACCAGCTACCACCGCGCTACCGAGGCGGGCACCCATTATGTTTATTATATAATGCTAATGTACGAAGAAATACGATAAAACTGGGATGAATTAATAAAAAGACGACAAAATAAATCTAGTAAGAGGAGAGAAACGCGACGAACAAAACTGAAGACGCAAGAGGTGAGATATCTGATCTATGGAATTATGAAGAAGAAGAAGAAGAAGAAGAAGAAGAAGAAGAAGAAGAAGAAGAAGAAGAAGAAGAAGAAGAAGAAGAAGAAGAGGAGGAGGAGGAGGAGGAGGAGGAGGAGGAGGAAGAGGAAATAATTTATGGTCGTTAGACTGTATTCCTAAAATATATTACAAACTGTCACTTATAAACCAAATTCGAGACAAAAATTCTTCCCACTTCAATCTACCATTTGGAGCGTATGTTATTATCATAACGGAAGAGATCACTTCTCTCATCCTACGACTTTGTGTGTATTTTCTTGCAAAAGGTTAACATTACACACGTGCGACTTATGCCATGCTCTATCTTATGTCAATTTGCTGCACTCCTACACAAAGACAACATGTCTATTTGTGTCATCAATCGGATCTCTCTTTGTCTGAAGAATAATCGTAGAGTTTGTTACTCGAACGGGCATAGTCAATTTTATAATATGTCTGACGACGCGACTAAGATATTCTCGGGAATAAAGGAGAACTAGATTGTATCAGGTGATTTACTTCACGTGGAGAAGGTATTGTGGTAACTCTCCCTTTACCGCATCCTTAACTAGCTGAGATAGAGTTCTTTGTTACTACACTTCCATTGAATGGGAATCTATTCTTATGCAACTTTTAATCAATCAGAGACATTAGAATGTCGTCTCCAAAAGGAGTAAATCAGGAGATAAAAGCTGGGCGCATTTTACTGCTATGAACACCTGAGTTACGATCTAGGTCATAAAATGAACAGCGAAAGTTATTTACGTATTTCTTATACTTACAACTTGTACCTTCGTGCCACAGAATCCACAAATGAAAAACTTAGTCGTTCCTAAACTATTGCAAAATCAGATGTTTTTAAACTTCACTCTTATTATTTTGTCAGCATTTTTCACCTATCAAACGAAACAATTAATGGCCTATTTGCTTGAAGATTTTAACACCTCTTTAGGAAATTATCCATTTAGAAACTATTGTGCACTAGTTAAAAATATGATCTTATTTGGGGTCAAATTACTATCCATAATTTAAATTCATAGGGATGAAAAATTCAATTGCATGTGAATATAAAAGTTTTTATAATTCTTTCATGTTTGTATTTAATATATTAACCATATTTGTATTGTATAATAAGGATGAAGCAGTATTTCATATTAACAGTATCAACAAGTGATTAAATGTGATAGAAACCGTTAGCAACGGTTTAGCTTTTTAGAAGTCTGTGTACTCCGCATATTTTATGTGCTGTGTATATAATCATAAAATTAAGGTAATCAGAAAGTTCTAAACTTCTTTATTTACAAATTGTTATAAGTGCGGTGCAAACAAAGTTACGACCCAAGTTTAAAAAATCTTCCGTTCTATTGAATGAAGTTTTACATTTTTAAACTTAAAACTGCTGTTTGAAATTTCGCAGATATAAAAGAAGAAATGCATTACATTTACCAACAAAAAGAATGAACTTGCTCAAAATTATACCTGTATTGTAAATAATGTCGAGCAAACTTGACTAAATATAATTCGAATCCGTATTGCCAAACAGTACGATAGTTTCAACGACCACAATACTTAGGAGATGTACAATATCTTTGTAGTTACATATTACTTTTAAGATGAATATTAAACATTTCTAGCGTTGCCTGCATCTATATAGGGTCCATGTAGAAATAAAATGAAATATTAACATAGCGATCTAAAACTTAAGCATAGATTTAAATTACGATATCATTCACAAAAACACAGGGAAACAAACACAACCAATAGAAAGAAGGTATGAATAAATTTGACTATTATGGCGGCCTGCGAGGCTATTACTGACTTAAAAAGATATTTACATACCATAAGAGGTAGTTATCCAAATTTTAACTCAAAAGAAGCATTGCCTGCAATCAAAACTAGTGTTGCCGCGATTTTTGTCCACGGAATCTCTGATTGGAGATGGTAGAATGAACACGTGTGGATAATTCTCTCTGTTTGGACCTTCCAAAGTTCTAAGTTTACATTTAAAGGGAGAGTAAACTGAAATGTGCGGCGGTCCTTGCCCGTTAAGAACCTGGTTGAGTCCTCCCAGCACGCAACACCTCATAAAGTAGGAAAGGTGACGGGTGAGGGTTACAGATTAAGGAGGTTTACTGGGCAGGTCGGGGTTTGCCTCGGGCTTCGCTCTGAATGGACTCTCTTCTTTGTTCCAGAGTCTGGGATACGTCCTAACTGGGTATGGTGCGATTAGCGAAGAAAACACCTCGACTGTTCTTTTACCCCGACTGCTCCATGATCGACTTATTCGCAATTGTAATCAGATACCTCACTCGCCACCTGGAAAGTTTCTGTTTACGTACTCATGTGATGTGTTTGGCGGTAACGACAGCGTTCCTTACGCGTGTGTGTATTCAGCGTATTCCTACCGTACTATATATATATATATATATATATATATATATATATATATATATATATATATATATATAACGCGACTTTACTACGCCCCGAACGAGACAGATTGTTTCTGTTATCAAACTCACGAATCCATGTGTTGTGTATTCGAGGTACTCTTGCGCACTGGTATGAACGAAGTGGTTTCACTACACCCCGACCGAGAGAGAGTATCTCAGCTATCAAAATCACGGATCCGCCTTCTTCTGGAATCCCCCCTCTTTCGTTATATTTTGAATGTTTGGGTGAATCAGGCGTGTAAGTTCTAATCTGTAATTGGTTGGTTTCAACTTCAAGTTTTAACCATAGTAAGAATTTTGTATGTGCGCATGACCGAACGTTGGTAGAAAGCTTCGGAATTCGGATAATCTAGAACTGCACTCTATCGATCACATACGTATTGGCGTGAAAGACAGTACAGTGCGGCAGACCGACCCTTCACATGGTTCGCAGGCATTGTTCCGAGGAGTGAACTTTGTTATGAAGAAAGCCGACCGACCTGTGTTCTCAACATTGAGGGACCTCATATTTCTGTTTCTCCGTTCATCTGCATTTCCAGTCTATCAAGCACTTCTTATTTTAAATATGCCCTATCTACTATAAAGTGTATTTGTAATAGCTGTGTATTTCCTTTCTATGCAAAATAATCAGTATAAAATATCTATGCTAACCTAATATTACTTTGATATAACATATATTAAGCCACTTTATGTTTATGCCCAAGGGGAACCGTTACAAATGGGAGATATCGGAACAAACGTTTGAATTTTTGTTTCATTGATTAAAAATTCTTGCCTTCTTTACTTAAATATAGCATATTCTTTACGCTTTTATATTTCAAAATGTTTCAGCGGCCATTTCAAACATGAACGTACTAATACACAGTATTTAAATACATATTTTGCCTCATTTCCTCAAACTAATTTTTTCACCTTAAGGGCACTGGGAGGTTATTTTTACCCAGACAAGGCTAAATTTTTACCAATATTAAAATTTCAATATATAGACAACTAAACGTTATCAGAAATTAATATTCGGTATGGTTACTGTATAAGGATGTGTGCAGTTAACTATTGTATAATATTTAAATTACGTTCACATAGGTCCATGCAAAAGAGGCATAAATCACACCGTGTGTCCTGAAAAAAATATTGCACCCTATATTTCAGGTGCACTTTACTTGTAGGAATTTAAAGCAACATGCACCGCGTTTTATCCTAAATAACCTAAGATACAGCTTTATAATATCAGCTAAATGAAAATTACATATAGTTTATACAATGCACATGAAAAATGAATTATTTTTGAGTAAAAAAGGATAATGTTTTTAAGTTCTGAATATTTGTTTTCATCCATTTTATCACATGAATATAAATGTTAGCTGAATGTGTTCAAGGAACATTGAGAAATAACCACTACAAATTTTACGTCAATATCTTTTATATGTTTTGAGAAACATGCACCCAAAAATGAAAAATCAAGGTTTTGGGAATCACGATCAAAGATTAGGCATCATTCTCAGTAAGTGGGCGTATCATTACGCCGCCATATTTAAATTGACGAATTAAAGGACTTTAATACCATCTGACAGCCTATGATATATATCATTTTAAACCTGGAGAATTATATAATTTTTTAACATTCAAAACAAAAAATTGATTTTTTGTAACCTATCGACCTCCCAGTGGCCTTAAGGGTCCTTGTCATTACATTTTGGTCAAGTTTCTTGAAATTTGGAATATAACCTCCTCAGAACCTTTATTTTATATGACTTTGTTTCGATCAGTATGGGTCAGTAAATGGGAAAATTATAGTAGTTAAAAGTAAATATTGCCATAAAAGTAGTTTCCTGTGCCGTTTGCTTTCACTGCGCAGTAAAGTCCAGATAAAACTTTATTTTATATGTATTAGGAATATGTTGATCAACTATGGTTTATGGCAGTTGAAAACTGTACCGAGAACAACAAGAATGTTTTGTTAAAGCGAAAAAGGAAGATCTGATTGTTTAAAATCCAGCAACGATCGACTCTTTAGCCGTTATGTATTTGTACTAACAGTCTGCAACAGTGTACACTATACACTATTCTTGAAAAATAGATATTAATATTTCCATTTAAATGGGTGTATTCATTTAAATACACCTTAAAATAGATTAAGTTAGCCTATGCTCCATTCGACTGGGAAATGGTGACAAATAGCAAACCTAAACCTGCAATGCATGTAACACTTTTTCAAGTTGTAATAACATTTACGATTGGGTTAGAAAAACGAAGTATACAGGGTGTCCCACCTAACTCTGCGACCTCAAATATCTCCGAAATGAAACAAAATATGAAACATTTTCCAACACCACTTCAACACCAATAACACTTCCAACATCAATAACACTTCCAACACCAATTTGCGTTGTTTTAAATGGGACATGTATGTTTATTCTATTAAAATGACAACTGGAGCTACAGTTTGTGATAACACACTTGTTTCCGCTTTTCTAAACATATTTACTAGTGGCCTTCATTGCTGTGCATTACATCGGGCATGGGAAAATGCACCCACAAATTACCAGTAGCGTCTTGTGCAGTGAAACCTTATCACTTCAACAGATGTTCGAAGTCCCCTTCGTTTGCATCAATACACTTTTGGAATCTGGTAATAAGAGAGTGTTGCACATATCGCAGTGTTTCTACAGATATTGCCGCACACGGCACAATAACACGATGTTGCATATCCTCTACTGTCGTTGGCGGTTCTTGGTACATTATTTCACTGTGCCCCAGAGAAAGAAGTCTAATGGCGCCAAGTCCGGAGATCGAGCTGGCCATCGCGCAGGATCTTCCCGTGGAGATTTGAAAACTTCGCATCCACAACGTCTCTGGAAACTTGTGTATAATGTACGGGACATCCACCATGATATAATCACGCTGATTGACACGTTTCCAATCCCACATCCTTCATGAGGAAGAATAGAGTTTGTTGCAGAAATTATACATATTTCAGAATGTATGAGGTTTAGAAACGTGAAACCAAGTGCGCTATCACTGACTGGAGCTTTAGTTTTCATTTTGCCAGAATAAGCATACATGTTCCATTTAAAAAAATGCAACTTGGTGTTGGAAGTATTATTTGTTTACCTTTACGGATTGGGCATACCTTTTCACTGTGTGAGCCCCTGACATATGTACATTCCTGGCCAACTGTAATTGTAATATTTTGTTTCATTTCGGAGTTATTTGAGGTCGTAGAGGACACTCTGTATATTTAAAAAGCACAAGGAATGAATAATAGTAGCTTTTTCATTATGCCAGTACTCTTTTTCCTGAATTATATTACGTACTTACTCAACGAAATGGGACTCCTTGGATGTGTTACAATTTGAAGCAGTTACTGAGGAAAACATGGTAGATTTTCGACATTAACAAAGATAGTCCGAAAATCCAAGGCAAGCACTTTCGATGTGCTGTAAAAACTACTCTTACTCTGACTTTACTCCTAAGCGGCTTATAGACCTCTCGTTCTCTAACTAGGCATAGTCACTCACTCACTCACTCACTCACTCACTCACTCACTCACTCACTCTCTCTCTCTCTCTCTCTCTCCCTTCAACGTTTTAATATAAACCAACGTTTTCGGACTGAACGAAATGGCCAACATGCTTAGATGAACTCAACAAAACGTCATCATGATCGACATTGGATCTAGCAACCTCTTGATGGAGAGGCAGGCATGGTACAACCTACGCTTCTGCGCTACTCAGGAGGGCATTCTGTTGCTGATCAGCTGAATTGCGCTCCTGGAGAGAAATAACGGGTTTACCATGTGCCGTGTCGGACAGCACAACAGAGAAATATGGAGATTCGACAATCCCATTGCTACGTGTTCGGTTTTCGTCTTAACTTCTGGTTGTTGATTAATTTGACATATCCATGCCAGGTTAACGAAATATTAACTTTCAGCTGCTACATTGGTGAGCTGAAGGTTCACATGTTTCACATTCTGAATGGATCTGCTGCAAATCTTTTAGAACTAGTAAATCATGATGACTAGGCAAATAGATAATGCACAAAATTATTTAGACCTCATTGAAGTACAAAGATAATAAATTTCGTGTTACTGCAAAGTTAAAACTTCTCGTCTAACGAAAGAATTAAACCCGCCCACCCCGTATTTCATCCATCCCTCAGTAGGACCGTTCGTCCATTGCGCGACCCACCCACCCACCTAACCAGCCACTCACCCACACACTAACCCATCCACCTACCTAAACTATAGTTTTAGTATTAACAATTTTTGAAGTATTATTTGTTAAGTGTTTAACCTTTCTCCTGTTAAACTGGCATGTGGTATCTCTAAAGAAATCTAGGCGATTAGTGTCTTTCCGTATAGATCTCATTAACAAAGTCAAGGTGCCTTGATTTTGATATTGGATGTCGCCATTCATATGCTTAAAGTGATTATTTCTATTCAACATTAGTTTGGTAAAGGAAACCAAATACAAGTCTTACTTTTAAAATTTAAAACGAAAGAAACTCTTATCATTAACTTACAAAACACAAATTAGCAGAAACATCTGGCGTTATACGGAGTTTGGTGCTGTTGGAGAAACATCCAAGTTTTAAAGAACTTTTTTTTTATTTTCGCTTAAACCAATACAAAGGAGACACTACTGGTGTTCATTTTTCCCAGTTTTATCACGCTACCCTCATTACTCCATTTGTCCCATCTCTACTCGTAATCCTAAAATTTAAGACCCATGCACCATTTGCACACATTTGAGAGAATTTTCTTCTTCATCACATTACATGCTCTTAAACAATTTAGAGAAACATTGTATCCCCTTTACTACTGGGGAAGGAGTTCATAATTAACAACGTGAAATCTGTTTCCCGAAAAATATTTTCCGTTCCCGTTTCCTTAAGAGTGTTTTCTTGAAATAACATACTGATAGTATATTTTTTTCTTACCCTACACAATAGACGTCAAAGTTTCCATTCACAGCGAGAAACCTTAAAAGTGTCTCATATCGAACAATTTTCAACCCCTTTATGGGTGAAGCTGTTACACATGAAAATTTGTTTCTGTATTGTTTAGGAAGCCATCCCACTCTTATTGAGTAGTCCTGAAGTCTTATACTACATCTTCTTGGTGTTGGGATATAACTTTTTATATCATCCATAGAGGGATAAGCGCGGCATTAAATACATATTTATTTCAAAAGGGTATTTTGTAACAAGTCTATTCTTGCTGAAAAGCTTCAAAATTACCTCCCTAAAGCACTCCTCCTTTGTCCCGTTGTTACTGATCTTGTATGATGTTGTCCCCACAATATTTGATATCTTAAACATGTGCGTAAAATATTTTGGTCCACTTACTTTCTTCTCGGGCAGCCAGCCAGGTGAAAAGATGATTAGATATCAACGTTTCGGAAGCGTGCACCTCTTCCATCATCAGGATATTTATAAAATGTAATGACCACAAATTAAAATACTAGATATAACACAACTATAAACAAAGACAAAACACTATCAAAGTTCGCATTACTCAACAAACGACTGTTTTCAGTAAATTAAATGCGAGGTTAGGGGATGGCGTGAGTACAGAAAATTATGTAAAAAGAAACGTAACTACTTAACTTGATTATCAAGCTGTATTGATCTTTTCTTCTTAATTCGATGAATTTCCATTTTTAAGGCCGGTTTCCAAGAGGAGCTGAACTGATATTCAGCATCACGATTAAGCGTGCTCCTTTCAGGGGAATCGCCAAAGCCTCCTTTATTCTCCGCTCCCAGTAACTGTTGCATTTTGCCAAGATGGTCGTCTCCAGAAAATTGGCTCTATAGTCGTTATGCCGGCCCAGACTTCTCAAGTTGCATTAAACGAATGCTCCGTTCATGTTCGATTATTCTAATATCGATGGTTCTTCCGGTTTGTCCTATATACGGTGTCCCACATTCAAAGGGAATGCGGTACACTCCCGAAACTTGGAAGTCCAATTTCTTTTTCACTGGCCTCAACAGATGTTTAAACTTCGGAGTGTTTTGTTCAGTAATACGAATTTTGATAGTGTTCTTTCTTTGTTTATAGTTTTTTTATAATTTTTATTGATCCATCAGCAGTACAGTGCTTTACAGATCAGAGTGAAAAGAAGGTAACAGTACAATAAGAACAATAACACTCAGGGGTAGGTTAGCAGGTCGCCCCCTAACTACATTAAGTTAGAACTCCAATAATACTCTCTAAGAAATTATGTCAATATTGAAGATGTAAGACAGACATCAAGCACTAGAATCACTCGAGTCAGAGGTATCACTTAGAAGCAGGTCCTGTGGTAGTCTCCTCTTCAAGCGTGAGGGCTGGCGCGTGCGGACGCCGATGTTATAATACACAGCTCCTGGAACTTCTTGCAGTGTGGAAAAGAAACGACGAGCGATCCTGCGAATGTAGTCGTGAAGAGGTAACAGTCCTAGTTCGTAATGGAGCTGCTGATTACGGATGAACCATGGAGCGTTGGTAGCGATGCGCATGAAGAGATTCTGTATGACCTGAAGACGACGCAGATGACATTTGTGTGCGGCCCCCCCACTTGACAGGCATATGTAATAAGCGGACGAACGAGTGATTTGTAGAGTAACAATGAAGACTGTAGGCCGAGGCTGGAACGGCGATGCAACAGAGGTGAGAGTTTTGAAAGTCGTCCGGAGGCCAGTGATATAAGACGATCGATATGAGCACGCCGGGTCAGTAGAGTGTCCAAAAGCACTCCAAGGTATTTAACGGGAGTGGTGTGAGTAAAATGATAGTTACTTTGTGAGCCTTTTTTGAACCCCAACTCTAAATAAGAAGGGTTGTAGGCAGATAATTGTGCTATCCACACAAACAGGTAGGTGAAGAATTTCTACATATTGCGCTCTCCAGTTCTTTTCCCCCCTCCACTTTACCTAATTCTAAAGGAAGATCAGATATACTTATTACTCCTTTTAATTCTGCACTGTTTCAAGAAAATTTTCAATATCTACTTAATGTGTAGGATTGAGCACACTTACATATGTAGATCTGGCTGTACAAACACTTTTCGGCTGTCACATAATTCGTAAGATTCTGCATTTTACTTTGTTTATAGTTGTGTTATATACAGTATTTCATATGAGATTATAACATTTTGTAAACATCCTGATGATGGGAGAGGTGTACACTCCCGAAACGTTGATATCTAATCATCTTTTCACCTAGCTGGCTGTCCGAGAAAAATGTGAGCGTATTCGTCGCCAGGAAAGCTTCAGGTCTTATTTTAATTCGGTCCAATTTATTGCAAGTGTCAACTTAGCTTACTAACGTATTTTTTTTTAAAAAAAAAAAGAAGGATGATCTGGTTTACTGCAATAATGTGAGGGAACCTGAGCTTCACTAAGCAGAGAACACATTCCTAATTAGTGGCGTTTAATTGTGGACTCTCCAAATTCAGCCTAAAAGGTGTATTGCTACCCAATGGTAATATTTGCCGTTCAGTACCACTAGTTTATAGCATAAATACGAAAGAAACTTGCGAACACAGTAAGCAGTAAGTTTATAATGATTATGAATGACGTACGTGGAGACCTAAACGTCATAGGTATATTAACTGAAATGGAACCGGAATATACGAAATATTGTTTTTATGAGTGGAACTCTTGGAAGAATTAAATCATTACAGAGTGAAGGTGTGACGTTTCAGCCAAATTTAATATAAGGCTAATAAAATGTGAGTTTTCGCCCACTCGTCGATTCTCAGAAAAAGTTATTACCACCGCTCCTTATAAAGCTGGACTTAATGATGAATTTCAAAAAAGCAATGCACAAAAATAGTAATGATCTTCAGAGACACAAATTTCCCAGGTTATGTGAAGCGAAGGTAAAAGAGGGCATTTTATTTGTTCTCAACTTTGGAAAATCCAGCAAGATCTTTTATGTTCTAGGAAAAACTCGCCAAAAAGATAAAGTAGCGCAGTGTGAGCTCAAAGATATACATTCAAAATTTCTGGGAAATTACAGAGCAGATAACTACATCGGAGTTGTGGAAAATGTACTAAGGACATATGAGGTGATGGGGTGCAATGTACCTTAACATACATTTCCTGCGCTTCAAACTTAGCGTCTTTACACCGAACCTGTAGATAGTGCACGACGAGCACGGAGAAAGGTTTCAACTCAAATATAGGCAAAGCATCCTTCCGTAAGATACCGAGTCTTCCATAGGACACTACAATGCTTGAAGCCAGTTGTGGTCAACTCTAAATGAGGAAAGTTGTAAACTTTTCCAAAAACGTTGCATTCACCATTAGAACTTATACAAATACAGTTATTCCCGCATACGACTTCCTTCAGTCACTTGTATAAACCGAATTCGCGGTTATTTGCCTTCCCTTCCTCGCCAAAGAAAGCAATTCATGGTTATGATATGTCCATTATCTCTTATTAGATAAAAGTCGTGAGATAAGGCGTGCCAGATCAAATCTTTCGGTACAAAGCAGAACTGTTATTTTCTATTTCCTTTGCAATTTATCGTTAATGAAATTAATATTTTAGAAAATGTTTGATATTGTCTCAAAACATATGTAAAACTTTTTATTTATATATGCATCTCTTTTAATTTTGGCACAAATGTTTTCAAATCACATTCATAGCAAGTATACAAAGCATATAACAGGTTGACATGAAAGTCGACTGTGTTGGATTTAATTACCTTTAAGCTTGATCACGGGCGGCCGCTGAGGCATTGTACTGACGGTGCCATAAATAAATAAGTAATAGATAAGTAGATAAATAAATAGAAAGATAAATAGAAAAATAAATAAATAAGCATCGTTAAAATATAAATATGTGTAACAATTCCGAATAATTTAGGTAATCTTATCAATAATCCATTCTATTTTATAATATACTGTACCAAAGAGAAGGTACAAGGGAACGGAAATAGATGTTTGTTACATCCGTACTCTTGTTACATACATGCGTAACGAGTACAGTAAAAGTTTGATAATACAGTTCATGGAGAATTACGAAGCGTTCGTGTACGATTTCGCGGCAGAGAGACAGGTATCTCAAGTCCCGTGCTTTACTGCACTCTAGCGGATAAAGCGTTAGTTATGCGCCAGAGAAATCTTGGCACTACCTTCTCCCATAAGAAGGCGTGTATAATCAGATATCGCAACCCTTAAACACAGGCGCTTATGAGAGTAGACGGTGCCGTTCTGGAATCGGCACCAAGCCACGGAAAACAACCAGGACAGAGCGCTTGCGTTTAGCGCGTCTACTCACACAAGGGAGCAGATATTCAGAAACAATTTTTTTTTTGGCGCAATTCCTATGCACTTATCTTCCTTTCGTTTGCATACAGAAAGTGCCATGGCACAGCGGCACCACCTCAGAAGCCGCATCACTACATGGTAAAGCGAGAAAGCCTATCGGAAAAAATTCGCAACACAGAGGTTCTTACCGTAGCTTATTACACATACACGGCCAGTCCAGTGTATGTGTTCTCTGTTCATATATATTAATATCTTGTGGAAAACAGCGTGTCATACATCGGTAGGCGCGAGAAATCATATATAGCGTGATTGAATATCCGACAAAGAGTAAGAAGAGGGAATTAAAATCGTCCTCATTTTTATTGATATTTTCATTCAGATTCATCATTATTGAACTTACAAGAGTTTTTTTTTCTAATCGTGTCTAAAATTATATACATAACCTTGTATCCTTTCACACTGTGATGTATTTAAGTACAGATTGATCACACTTCAAAATATTTGACCATATACTTCCTGACATTATTTCATAAGGAGAGATTTCCATTAATGCTAGTTTTTTTAACTAGAAGACTAAAACACTGATAATTATTGGAAAAAAGGGATGGATTACTGAAACAAGAAACTACAGCCTGATAATGCGGACAATGCCAGTGAGACACATTAAGTGTCGGAACTTTGCTGATGATGTTTTTTACATTACGCCTTTGCTGGTTGAGTAAGTCACCTTTTTAGAATATATTGCGGTTGTACAGATTGATTTCATTAAACAGTTAGCTGTATAATCGTGCGCATCCAGTAATTGCGGTAGTAATTTTATAACAAAGGTGTAGTTGGTTTTTCTTTCTTTTTACCATGATGTAAATCTTGGAAAATAGGGCTGTTTTACCTCAGTTTCATTCTTTGAAATATATTAGAGTAAATAATTACGTGAATACATATTTAGTGCATTTATAATCATTAATGTTGGTTTTATGATTATGCACCCGTGTTGTGCATAGTAATTAGCTAACCTTTCACGGCGGACACACGCAGCTTCCAAGTGTACTCCAATTAACTTGAGGTGGCAGCTGAATAAAGATGCACGCTAAATGAATTAGTCTGCTACAAATCCTGAAATGACAGTGAGGATGATTTGCACATACGGAACCATTGACGGTGCATGCATAAAATACTGCATGTTTATAAATGAACTTCAGTCTCCTTTCAGGGCTGCTCTGTTTGTGTTTCATAGCGTACTGTACGTCAACTTACTAATATTTCACTCTTCGACCAGATAAGACCTGTTAAGGAACGAACAAAGCGCTGGTCACTTGAAGGTCAATACGCCTCAACGCTCTGTGGAGTAATACACAATCCCTGCGAAAGAGAAATAAAGCATGGCACTTCTCACACGACTGTCAACTTATTTGCAGTTTAGTGCCTTGATATTATCTTTCATTAAAAAGAAGCAAAAGCATGGCACCTGAAATCTCTGCTGCTTAAAATACTAAGAAAAAAGTCAGTAAGAAAATAAGGAAGGTACGCTGCCCCTAGGTTCGAATGGTCCTTTCTTCTGAACCCAGAGATCACGGGTTTAAATTCCAACTGGATAAGGAGTAATTTATAGAAATTAATTGGTCTTTCACACTGGCCGTGTGTAGGCTAAATTGTGGAAACGTAGAGTCAGACTGAGAAATTCAATGCCATAGCCGGGATTTGAACCACGATTCTTCTGGTTTCCGTAGAGCTGCTCTACCATTGAGCTACTATGGCCAACGTGCCGATATGACATTCAATTCTCCAAATGACTCGTATTTTTCCGGTAAACCACTAGGAGTTCTCATAAACACATGAGACAACTAACTTAGTGGCGACTTACAACATGTAAGTAATTTAAGGCCCGACCTTTATAGTTAACCACTATTAGGTCACTTAATAGAAATTAATTGTTGTTTCACACTGGCCATGTGTAGGCCAAATTGTGGAAACGTAGCTACTATGGCCAACGTGCCGATATGACCTTAAAGTACTTACATGTTGTAAGTCGCCATTAAGGTAGCTGTCTAATGTGTTTATGAGAGCTCCTAAGTGGTTTACCGGGAAAATACGAGTTAGTTGGAGAATTTAATGTCATATCGGCACGTTGGCCATAGTAGCTCTGTGGCAGAGCGGCTGGATGGAAACCAGAAGATCCGTGATTCAAATCCCGGCTTTGGCATTGAATTTTGCAGTCTGACTACGTTTCCACAAGGAGTAATTTGTTTAATAATTTTAATTTTCTCCTCTGAATGGTTTAATTTGTTCATCTGAAGGAATTAATTCGAGGATAGAGGGGAACAAAAAATTAAAAGCCTTTGACTCTCGAGTTGACAAATTATTATCAGTTCTTTATGAATTCAAGGCTCCTGATGTGACCATTGGCTTGTGAAATATTTTTTTAAAAAAGTCAAATATCTGTAAAGTTACTATTACCGAGGATCAAAAGTCTCATATAACATCTCATATAACTCGATGTGTCAACGAACACTGTTTCTGTTACTGATTTTTATTTGTATAAAGTAGCTCCCCGAGAATGAATGGGATTTCAAGGGTTACTCACAGAAAATAATTCATCTCACTCATAATTTCGGATATAATGATACCTGAAGCGTATAATATTTTAATCAAAATCGTTAGCTCCTCTTTTCGGTAAATAAAGGTCAGAATTTTTCCCAGTAATGGGTAATACGCAGGGAAGTAATGCTAAAACTGTTCGTCTGCCATTAATAGGCTGAAGCATGCAAAACGCGCGCGTGCGCGCACTCACAGTGTTCGCGAGTGCGAAATATGAAGGAAGTGTTCGAGCAGTATTGAATAAACTGTCTATTCCATAGACTACAGTCCGGCCGTTGTATCTCCGGCTCTGACGTTTTGCGATTGCAAGAGGTGGAGGGGGGAAGTTAATAGTTCCAACATACAGTAATGAGCAATTGAAAACGTATCCCCAAATTTATCTTTAGAATGAAAATATAGGACTAAATTAGCTTTAAATCCTTGAAATACAACCTACAATTTCATTATCATGCACGATATTTATTACATAACTCTATTTGGACATTTCGTTCACATCTTTCATACACACTAACGGCATCTGTTGGTAGCACTGGAAGTCTCTACATCCGGCGTTGTGGTCAGGAAGTTAAAACTGTATGCTAGCGCCAATCAGCATTGTCGCTGCTAGGCATGGTTCCTGAATCCAACACCATGTTGCCAGGTTAAACTTGTTTGAGCCAGTGGCTTTAGCTGCTTGTGCTGGTGAACTTTCTTTGCTATATTTTGTGTGCGTGAATTCCGATGTTTAGTGTTCGTATCGTTATCATAATAATATGGCTACTAGTTCGTGAAATATGCATATACGTGAAATATTTAAAACACGCATTGTTCCTCTGCTTGAAATAACCGCTAAAGAACTGGCAACAGCCTGCTTCCCCCTCACGAGAAATGTCAGAGCCGGAGTTAGAGCGGCCGAACTATAGACCTCAAAATCTTAAACAGAATATGTTACACTGGCCACCTCCCCACCACCAGGAGCTCCACAGAGACATGCAACTTTTGTCAAGACACAGGTGGCAATGTGGAAATTAGCCAATGAGAAAGATGGCTAAGATTGATTGTAGGATTTGTCTTGCGTAGTGACATGACTTCATTAGGATTATAATTTGGCACATGAAGCAGACTCACAGTTAACTTAGTAACACAAACTAGTTTAAGAAACCCCTCTGGGAAAGAAATCACCGGGGTATAAAAGGTACACTTCATGGAAAGGGAAGCGTTTCATGGAACAGCATAATTTCTATACCAATTTGAAGATTGAGGAAGCAATATGGCTTCAGAAGCTCCTGTGCTTGTATGTGCACAAATATGAGTATAACAATACAAAAACCAATAGTTCATTAACGTATTCCTTAAATAACCAAACAACTGCTCGGGTTGGAAAGACAATGAAGCCCGCTTCGGTAGCGTAGATGGTGGCGTGTCTGCCTCATGTTCCAAGGCTCAGAGTTCAAATCTCAGTCAGGATAAGTTACCTATATAAGGTCTATTCCAGGGTTTTCGCTTATCCTGAAAGACGAATGTCGGGTGACCCTAAGTTCCATGGACCCTGGGCCCGTTTGAACATCCTTTCAGCCATTTCATTCATCGTGCGATATGGCTTAACATTGGAGGACGTAAATTACAAGAACTGGTTATAGAATACACATAGTTTGAGCTAAAATAAGCAATTTTCGTAGAGTAGCATTCATTACACTAGGATTTTCTGAAGAAAAAATATCTTCATGTTTATTTCTTGACTTTGATGGTGTATATAGAGGTCTGTCATCGACGAATAAAATAATTTAAGATGATATATTCTTAATTAGCTAATGAAAAGAAATGTAGGCCGCACCATGGCTGAGTGGTTAGACCGTTTTGCTATCACCTAGGTGGCCCGGGTTCAATCCCAGGCGACCGCAAAGTGGGATTTGTGGTGGACAACATGGCGCTGGGGTGGGTTTCGTCGGCGTCCTCAGGTTTCCCCTACCATCAGTCCACAAATTTCTCCATCATTCATTCATCCAAGTCGTTGTGCCGACCCCTCAAACCTGATCTCATCAGCTCAATCTGCTATGGCTCCCTCACTCTGAGGGAATCCAAGAGACTCCTAATACCAGCATTGGTGAGAAAGGGAGATATAAACAAATCTAATGTGCGTTCTATGTAGTGACCTATTTTTATACCAACACTACATATCTAAAGAATGCAATCCTAAATCTAAAACTTTGATGCTTAAAAGAGAAAAGTCGGTTATAAGGTGCTGAATCATAAGATATTCAGTGAAGTGTCTTATTTTTCACAATATTTCTCTGATTTCTTTTGAAATGTTTCAGACGATTTTATACCTTAGTTGTCAGGGAGATTGAGTTAATTGGCTAGGGTTCGCAGATTATTCCTAAAGAGGGGAGGGGACATCTACGCGTAGCTCAAACTTTCTCCGATACCCACGAGAAAGTAACCTCTCCGTGGGGATTTCCTTTAGTCCAATTCCATGATTCCGAAATGTCAACTCGATGCCACTTAAGTGAGGACGAATCAGATATACCACTTCTGCGTGTCAACTCCAGATTGGAAAACTGCCGATAAACCTCGGTAGTTCCAACAGCGAAGTAAACACACCGTCTCCCAACTCTTCAGATTGATATCAGTGTTCAGCGAGTTCACGACCCCGCTTGGTCATCAACACGTATCTGATCTCCCATGGGTTTCCAGAACCACTGCCCCACCGAGTCCAATGTAATCTGCATAACGTGGAGGACCGCATATGCTCGCAGCTAAGGTTTCCACAGTAGTAAAGTTGAGTCATATACTATCACGTAATTTACTCCGCGTTGGGACGACATACTGAAGACTCTCATTCAACCACACCCTTCAGAGGCTGGAATAGAATTCCTTGCTACCCTTTTTCCATTCCCTAGGAATCAATTCCCTTCTAACTTTAGCTAATCGGAATATCTTTCTGTGTCAGGAGTTGATTCAGCTTTAGTGCTGTGAAAGGTTTAGTTGTGATGTCAGTCCGACTTATGGACTATATTTCTGGTAACGTTAGAAGTACCGCGGTTGCTAGGATTTCGCAGCGCTCACGCCACTGCAAATCCACTGAGGGGACAACTTCTTTAAGAAATTATTTTCCAACTGGCAGATGAAGTTTCCCAAGGAATTTTCAAGGAATTTTTAGAAAGGTAGATTATAAATTTAACTTGTACAATTAGGCGCCTAAGGCAACCCACTAGACAAGTGGGCGTGACATGGCATTCCCTTTCTTGCTAATAACTATCACCAGATTCGCTTCCAGCCGATCATATTGGGCTCATGTTAGGCTCTTTTATGTGTTTGTGCATTACACATGGAAGCAGACTCCTCGCATACTGTAACTTACATAAATTTTACCTACGTAGAATATCACTCTTCAGAAGGAATGGATGAGGTGAAGGAGCTATAAAAAGCTACAAGCCACAGAGACGCGCGGGCTTGAAGACCCGTCCTAATACTTGAGCTTCCCAGAGTGGGAAACAATCGACCCGTTGACCAAACAGTCCAAGAGCACCCACGACGTACGCGGGGGGGGGGGGGTTAGTAAGCATGGGCACCTAGAATCTGTTCGGCCCGGAGGTACAACACGAAACCTTAATCACTTGACATAAAACTGAGCGGTACTTCCTTCCCCGATAGGCAATATATAATCCTACTTCAGCTGCTTTTCACGAACTGAATCCGGTATAGATTTATGTTGTCCGCAACGTTACTCGCGTGTGATCTCTGATGAGGTCATTTAGTTACGTATGGCCACAAACCTGCCTTATTCAAAATAAATATAAAGGACTTAGAATGGGACATGGACGGTGCAGTGACCCGCATACACTTATCGCGTGAAAGAGGTGATGCGATGGTTTTCTCTACCATTAAAATATTTGTCCTTTGAGTTTTTTTTTCTGCGTTCAATCCTCCTTCCTAACCAGATTAAAATTTGTGCTCATAAAGTGCTTTCTTTATGCTTTCAGTCATCCTTTTTTTCTGAGTGATTGTAGATACAAAATAATATAACTTGTTCTCTTCGCTGGCATAACTTGATTACCTATATATCAATTTTGCCGTTGCTTTTTTTACATTTTGTCGTGTTTGCTTTGAAATTAAGCACGTATGCCCTGGCGCCGTTCGGACTAATAGTTTTCCGCCGTTGTTCTTTCCTTTCCACTTTAAATGCACTTCCTGTCGTGGCGTTACTCTTATTCCTTATATTTTATGTTCATTATATGTATTAATGTGTAGTACTTAACGCCCGCTTTTACTACATACGGCACCGCAGGTCATGACACTGATGATACATGAGATGAAGATGGAGCACCGGTGGAATGAGATGGCGGGGGAAACCGGGGGTCCCGGAGAAAACTCGCCCCAGCGCCGTGTTGTCCACAACAATTGCCACTTTGCGGTCGCCTGGGATCGAACCAGGGTCGCTTATATGTATTATATGTATATGATATGTATTATATCCATATGGGTATAATCCAGGGGGTCGGAATTCAGCTTCAGGTCTTTCAAAGCCAAACGATTTCCAACATGCGTGTCTATTTCGACTATTACAATCCAAACTTCGCACCTATACTGCATTTTCTCAATCGGAACTAGTTAAACATCAAGTATTCCTTACTACATCCATAAAAAATAAAATCTGTAGGTGTTTTAATAATATGATAAGATTATGTTTATTGCTGAAAATAACTGAAAAATTGCCTCCATTTTTTTGGCTACACCCACAAATGAAATCGTCAGCAGCTTGTGCATAGTACAAATTTCTAAATGGAGGATGGCCATGTTGTTTAATATCGCTCAACCCGTTAATTATTATCTACAAACAGATGCACTGTAAAATGTTTAATAAATCTTAATGGTTGTATGCTGCTGTTTAAACCATAGAATCGGGTAAATTAAAGCAATTTTTATATTTTGTAAGTGTATATACAGTATTAATAAACAGCTGCACGTAATAAAACTGACATTTATTATGAAAAACTCCGATGATCAAATTGCAGCTCTTTCTTGATCTTTAAACTGAATGTATTTAAAAATAATAGCCCTTTTGGGGCTTGCTTCTGTAAAATGTTTGAAGCTAATAGCATTGAGGTTCCTCCTCTGGAATGGAGGAGTAATTTGTAAATAACTTTTACCTGTATAACAAATGCAAAGGAAGGGACGTAGAGCACAAACAAATGAATAGAACAGGGCGGGAGAAAGCAAATGTTTTGATACCATAGATCTCCGCTTTAATCTCACAACATTTTAGTTCAGCTCACTGTACTCAGTGAAGGAAGCCCAATTAACTTAATAATTTTGCTAGTGTGTCATCAGCAAACAACACATTAGATAAATTAAGATTATCGTGCTATGTACTAATTTCTTAATCTATTCGAAGAAGCAGCACAGCGGTGTTTATCTTCTGTAATTTTGGTTTTGAATGATAATGTATGTAGTGAATTTCCGTGTCACTTTCATAATTAACTACAGAAGACGGTAAACTCATTCGCGGCATCCAGATAAAGCCTACAAAGTGCTTTTCTTCCGCTACACTTCTCTCACTCTTTCTCCCGCCCTCCCAACTTTTTCAGGGTGTAGTGAAAACAAAATACCAGATTGCTGTGTCTCTAAATTGCGTATTCACATACACCTTTTTTGACAGTTAATTACACCTTTTTATTCGTGGTATAAGTGTTACCACTATTATTAATATTTCTCATTCAAACCTCTCAATTACGTGTAACTTAGTGAGTGAAACTGATACATAACTAGTAAGTAATGAAGTGCACACAGAGTAGCAAAAAATCTTTACATAGATGTCTCTCCCTCTCTTCCCTTTTATCTACCTCCTCTTAGTCCCATCGTATTCCTTCGTCGTTCTAGTTTTCACAGTGTGTGATCAAGGTAGAGAGTGCGCTCCCAACTTAAGAGGATGATATTGCGCGCTTTTATGTAACGCGCCCATATCCGTATTCCTGACACGAAAAATAGTTGGAAAAACTAAAAACACGAAAACGAATTTTCAAGTTTATTTTCGTCTAGTAGAACATCTAGGAAATATCAAGTTGAAACAAATGGATAGATAGCAGTTGCAAATCATTTTTGGAAAAGTAATCATGATACTGTTAAAGAAGTACAATTGATAAAACCTGTACAGCTGATAAATGAATAAGATATCTGGGAGACAATACATATTTTAAACAGTGATGAAACAATATTTTGAACTTTAATTTTCCTACAAGCAATAGTGAATTACGTTTCATCCAAAAACAAGCTAAAGGTGAAAACTTTATTACTTTCGGTGACGATGAAACCCTTTTAACTATCAGCAAATTATCTACAAAAAATCAAGTTACTATTTCAAAAAATTCTAATCAGAACTGGATTCTTTTGTTGGAGTTAGAAGAAGAGGCACGTCTCCCTCAAGAGATGTCTAGCAGCTCAAAGTCTTCCTCAAGAGAGAACAACGAACCTATTCCTGACCAATTGGAATTTTCGTATTTGGTTTTATTTCGGCGATATTGGAGATTGCAGAGTTACGTAGGTCACCCTGCATATTTCCAGTTAACCAGGTAATAGAAAAACATTGAAAATAGAAATTTGTAAGGAACGTCCTTTTCACAGATTTTATCATTTTTGGCACTCATTTTGGTTACAAACTTCTACCCATGCAGGAAATGCTTTTAAACTGTAGTGTAATTAAGTTTATAGTACAGAGAAAGGTTAAGTGGTTACAACACTCACATAAAACCTCTTTTTGCTCTTTGCTACATCTGAATAGGTAACCACTTAAGGATAGAAAATGGAAATTAATTGCTCTCTCACACTGGCCGTGTGTAGGCTAAATTGTGAGAACGTAGAGTCAGACTGAAAAATTAAATACCATAGCCGGGATTGGAACCACGGATCTTCTGGTCTTCGTTCAGCCGCTCTAACAATCGAGCTACTATGGCCAGCGTGCCGATATGACATTAAATTTTCCAACTGACTCGTATTTTTTCTGGTAAACCACTTAGGAGTTCTCATAAACACATGGGACAACTACTTTAATGGCAACTTACATCATCAAAGTACTTTAAGGCCCGGGATTTATTTAGCCAATAGTGGTTAACTATTTGTAAATTTAACAATTTACATTTTTCTTAAAATTCTTATAAATGAAATACTCCACTTTGCTAGTCCTGTAGAACATTAATATCACCCAACCCTTTATGGAAAGTAATTATACTGGTCGCCAATCTAGAAAGTGGTTGACATTTCGTATGGAGAGAGAGAGAGAGAGAGAGAGAGAGAGAGAGAGAGAGAGAGAGAGAGAGAGAGAGAGAGAGGGAGACGACGTTGCCGCTTATTGCTGCCACGTGGAAAGCGCGATAGGATTACGCGTGGGAAGGTGATTCAGTTGCGACTGCAGTTATTTTATAATTATTATTAATTATTTATAATACTATTAAGAAAGACAATAGTACGGTCTTGGATCTACATACAAACGCTAGAACATGCAAGAACACATCAATGTAAAGATGATCGTAACAAAAGAGGCATACCTGTGACATTTTAATGCTTATTGAAGTGGGAAAATGCCGCTTACATAATTTTTTCCGAGAGTTTCTAATTTGTACCTCAATTTCTTTCTTCTTTAAAATACTTTTCTTTTCCAATCTTAACCGTAATGCCCTTACTGATATCTACAGCACGTGAAGTGCTATCAAGCACCTTAGAGAAAGGAATACTAGACTGCCATTTCAATTTCTCCTCATCGAAGTATTCTCTCACATAGCATATTATTTCCCGTGTATGTCCATTAATTGTAATACTTTTACCAAATATAGTTTTATTTCGTTCCCGAGCACGTTCAGGTTTTAGCTTGTCACTATATTTAGACATAATTAAACATTCATTAAAACACAATTGAAAATGATCACAACACGCGCTCAGATACACGGACTCACACACACGTAAGCCAAGGCAAATTGCCACAAATAAAATGCAAAGTAACTTGCCATTACAGGATCTCTGTGAGGGCTTTCTGTTTATGCAGCGTTATCAGAAGAGAAATAATAACCTAGGTATTGTATTTACTGCAACGTTTTCGTAACTCACTCACCCGCAAGTCATGCTAAGCACGTGTTAGAATATCGGCAACCAAGGTTTAGCGTCTAATATTGTCAAGGAAACGTCTGGACTCTAACTGGTCCCTCTAATCGTTACCATGATAACCGTATGACGTACTCATCCCCTCCCATTTATTTCAAGCGTTCTTCCATGTGGTTACTGTCAATCACATTCTAGTTTGGCGACCAGTATAGATGGTTACTATGTATATAGTAAATACTCTAAATGGAACCTCACGTATGTTACATACCAAATTTCATGGTAATATAAATAGAACAGGCAACATATCAATTCTCCTATGTTTGGAGACATAAACATAAGATCCTACTATGTATCGTGATAGAAATTTCTGTATAGCCATTTAAGAAGTTCACACATTAAATATTTTCCTAAAGAGCTAAGATTAAAACAAAACGTTGTCTAGATTAGTGCAACCAATGTATGACATTTATTACTGAATCAGTCAATGGTTATTTATCAGATTTCAATTAATAATGGAAATGATTTGTTAATATAATTGGTACCTCAAGCATTACAGGTATAGTCATGTGTAATCTCCCAGGAAAGCTGACGTGGCCGGGGTTCTTAGGTAGTGGGTGTTGTGCAATGCTTCGTGATTAATTTAAGTAATTACATTAATGTTACATACTAGATATCAGGTGAAGCTAATACGATTCTGCCTGGAGTAATACACCACATTTTTTCAGTAAGTACTACTGTTAGGAGTGACGACGCCATTTTTAAACTAAAAATATAATTGAATAATCTGCTGAAATGATAGGAAATAACTAACTCAATTTAACTACCAAAAGCTAATAATATTATTTCAATATTGCAGTATGATTATCGGCAAAATACGGAAATATAAACGCATTATTCTGTACGTCTCTGACTTGGTCCCTGAAGGTGTGTTTCCCAACCAAAATCATAAGAACTCAGTGTGTTGAGAAATGTCTCTTTGAAAGCGATTTTTACATATTATATATTGCACATAAAGGCTTTTTAAGCAATGTATGGCTTCAAACAGGTTTTAAAAACAAAAACAATTGATAAGCTCTTCTTAGAACCAAAGTGTCTCCTAGACGTGTGTAGGAATGGTGCGCTCTGGTATTATTTGACGATTTCACATTATTGTGGACCAATATAATGCTTGAAGAGATGCAATTGTATATTATGACCGGGATGAATGAATAACTGATTTGAAAGCGTTTGGAAACAAAGCGCAGCCCTTCCTATTCTTAGATGAATTATGAGAGGATGATTATATGTTCCTAAATCTTACATCAAGAAGTGTTAAACTTTTAACCAACTTATTCAGATTAACAACCTGGGAGAGTCAGACGAACGTCCTCAAGCAGTAGCTGGAGCAGAATCCACCGAAGATGGTCTGGAGCAAAGACCGAAAAGCGCTTTGGAGGGAATGCTGAACATCGACCAGTCTGAGTGAGTAATCTTACAAATTAAGCATGCCAGCTACTCATATTTATATATAACAACCTGAAACCTGATTTGGTTAAAATAAACTTAATTGTTTAACCTGATTAGTCATGTATAGCGACTGAATAATGAATGTTTGAAAACATGCTGGAACTACCCGTAGTCTTCAGAGCTTAGAATTACTCCACATTAGTCTTCTCAGATAAGGGGTCATCCTGATCAAAAGTTTATCCTGGTCATTTATCTTAAGCAAGATTGGAATTCATGACCTATTGCATGTGGCACAGACACGCTAACCCCCCATTTCCAATGCAATGAGGAGCTAGGAAGAACTGTAGGAAGAGTATGGTATCTCTATAAAGGTTGTTAATCATAATAACGCATTTATAAATTGAAACGCTTCTTACTACTCGCAATTACCCATAGACAACCTTTTGGGACAAGGGACTCTCAATTCGAAAGGAGCTGTATTTTATGGTCTCAGATATTCCGGGGAATTAACTAGTTTACAGCCTTACTCTTTATGTCCACTATACTGTCCCAAGTATCTCTCGCTTTGGCTATCGAAATCCCCTTGGGACCGAAAGTAAGCCCCAGTTCGTTTGGATTTACCTACCGACTATTCCTCTTAAACAGGACTCTCAAACAGTTCAGCCGGAATGCCCATGTATAACACTGCTGTGCTATGGTATGTTCTTCTCAGCTCCAAGTTAGGTAGCTTCCTGAGGTCGTGGCATCCTATAATTGAACTGTCTTATATCTTGATCCTACGTTGTGTCCTTCAACGTTTTATCCAAGCTTCTCCTTTTCATTTTTTACTGAAGATATCTATTACTTGCCTCTTTCGGGGAGGGGGAAAGCATTGGTTTCACGTTCTTGAGTCACACAGAGCGCTGATGAAATACACATTTTCCCCGCTCGCCCTTTAGAATTTATATTGACGGATTTCTACATCAGTATTGTCGCGAACCCGATCGCGATAAGGCGGCTTGCGCACACAAAGGAACTGATAGGCGGACAGTGTGGAAATAAAGAGCCTGCAAAAAGCAGATAAACATAGCGCGAGATAAAGGACTTTCCGGCCCATATTAAATTACGCTTATGGAACATTCTGGTGACGTCTTGACTGTTTCGATACCTTTTTTGTTCCGGAAGTATCTAGAATTAATAATGAGGAGTTTAAGAGATTCTGACACGCCAGCGGGAGTTGTAAAACAGTCGCTGGAGGGGTAAGCGGAGAACAACAGAGAGTTGTGAGTAAACAGAAAACAGCTGTGAACAAATTCTCTGTAACGAGAGCTGATTGTTATTGTCGTCAAGCTTGGTAGATTATGGTGTGTATATGTAATGTAATGTTGCTACGTCAGAACTGAACACTGTATTGCTTCGGAAATAAAGAACATTAAGAATTTCGTCAAATTGGACTTTTAATTAAACGAACTCACAAAGTCACAGTATTATCTATGGAGACCAGAGTTTAGACCATACTGCTGTGACTAGATTACGTAATACTTTAGGTTCTAGGAAACGTTTTGACCTTAGTATATACCTGTTATAAAGCAGAGGTCCGTTACCTGCTAATATGATTCTACTTCTTTACTGCCTTAGTCAAATAAGTTCTTGTTTGGTTCATGCTCAGTCCCACCATTTAACTCACATTCATTTGTTCTGCAATGTGCTACTTCATATTGTCTGCTGTAGTAAGATTTTCTGAAGAGAAACATTTTACGATACGGCCCAAAGTGGACACTTATAGATGCATAAAGTAAACAAACACATCCGAAATTGCGAAACCTCTTGAGCAAATTGATAGTACTGTTTCGAACCAAATATGTGTGCGAAAATATGTTTTTTTTCCTTTTCACATTAAAAAAAAGAAAATATAGAAGTTGCGTCTATAAGTTATACACCAACACACCAAGTAGATATTGAATGTATCTATAACTGAATCCAATATAAAAAAATAATAGCTGATAAATCCTTACTGTTACTGTGAAAAATATCACAAGGAAGGCGATGTCGAAGTTCACCGTAAACTTTTATTTTCACAAGATCCTTAGCCCAGTGCTAAGGTAGAGTCACATTTTCTTTTACATAACTTCAACATGTATTTTTAATGTTTAATGAGTGGCTAACTCGGTACCGTGTCCTTCGGTATCTTTCAACAATGCGACACGAAAATGTTTAGTTAAATCTCTCTACTAGGCACCATTTAGTTTCTCATGAATGATAAGTACGATTTGTACTAACCTACCAGTTGTTTAATATATTTTCATGCTCGATAATATACATAATGAATTACCTCCGATTAGTCACCAAAGTCCTTTGCATTCCGAATGAATTTCATGTAATTTTGTATAACTGGTTTATCACATGAGGTGAACAAAACTTAATACAGAAACCAATATCTCTTTAAAACGCGCGTTCTATTTCAGATATCGTTTCTGTGACATAATGCACTTTGAGATGCAGATAAATTTGTTATTGATTTGAATTGCTCAATACGTTTTCATTTTTGAAGTACTCAGTTATATATCTCGATGTGATGGAAGCAATGTGGAATATCAAAGTCAGCATTCCGTGTAACACGTTTTAAAACTTCATTGTGCCTTTTGCATTAATAACAAGATTTTCAAAACGTATTTATACACTTTTTCAAAAATTGTTGAATTTCTAAAACAGGTATTTAACGATGAATGAACGCAGGTTATAGTTAAGTTATGTTTATGGCAAATGAAATGTATACTATGAATTTCCTGGCAGTTACCTCTGAAGCTGTCTTCTTTCAGATGACGTAAGTAAGTAGTAAATCGCAGGAAGTAAGGCAAAATTTTACAATTTAAATATACATTATCCTAAAAATACTCGATAGACCTGTGTCAGGTAAACAATTTGTTGAACGTTTACAATTTTGGGGATATTCTTTGTCAATGACATTTTAAAATATTTAATGCATTCAAATGAGGAATCGCTATTCAACTTTTTTCGTTTCTTGATTGTCACGCAAAGAACCTATAGTTTCAAACCTTACATACGGGGACACGCTTTCTGAACATTTGATTATCATATTATATTCCACAGTGTTTCACAATATCTGTAAATATGAAGAGAAATGTATGTGGAGTAATAAATATTAGGGACAACAATATAGTTTTAAAGTGTAGTTTGCACAACAATGTCTATAGAAGGTCATGTGAATTTTCTTTTGGTTTTTCCTTCTCCGTGATTTACATGTTATTAATAAAATTGGGGATTTTACAGTCTATTTACTAAATATTCAAGGTGTGGCACTTAACAAACATCAATATTATAATCTACATATTTGGGAGATTTCGGGAGAAAAGTATTTAAAAACAATACAATTTTCCCACACGTAGGGTGAACTTAAAACCTTCAACTTCTGTTTACCTGGCTTAATTCATGAAAATCAAAATATGGAGGTCTACTTTCTTCGTCAAAACAAGGTGAAAACCAAATATTACATAATGGTATGCACTCCACTTTTATTTGGCAAGTGCACAATACAAGTAAATTTGAAATCTTTGCTTGTTTAAATTCACCTTTTCTGAGTAATGCACACACAATCACTTACACCAATCTTTCTGAAAGGGTCTTCTCTTGGCTTTCAAAGATCTTTGAACAAACACACTTCAGAGAAAATAACGATTTCTGATTCATGACTTACATGCAATACTTCCATTACTACGTAAGAGCTGATAATTTTCAATCTTACTTAGGGGCATACCAGTTCTCAAATTTCGATTTTCTTTAGAAAGAAGCTATGTGTTTATATTTGTGTAAGTACTATATTTACTGAGGAAATATGATTTTCTGTAGTAGGTTTTAATTCTCACAAAATACTATGGAGCTCTGCCAATACATTTCATTCGCTTAAATTTGTGGATTTATATGTCAAGGTTCGGAGGGTGAAACTTAGTCTATGCTAATGCTTCTGGCGGGCGTTCCCCCACCCCAAAATGTTGGAGTGGACTGAGAGGATATTAAGGATTGTCGGATTTGTGAGAAGGTGTGCTTTGGTTCCCTACGTGCGGGATGCGCCCGGGATAGGTCCCAGGTATAGGTTCGGTGTCGTATGGTGGGAAAATTGAGGAACTACGCTGAGTAACGTACCTTGGTCTAGAAAGAAACATTTTCGGCTGGGGTTGCGGAGATGCTGACATCTCCTCCCCGTATCGGTTGGACGATCGTGCACCTCTGATTGCGTATGCGGGCGTGAGGCCGGCAGTTGGGCTGGCAGGCTGAAGTCCACTTTGGGCTACAAAGCCATTGATTACGGATCTAAGAGAGACGAGAGCAAATGGCGGGCCTCTTAACAGCTACAGTCTCAATAGATTGAATATCACCGGTAGAAAGACCTACAACCGGCCTGCCTCCCCTTCCTGTAAAATTACCCATCCCAAGGGTAGCTCGGGACTAGCGGACCTCCACCATTCCAGAGGAGCTACAGAGAGGAAATTCCATGACAGGCAGGTTTAACCTCCTGCCAACACTAACCTCCCTGATAAAATGGAGGAACAGGAACATCGGAGGATATAATTATCTTTCTGAGCAAACCTAGCGACCCGCGGAAACCCCTGACGAAAGCAAAGCCCAAGAAGGTAAGTCACCTTAATCGAAATCACGACCTCCCGAATACGGGACACAGAGGCTACCGCCCGAGGCATCCCGCTCACTTGTTATTATATATATTTATACTTTAGAACTATCTTCATTTCAATTTCAATAAACAGCAAATACGTATTAAAATTCCAAGGCTTCTCGTCTATCTACCTACCTATTTTGGTTTCCATTTCCATTTTGGGGCTTTTTTATGTTAGAGCTTACTACTTGCATTGCTTTCCTGTTTCACCATTTCCTAAGATTCTCTTCCACATGCAAATAGGGAATGCGGTACACTCCCGGAACTTGGAAGTCCAGTTTGCCTTTCACTGGTCTCAAAATATGTTTTATCTTCGGAGTTGGCCTGTGGATGGTCTTATTGTTGTATTTCATGAGAATTCTGCTGATTCTGCCGGATAGATTGCCGGTAAACGGGATGCAGGCTGTAGCGGTTGGGTTACCTGACCCTTGCTGTATGACAGGTTTCCCTTTCCTAGATTTGGTGATCGGGGCTTCAACGGCATATTCGGAGTAGCCGTTTTGACGGGAAATGAGTCGCAGGTGCAGTAATTCTTGTTTTAAGTGGCTGGGATCAGAGATAGACAAAGCTCTGTGGGGCAGTGTATTGAGAACTCCCAGTCGTTGAGACCTATGATGGAAACTAAGAGCGTTCAGATAGAGATCGGTGTGAGTAGGCTTGCGATACACAGCATGCCCAGGTGTACCGTTACTGTTTTCTGAAACCAGAATGTCCAGGAATGGAAGAGTTCCATTCTTCTCCACTTCCATGGTAAACTGTATTTGAGGTCGAAGGCTGTTGTGATGCGCAAGAAAGCTAGGCAAAGTGTCTGATCCATGTTGTCAAATCACAAAAGTGTCATCCACGTATCTGTAGAAATGAGATGCTTTAAGTGGAGCTGTGGCAAGTATTTCATGCTCTAGGTGTTCCATTTAGAAATTAGCTATGGCTGGTGACAAAGGGGAGCCCATTGCTACACCGTCCACTTGTTCAAAAAAGTACCACCAAACAAGGTTCGACGTGGTTTCTCTATTCAGTAGAGCACCACTTCAAGAACCCATCTACCTTCAGAAGCAGCATTTTCCGGCTGATATGATAGAGCTCTTCCCACATACCCTGACGTCCACTTTCTTTTTGTTTGGTGGGACTTTGTTTGAACAAGTAAATGGAGTAGCAATGGGCTCCCCTTTGTCACCAGCTATAGCTAATTTCTATATGGAACACCTAGAACATGAAGTACATGCCATAGGTCCACTTAAAAAATTCTCATTTCTATACATATGTGGACGACACTTTTGTAGTTTGGCCACTTGGATCAGACACTTTGGCTAGCCTTATTGCGCATCTAAACAGACTTCGACCTCAAATACAGTTTCCAGTGGAAGTGGAGAACGATGGAACTCTTCCATTCCTGGACATTTTTTTTTTTTTTCAAAAAACAGTAACGGTACACTGGGGCATGCTGTACATATCAAGCCTACACACACCGATCTCTATCTGAACGTTAATATTTTCCATCATAAGTCATAACGACTGGGATTTCTCAATACACTGACCCACAGAGATTTGTCTATCTCTGATCCCAGCCACTTAGAACAAGAATTACAGCACCTAAAACTCACTTTCGGTCAAAACGGCTACTCCGATTATAACGTTGAAGCCTCCATCACCAAAGCTAGGAAAGGTAAAACTGTAAAAAAGCAAGCGTCAGATAAGAATGCCGCTACAGCCTGCGCCGTTTACCGGCAATCTATCCGGCAGAATGAGGAGAATTCTCGCCAAATACAATATCAGGATCATCCACAAGCCACCTCCGAAGATTACACATCTGTTGAGACCAGTGAAAGACAAACTGGACTTCCAAGTTCCGGGAGTGTACCGCATTACCTGTGAATGTGGGACACCGTATATAGGACAGACCGGAAGGACCTTCGCTACTAGAATAATCGAACATGAACGGAGCATTCGTTTAATGCAACCTGAGAAGTCTGGGCTGGCAGAGCATTGTTTTGATAACGAGCATAGAGCCAATTTTCGGGTGACGACCATCTTGGCAAAATGCAACAGTTACTGGGAGCGGAGAATTAAGGAGGCTTTTGCGATTTCCTCTGACAGGAGCACGCTTACTTGTGATGCCTTAAAAATAGAAATCCATCGAATTAAGAAGCAAAGACCAATACAGCTTGATAATCAAGTTATGTAGTTACGTTTCTTTGACACAATTTTCTATACTCACGTCATCTCCTGACCTGACATTTAATTCACCGAAAACAGTCTTTTGTTCAGTATTGTGAATTTTGATAGTGTTTTGTCTTTGTTTATAGTTGTGTTTTATCCAGTATTTAATTTGTGGTTATAACATTTTATAAATATCCTGATGATGGGAGAGATGTACACTCCAGAGACGTAGATATCTAATCATCTTTTCACCTGACTGGCTGCCCGAGAAGAAGGTGAGCGTGTTCGTCGCCAGGAAAGCTTCAGGTCTAATTTAAGATATAACTCAATTGTGATGAAAATAGTCATTTTGTTAAACTTGGTTTCACATATTTTTACATGCTCAAAATATATAAATTAATTAAAAACCCCATCAGGTCCTTAAATCCCATTAAGTAGACATTTTAGAGCAGAACAATTTTTTCTGAATAACTATTTTGAACGTTCGAACTCTCTTTCTGGTATACAGCTTAATGAACATTTTGCATCACAGAAAACGTTCAAGCTTCTAGAAATCATATTTATTCTTAAAAGAATCAGTATTATATCCTTGTGAACAGTAACTGAAGTAGGTTACAAAGTGGCGGATAAAAATTAAATAGAATAGCTATGAACATAGAACTAATTTAAGCCTCAGTTTCACTGTATCCTTAATATGCATATTGTGACTTTGTGGGTTCGTGAAATGAAAAGTCCAATTACACAAACTCAACAATGTTCTTTATTTCCACCGACTTACAGTTGAACACTTGCCGCTTACACAGAATTACGTAATTCACACACTTACAATTCACCAGTTCGTTCGTTGCAGTCCCACTGTAAGCTCACAATTACGTAAATTCTTCCGTTGCACGCACACAGTCTTCTCTTTCACTAACACGGCGCTACTTCACTGCTTGCCAAGCACTCACTCAGTCTTCTCGTCCGTACACTAGCACTGCACTCTTACGCCAAGAACTGACTGACTTTCCTCCAGCCCGACATGTTGCTTATGTAGGGTCATCTGGCCAATCTAGAATGTTCTGGATTAGATGAAATATCCCTCTGTTCGAGAATCCAGGTGGAGGGGGAAAAGACGGCACAGTGGCCCGCGATCCCTCTCCTAATCATCCCTTCAGTTAGTGACTTAAATTAATGGGTGGGTGTGTCCGAACGCCTCCGTCTCCTGCTGCCGCTGTCAGCCGGCTCTATAGAGAGTTCCGACGTTTGGGTGACAATAGTTAAACGTGCAGCTAGTAAACAGCTTTAGCAATCATATAAATAAATGAAGGAAATTGAATTTACATTCATTTAATTTTCGATTCCAGAATAAATGCTTATACTTGAATTATGTATTTCACTATTCATTTGAAATGTGATTGCTATACTCATGCACACAAACACTTACATGCATATCGTTTCTTATAAAGTATATTAAAACTTAATCAATAGGAGCATAGCTCACCATGTGATTTTTTTTATTTATTTCAAGTCCTCCAACGCAAAGTCATATCGCACGATGAATTGAATAGGTGAAGTGATGCTCAAATGAGTCCAGGGTCCATAGAGCTTAGAGTTACCTTAAATTCGTGTTACAGGATAAGGGCAACCCTGGTAAAAGCCTTACCGAGGTAACTCACCCTGCCCGAGATTCGAACTCGGGACCTCTTGAACCTGAGGCAGACACCCTACCATCTACGCTACCGAGGCGGGCACCATGTGAATTGATATAAAAATATTTATTAATGGAGAATCCCTTTTTGTGGAAAACGGAAAGGTACGAAAAGAAAATGAATTATTTCAAAGCACATAACATGTTCGTTAGACGTTCATGATGGAATATATTACAACATGGATTATTTCGAAAATGCCTATCACTACGTAACAGGCTACTGTGGAACATTTTGGTTTATCATTTAAAGTTTCCCCTTAGTTTAAAATAATACAAAATTCATTCAAATGACGGCTATTCACTGAAATTCCTATATTTTAGTTTTAAATAGATATTGTAGTCATACATACCGGTAAATAAAGGCTATCAGGAAACATGCGCTGCTGTAATTTTGTTGTTGTTTTTGTAATTTACTTCATCCAACTTTAAGTCATATCGGACGTTGAATGAAATGGGTGAAATGATGCTCAAATGAGTCCGGGGAACATGGATCTTAGAGCTAACCGACATTCGTCTTTCAGAGTAAGGGAAAACCCCGGTAAAAACCTTATTGAGGTAACTCACCCTAACCGAGATTCGAACCCGGGACCTCGAACGTGAGGCAGACATGCTACCGTCTACACTACCGAGGCAGGCTACTGCTGCTGTAATAGCAATAACTGCTCCTATTAATAAAATAAGTGGTGTTTTAATATAGAGCTTTCTGAGAAACTGTACACAAAATGCTTTCCATCTAAAGCTAATGTGGAATGGAGGTCTTCTGAATAACATTCTTCTCATATCCTGGGAAGATGCTGAACCGAAACTGAAGGGGATTCAAGGGAGTTTAGTTCTTAAGTTGTGTCACACGCACATGATCCATTTTCAAAAACTGATTCTTTTGGATTAAAGAAACAACAAAGAAGAATTTCCAGTGAAACCTGGAGTACAAGTTTTGGAATAGAACAGTAACGGTTATAAGTAATGAAGCAATCTATTTAAGATTAAAGGTCTGAACCTCTTGAAAACAAGTGAAAAAGATAGATTGGATCACGATTTGCAGTTAATAAAGTGCACGGAGAAAGCGTTGCTCATAATTCTAACATGAATCAAAATACCAGTATCAGCTTTATTAGTTATAAAAACTACATGTACCCAGAATGATATTTAGCTACAAATAATATTTTATTACTTTATTAAACTTTTTGATAAAACATTTGCACTTATACAACACTATGGGGAACTAGCTCGCAGAGTATGTCCTTCCTCCAATACTGTCACCAATTCAAGCTAGAGAATGAAGCGGGTGTGCGGTCATGCACCCTCTCATGACATAGTGTGCATGCGGGTTATAGTTCTGGAAATGAAGTTTTCATACAAGTAATTCTATGCTAACGCGAAACTCAAAGGAAAAATGGACTTCTTTCAACGTAACTAGGAATAAATATTGTAACTTTGTGTGTTCGTAGAATTAAAAGTCCAATTCGCCGAAATTCTAAATGTTCGTTATTTCCGTTCAATTCTCACGTAACAACATTACTTCACCTATACAACACAATACTCCAAGGTCGATGACCATAACACCCGCTCGCGTTACAACAACCACCCTCACCTGTTCTCTGCTTGCCTCTCCCGCGACTATTCTACAAATGTCCGCTGGCGTGTCACAATCTCTTATATATCTCATTCATAATTCGAGTGACTTCTCCAGAAAATAAGAAAAACAACTATTCTCTGTCAATCGAGATATCCCTAGAACTTTCCAAACGTGAAATCCAATCTGTGCCGGCAAGTCCTTTATCTTAGCTACCTTTGTTTGCCGGGTCTTTGTGTACACTAGCCGCGCTATCGTAAACTGCTTATGCAAACTCCTTATTACCCTGAAACACTATCCGCCGTCCGTTATCTATTTGCACCGAAACTTTAATACCCGTTACCGCGACAATATGAAGAGTCAGTTGCATGCAGGTTAATCGTGTGGCGTAAGTTACATACTTAAACGTTTTTGTTTTATATAGGAAGAAATTTAATATTTTAGTACTTTCTTTATAATGCCTATGCATTTGAAAACTCAAAGTCGTGAAATACTGATTTAGCAGAAAATAATACTGAAAATAATAATGTTAAAGATAAAACAACATTAACATTATCCAATAACTGAAACGTTTCATATAGCTAGTGAAAATAACGTAACGTTTATAAATTCTGTATCATACAATAAGCAAATCTTTCTTGAGCTAAGAATTACTTCATCCTCTGAAAAATATAACTATTGCTGTCAAAACGAATTTCAATGCTACACTTCTTTAACACAATTTCTGAGCATTTTTCAAGCTTATTTCAGAGTGAAAGTCATTACGAAACAAGCTTAAAATATATTCCATTTTATAGATTCATTATACTCTGCATATAGCTTCTTTATACTCTGCATTAAGTAATAAGGCCGCGCCGTGGCTCAGTGGTTAGACCGCTTGGCTCTCACCAAGGCGGCCCGGGTTCGATACCAGGCGACGGCAAAGTGAGATTTGTGGTGGACATTACGGAGCTGGGCGCGTTTTCTCCGGGACCTCCGGTTTCCCCCGCCATCTCTTTCCACCGGTGCTCCATCTTCATCTCCTGTATCATCAGTGTCACCGCCTGCGGTGCCGTATATAGTAAAAGCGGGCGTTAAACACTACACATTTCATTTCTGCATTAAGAATAATATAATTTGAAACACACTTTCAGAACCTGAAAGTCCCTTGCGGATTTGTTAATTGGGACTGCAATTATTTTGCCCACAATGCACTGAATTTTTTTACATTCTGATTACTGAATAACATAATTGAATATTAATATTTTAATGTTTTCAATACTGCGTGTCTATGCCGTATTTGCAAAGTGCTGCCTTATTCTTTATCATTATTTGTTTTCATACAACATGCCCGTTATATGAAATATAAATACTGGTTTAATTTAACAATCTTTTACAGACTAAGGGGTAATTGTTTATAACCGTGCAGCTACGGACTTATATTTTAAGTTGCTTTAATAACGTAAAATGACATGCACCAGCAACATTGGGCTAGGCCAGCAAAATTATAGCTTAATAGTATTAAATATATTGCAAGCTTCCTTCCCTTCCTTCCTTCTCTTTCCTTCTCTATTTGTTCCTGTGTCGTTGTTGCCTCTGCTCTTCTATTTTGTCTCTTTTATCTGTGTCTCCTCTCTTTCTCTATTGTACGAATACAGCAGAAATATTGATGCAACATGACAACTGACAAAAAAAATTGAGAACTAAACACCAAAGCGCCAAATTGACTTGGACAAAGCTGCCCAATCCACATTATTGTTCAAATATGACTTCCTCGGCCTGACATCTCTTTTGATTCCTGAAATATGGTGTTCGTGAAAATAATTTTTAAGCTACTGGCAGCGTTATTGATGTCTTAACTTAATATCTATTGAGCAAGACAAGAAATGGTATCAACAAGAGTACGCGCACCTGCTTTGGGTTGGCGTGGGGCCAAACAAATTGATGTACAATATTTAGAAAATTGGCGTGCTGCATGGTTTTCTTACCTTTACACATTCACTTCTTAAAAGCGCTTATTTCTCTATGTACTTCATATAGATAAATATACTTTTGTGCGGCGACTTCTTTTGAAACTTTCACGTCACATCTTTGAAACATATTGAACTCAGATAGGTGTGGTATTTGTTATAGTCTATTTCTTTTGAGTTATCCTGTCTAGAGACAAATATATATGAAGCCATATCCTTTTTACACAAATAAAACTATATATTTGAATGCAGAGTGCCTCAATGTATAAGTAGCATATATAAAAATGGATATATTTCAAAAGATACTTCCCCTGCTAAATACATAGGTACTCAGTAAAATCCAAACTTTATTCATCGTATAAAATTGTAAAATAAACACATTAGTTTATATCAATACTGATTTATACCTTGGCCTGCGAGGGCCAAAGGAACTTCGGGCCGAACATTCGAGCACCTCCCTGATTGCGAGTTGTTTGTATTGGGTTGGACTCGAGGGGGCAGTGGTTCCCGATACCCGTGGGAGATCGGGTACGTCTCCGAACGGGGTTGAGGAAAGCCATTAATATTCCCGCGTACTAGCCTGCATAGCTAGTAGAAGGCGTGATAGATCACCAGGCGGCCCACCGAGGTCATATCGGTGGCCTTCCCATTTTGGTGTTTGCGCGCGTAAGTGGCGTATCCACTTCCATCCCGTCTTGAGTCCATGGCACCAGATGGGTGGGGGGGGGGCTTGTTAGTCTCTTGGTCTTGCCCTATAGAAAGTCTCATGGAGGAGCGGGGCGTCCATTAAGGACAACTCGGTAACTTCCTGGTCGTAGGAGGACCGGATCCTTGGTCCTACGGGTCCAGGATTAATGAGAGTGGAACCTCTGACTTTAACGTATATAGTTTCGCCTACTATAATTAGAGTTATTTAGCCCTAAATTTTATGAAATTATTTATTAAACATAGTATTTATATAGAATATTTGCAGAAAGTTCTGGGTACTTTAATTCTAATTAAACCAACAGCATCAGGGAAAACAATGCTTGTCGCATTTGAATGTGGAATATTCATTACTTAAATGTAAATATTTGTTTTAAATGTCGATAATTTACCACCATAAAAATACAAAAAGTATACTGGCTTTATTATTTTCCATTTCCTAAGTACGTACTGATCAACCACAATATGAGTGCACTAGGCGCAGGGGGAGAGGCCAATCTGTAGACTATGGATCAGGGGAAGCAATGGGCAAGATGAAGTACAAATTCACAGTATTACAATAGAAATAACACTACATTTCGGAGCCCCAACTGTCCTACCGACTGTATAGTTCCTCACATCGAACGCACTCATACCATTGCCTTGCTTAATAATGAGATAAAGATAAATTGAAGAGAGGCTAGAAGCATAGGAGACTGCTTATAATAGATATGTTTTAATTACTTTCCCTTTTCATTGCAATTTATTTATATAAATTTACGAAAAATTTGGCGCTGAGTTTCGAATTTGGGAGGTCGTGTGGGCCCTTCTTTATTTGCGTCCTTTTCTGGGTTTTCTCTGGGTATCCAGATGTCTACTGTGATTGTTAATTCCCGTAGAGGAGGGGATCCGTTCCCTTCAGCTGCCGTGGTGCGGGCGCTGTGGTCCCTCAGCATTCGTGGTACCTCTGACGTTACCAGAGGTACCTCAGGCCGAACATTCGAGCCCCTCCCACTGGGAGTTGTACGGATTGGGTTGGTCTCGAGGGGGTAGTTGTTCCCGATACCCTTGGGAGATCGGGTACGTCTCCGGACGGGGTTGAGGGAATCCATTAATATTCCCGGGTACTAGCCTGCAGAGGTACCGCGCGTTCTTTGAATGTTAACCGTCCAAAAGAAAGAAACAAGCAAAATGATAGCCTCCGAACACTCTCAGTGCTTCAGTTTGGAGGGAGAGGAGTTTCTGGAAAACATTGTTAATAAAAACGAAACTTGGGTTCATTTTGTGAACCTGAATCAAAGAGGCAGTCAATGGAATGGCATCACACAACGTCACCGAAGAAAAAAGAATTCAAAACTTAGCGTTCGGCAAGGAAAGTTATCGTGACCGTGTTTTGGGATGTAGAGAGTATGCTTATGATTGATTTTTTGGAGCATGGATGCGCAATAAATTCTGTCCAATGCGTCAGAACTCTCGCTGAGTTCGCCCAACAAAAACTATGGCGGATGTTCTTTTTTTGCATGGCAATGCAAGACAACACATCAGCTGTTGCACCACTGCAGAAATTGAGAAATTGGAATGGCAAGTCTTACCTCACCCCCCATAGAGCCCTGACCTCGCACCATCAGACTTTCATCTTTTCGGGCCACTAAAGCAAGCTCATCTTGGGATCCATTTTGAAGATTTTGGGGGCCGTGAAAACGTCCGTGCTTCAATGACTTAGGAAGCAAGACCGTGTGTATTACTACACTGGAATACATGTCCTGGTTCAAAGGTGGGCCAAAACTGTAGAAAAGGACAGCGATTATATTGAATAGTAACACATTAATCGCCAATGTTGTAATTTTAACCTATGTAAATTGGATTCAATTTGCTTGGCAATTAAAAGAGAAGGCAATATAGGAGTCATCAGTTTTTGACCCACCCTCGTAAATAAATCACGGTGCGTTGGTATTTTAAATTCTCTTGTGGTTTTTAAGAGGATTTACCGAAGTTAAGGTTTTATATTTCTATGTATGTTGCTGTTTGCCAGTTTTGGGAATGATATTTCCATCAAGTGAAATAACATTCCTAGTGGGCGGATGGCAGCGCTGACTTGCTTATACTGAACGATTTCTGTATTTTTTTCTGCTTTTCTTTTTCATTGGTGCAGGTTGCTCATCTCTGTAGTGGCTTTCCAATCACGTATTCGACGATATGAAAAATGCATGAGGTTACAGGGATATAGGGAGGCGTATGAGATAGCTTTCAACATGTTTTACATAGCCTTTAGAGAAAGCAAAGGCAACTTTAGAACGGCTGTGCATCGTCCATGATGTAACATCTTGGTGTACATGTTTTGCGATATTTTATCAGCTGTGTAGGTTACTGCAGTACGTATGCTTTTGAATAATAATAACAACAGCAACAATAATAACAACAATAACAATGACAATAATAGTAGTACCCCAGTTTAATATATGAAATGTTTATATTCTCTAGTGCAAACTAAATTTTATGGTCATACACTCCGGTGGATGTCATAGGATATGATGTGATTCTATGTTCAGTCACAAATGTAAAATCTTATAGCCGGATAGACTATGAACATATATTTCAGAAGAGAAATATCCCCAGAAATTTATGATAGAAATTTATGATTTGCCTTAGTATCAGTTGATATTATTAATTTAATACTGCAGCTCAACATTTTCATTTCTTAAGTGCCAAGTTCCTTTGAAAGTTAGCGTATTGTGACTTTGTGGGTTCGTAGAATTAAAAGTACGATTTGCCGAAATACAGATCGTTCTTTATTTCCGTGTATATACACTGTTCAGTTCTCACGTAACATTAGATAACATATACAACACAATCTTCCAACACTTCACAGCTGTTTTCTGCTTACTCACTGTTTTACAACTCTGTTGTTACATGTCATTACAACAACTAACAGATGGCGTGTCACAATCTCTTATATACCTCATTCATAAATTCGAGAGACTTCTCGAGCCAAAAAGAAAGGCAACTATCTCCTGTCAATCGAGATATCACTAGAACCTTCCTTACGTGAAACACTATCTTGGCCGGCAAGTCACTTGTCTCAAGCGCTATGTTTATCTGCCTTTTTGCCTCTTTGTGTACACTAGCCACGCCGTCGTTAACTGCTTATGCAAGCTCTTTATTACCGTGGAAAGCTATCCGCCTTCTGTTATTTATTTATGCCATTGCCGTGACACCATTTCAGAAGAGAAATATCCTCAGAAATTTATGATAGACATTTATGATTTCCCTTAGTATCAGTTAATACTATTAATTTAATATTATTGCTCAACATTTTCATTTCGTAAGTGCCAAGTTCCTTTGAAAGTTACCATATATATGTTTGTATTTATCGTAATTTTAATTGATATCGCCGTTCTAACAAGAGTTGAGCAACTGATCACCTCCAACCTTCGCCATCCCCTCCCGCACAAACACAAAATTAATATCTACGATATACGCTCACTTTCTTCTCGGGCAGCAGTCAGGTGAAAAGATGATTAGATATCAACGTTTCGGGAGTTTACATCTCTCCCATTATCAGGATATTTCTAAAGTGTTATAACCACAAATTGAAATACTGGATATAAAAAAACTATAAACAAAGAAAAAGCACTATAAAAATTTGCATTACTGAACAAAAGACTGTTTTCAGTAAATTAAATGCCAGGTCAGGAGATGGCGTGAGTATAGAAAATTATGTCAAAGAAACGTAACTACTTAACTTGAATATCAAGCTGTACTGATCTTTGCTTCTTAAATCGATGGATTTCCATTTTTAAGAGCGGTGTCCAAGAGGAGCTGAACTGAAATCGAGCATCACGATTAAGCGTGCTCCTTTCAGAGGAAATCTCCAAAGCTTCCTTAATTCTCCGCTCCCAACAACTGTTGCATTTTGGCAAGATGGTCGTCTCCCGAAAATTGGATCTATGGCGGTTATCAAAACAATGCTCTGCCAGCCCAGACTTCTCAGGTTGCAGTAAACGAATGCTCTTTTCATGTTCGATTATTCTATTAGCGATGGTCCTTGCGGTTTGTCCTATATACAATGCTCCACATTCACAGGGAATCTGGTACACTCCCGGAAACTGGAAGGCCAGTTTGTCTTTCACTGATCTTAACAGATGTTCTATCATTGGAGGCTGCTTGAGGATGGTCCTGATGTATTTGACGAGAATTCTGCCGATTCTGCCAGATAGGTTGCCGGTAAACGGGATGCAGGCTGTAGCGGTAGACTTATCTGACGCTTGCTGTATTACAGGTTTCCCTTTCCTAGCTTTGGTGGAAAGTGAGTCTCAGGTGCTGTAAATCCTGTTTTCACTGACTGGGATCAGAGATAGACAAAGCTCTATGGGCCAGGGTATTGAAAACTCCCAGTCGTTGAGACTTATGATGGAAACTATGAGCGTTCAGATAGAGATCGGTGTGTTTAGGCTTGATATGTACAGCATGCCTCAGTGTACCGTTGCTACTTTTTGAAACAAGAATGTCCAGAAATGGAAGAGTTCCAGCCTTCTCCACTTCCATGGTAAACAGTATTTGAGGTCGAAGGCTGTTGAGATGCGCAAGAAGGCTAGGCAAAGTGTCTGATCCCTGTTGTCAAATCACAAAAGTGTCATCCACGTATCTCTAGAAATGAGATGGTTTAAGTGGAGCTGTGGCAAGTATTTCATGCTCTAGGTGTTCCATATAGAAATTAGCTATAGCTGGTGACAAAGGCGAGCCCATTGCTACCCCGTCTACTAGTTCAAAGAAAGTACCACCAAACAAAAAGAGAGTGGATGTCAGGGTATGTGAGAAAAGCTCCATGATATGCAATATATATAGCTCTAAGATATATCTACGGTATATTTTTCCGCTCTTTATCACGTGTTCTGTATGGATATTGTAAATTTATTTCGTTCATTCTTCTGTACTATTAAATTCAAACAACATCTGAGCTGACATATTCACATGATTATCTATACCAATGTGCAATCCATATATATTCATCATATATTAAAGGGAGATAGGTGACGGAAATATTCAAAGGTGTATCCGTTTAACAAAATCCGATGTTTGTGAAGCTATTGCAGAATAAGTCGCCAAATTTCATGTACACTTATGCTGCCACAAACAAAATATAAATGTTATTTATATTTGATGAGTATTTTATATCAATCACTTCTTTTTACTTGAGTTTAATGTATTTAGAAGGATTTATGAAAACATACTCACTGACATTTACAGCAAAGACTCGTAGCAAGTAGGATGTTCATTAATGGGACCTGCAATGAACCCATCAGCCTAGTTATAACTTTCTCAAGAAAATTGTAATTCTTGCAAGAAAGAAGTACTCGTAGAAGCAATGCACATTTTATATATACTTATAATGCTCATAAAAAACCACATTATTCAAGCAACAGTTACGACTCTTATTGACACAGTCTCTATATCTACATCTTTCGGCAGAGTTTTACCACGATTTGACACCCTTTTTTTCAAAACGAAAGAGAAACAGAAAAATTTTGCACATAAAGAGCTATTCTCTATTCAATTGTTACATAAACCACGCACATTTCAGTTGGAATAGTTTCAAATTTAGCAAGAAATGCTTTTTTACAAGGGGTGTCCAGAAAGTAAGTTCTCTTTCAATTTATCTCCGCTGCAGCGCTGCGATCGCATTTCCGCTCATGCGCGGTATATGCTCTGTATCAAAGAGAAGAAACGTGGGCCATTGTGAGATCGCTGTCAGCCACGTATGCTCTGTTGTGCTTGTTTACAATGTCGATGTTGATTGAAAATCCCACCGCTTGTAAAATCAGATCTGTGATTTGTTTTCTGAATACTAGGAAAGTGAAACCATTTGAAATTTATGAGCAAATTTGCGATGTTTACGGAAAAAATGCGATGAGTGATACAATGATGAGAAGATGGGTCCGATAGTTCAATGAAAGACGTAGTGAAGTGCACAATGAAGAACGAAGGAGGCGTCCATCTTTGGTTACAGAAAAATTGGTTCACGCGATTGACGACAAGATCCAGGAAAACTGAAAGTTTACAATTAGTGCTCTCGCTCCGGAATTTCCCCAAACCTCACGATCACTTGTTCACGAAGTTGTTACCGAAAAACTGAAATTTCGTAAACTTTGCTCACGTTGGGTGCCAAAGATTGTTACTGAGCAACTCAAAACAAAACGGATGGGTAGTGCGCTTCTGTTTGTGACCCTACAGGGCTTTGGCTGGGACGTGTTTGTCCACCCCCCGTACAGCCCTGACCTCACTCCTAGCGAATTTCATCTGTTTTTACATCTCAAATTTTTCCATGGCGGTCAACAGATCAACAATGACGAAGAAATGAAAGAAAATATTTCCAACTGGTTGAAGACACAGGCGGCAAACTTCTATGAAGAAGGTATACGAAAACTTGTGTCTCACTATGACAAATGCATGAAAAATTTCGGCAGCTATGTGGGAAAGTAATTTAACAGTTTTTGAATTTTTTGCAATTATTAATTCTTCTGTATCCATACACAATTTAATTTTATAATCAATCAGAAGATACTTTCTGGACCAACCGCGTATAAACCCTAAATATGCGGAGCAGCATTTAAATTTATTTTTGATACCAAGTTCTTCCAATGAAACAAAAGTGGGGATTCAAAATTGCAAAAAGGAAGGAAAAAGTGGGAGAAATTGAATTTTTACTTTAATTAATCTTAATGCCACATTTACAAGTATATAGTCTGATCAAAGCATATTTCTGTTTCCCCTTGTTAGTAATGGACTTTAGTTTCAGTACATATTTATAGCAATTCGATTAGGTATAAAAAGAATAAGGAAAAAGCGATAGACACTAATAAAGCTTATCGCCATTATGATTGCTTTAAATTCCCTGCCTTTTGCATAACACCGATAAAAATGTGCGAGGATACATTCACGTGACGTTCTGCAGTCAACTCTTCAGGAGGCTATAGTTACAAAAAACGTGTGCTCTGTAATTTCAAGGGAGTTTAGAGCTTAAGGATTACCGAAAACCATATTCTCAAAGCAAGGGCGAAAATTCACATTTCTGAGTTCGCTAACCGACAGATGACTCTGCTGTAGCCAAATTATAAGCTTCATGCTTTAATGTTTCATTTGTATCAGCCTTGGATTTTTAGGCTGAAACGAAGGAGGGAAATACATGTTATAATTTTATCCGAAAATGTAAGCAATTCGTACAACCCTTCACCAGGGGTAGCTTTAACACTTTTCATAATGTATTTTTATTTGCTGGCATACCTAGGTATGCGGCTGGGCTTCAATACCCTCGAATGTTAGTGTCTTCCTTGTAATTTTTCGTGGTTTTAACATTAATATCTAAGTATATTGCGCCCTCAAATTTCCCTATATTATGGTTTATTATAGGATTTTATTACGTTTTTGTATACATCTTGCAGCTACAAATCATAACATTTGGCTGAATGAAAAGTATTTCAAGGTCAGCTTATAGAGGATGGGTAAAAAAGAAATGCCTCCTATTTTTTCTCTTTTAATTGCCAAGAAAATTGAATCCAATTTACACAGCTGGAAAGGTACAACATTGACGATTAATTTGTCACTATTCAATATAATCTCCGTCCTTTTTCACAGTTTTGATACAAATTTTAACTAGGGCATGTATTCCAGTGTGGTAAAACACACGGTCTTGCTTCCTAGGCCAGTGACGCACGGACGTTTTCACAGCCTCCTCAACTTCAAAATGAATTCCACGATGAGCTTCCTTTACTGGCCCGAACAGATGGAAGTCAGATGGTACCAGGTCAGGTCTGTATGGGGAGTGAGGCAAGACTTCCCATTCCAATTTCTCAATTGTTGCAGAGGTGTAACGGCTGGTGTGTGGTCCTGCATTGTCATGCAAAAGAAGAACATTCGCCATAGTTTTTGTTGGGCAAATTCGGCGAAGATGTGCTTTCAGGCTTTTGAGAGTTCTGACGTATTGGACAGAATTTAATGTGCATCCCTGGTCCAAGACATGAATCATAAGCACACCCTCTGTATCCCAAAACACTGACGGCATAACTTTCCCTGCCGACCGCCGAGTTTTGAATCTTTTTTCTTCGGTGACGTTGTGTGACGCCATTCCATTGACTGCCTCTTTGATTCAGGTTAAAAATAAATGTCCCACGTTTGGCCTCAAGTAACAAATTTTTCCAGAAACTCTTCTCCCTCCAAATTTAAGCGCTGCAAGTATTCGGAGGCTATTTGTTTCCTTGTTTCTTTGTTTTGGGCGATTAACATTCTTGGTACCCAACATGAACAAACTTTTAAGTAATCCAGTTGTTGAATAATCGTCATCACACTGCCATTACTGAGGGAGGGAATGCGATACAATTCATCTGTTGTTACTCGGCGATCACCACGAATGATGTCATTGACTCGCTGAATGTTGCATGGAGTCACTGCAGTCACCAGCCGGCCGCTTCGCTTTTCATCTGTTAATGGCGTTTGGCCTTCAACTTAGTTACAGCGACGAACCCATCGTTTCACAGTGCTGACATCCACCGTCGCATCACCGTACACATTTTTAGCCTTTCGTGATTGCGAATTGGCGTATCACCTTCTGCAGTCAAAAATTCAATTACAGAACGCTGTCTAATACGAATGTCGATGTCAGTCATTTTGCAAGAGGATGCAGTGCTGCCACTTGTTGACTTAGGGATTAGCTACTGCAGGGGATTGGAGAAGAAGGGTTAGGGAATTGCGTCAAATTCAAAGTTTTCACATAACTTACTTATTTAAAGCAAGAAAATAGGAGGCATTACTCTTTGACCCACCCTCGTCAAAGTTTAGTTTACGCCTTTTATTTGTATCTCCTACGTCGCAAACTACATTATAATTAATCATCTGAGAGAACTAGCTGTAAGAAAATTGATTAAGGATATAGACTATGGATCAAGGTAACAATTTCTGTTATTAAAACATTGAGAAAACGCGATTCATGTATACACGATGTTAATAAATTTCTACCATCACACCCGTGTTACTTTGGTAACTTTGTTAGGAAGCGCATTAATAAAACTTTGAGCTTTTTTAAGTTTAGGTACTTCAACTTTGTCATTTCGTACGGTATAATACTTAGAGCTTCATTGAAATATTTTTCTATAAAAATTTTTTTGTTTTGTAGTTTACGTCCTCCAACGTTAAGTCATATCGGATGATGAATGGGATGGGTGAAATGATGCTTATATGAGACCAGGGTCTAGAGAGCCTAGGATTATTTGAAATTCCCCTTGATGATAAGGGAAACTCCTGAAGGAACCTTATCCAGGTAACTCACTCTGACCGTTTCGAACTCGGGATCTTTTGAACGTGAGGCAGACATGCTACAACTACGCTACCGAGGGGGCATAAATATTTTTAAGATATGTATGTGTATAGATTTTCTTTATATGAAATATTCTTCATACGATTGCGATATCACGAAATGCAAAACTGGCCCATATTTACGGAAATAACTATGAATTACACTTGGTGAAATATACCCATGGCTGTTCTTTCATGCAGATAAGATGTCCCACAGTGACGTAGCCACTTTAGTAACAAGAAGCTGAAAACGTTCACGAATTACATTGAACTTTTTTGAGGTATAATAAAACGGCTAGTAGATGAACCAACCGCGCACGACGGATCATAGAGCCCAGGGAGGTATTAGTGCACTTGCACAAGGTGACACACCGGCATCATGCTGACGTATGGCTGTGATTTCTCTTGTCGCTTTAACTAAGTGAGATTATTTATATGCAGAACTTGGCAGTGTTTTCTTTTCTCTCTCTCTCTCTCTCTTCTCTCTGATCTCTCCTCTTCTCCTCACTCGTCATCTCTCCTCTCTCTCTCTCTCTCTCCTCTCCCTCCCTCTCTCTCCTCTCTCTCTCTCTCTCTCTCTCTCTCTCTCTCTCTCTCTTCTCCTCTCTCTCTCATCTCTCTCATCTCTCTCTCTCACTCTCTCTCCTCTCTCTCTCTCTCTCTCTCTCTCTCTCTCTCTCTCTCTCTCTCACTCTCTCTCTCTCTCTCTCTCTCTCTCTCTCATCTCTCTCTTCTCTCTCTCTCTCTCTCTCATCTCTCTCTCTCTCTCCTCTCTCTCTCTCTCTCTCTCTCTCTCTCTCTCTCTCTCTCTCTCTCTCTCTCTCTCTCTCTCTCTCTCTCTCTCTCTCTCCAACCTGTCGCTACATTTTCTCCTTCTTATCTTCAGATATTTTCCTTGGTGCTTCTGGATTACCGTTGCGCCTATCTGGTTCACCGCTGAGTACTACTTCACTAATTTATCATATGTATCTGTAGGTGTTTGTAGTTCAAACTAGTTTGTTTATTGATATTATTCATTAAATAAAGCAAAAGTTTATGAAAAGATAAGGCACCTCTACGTGCCTGCCTCGGAAGCGTAGATAGTAGTATGTCTGCCTCACGTTCAAGAGCTCACGAGTTCGAATCTCGGTCAGGGTGAGATAGCTGGATAAGCTTTTTTCCGGGGCTTTCCCTTATCAAGATAGACGAATGTCAGGCAACACTAAGCTCCACGGACCCTGGACGCGTTTGAGCATCATTTCACCCATTTCATTCACCGTCCAATATGACTTAACGTTGGAGGACGTAAAATTACAAACAAGCAACACGCTCTAACTGATAGCACATTCACCACGATCGCTAATGAACAGAGATAGGGGTGAGAGAGGTAGGTTATTTAGCACCGCGGCCGTAGCTAGGCGTGTTTTGGTTCCGAAATTTCACAGGCGACTGCAAAGTGAGATTTGTGATGGACAACACGGCGCTGGGGCGTGTTTTCTCCGGGATCTCCGGTTTCCCCCGCCATCTCATTCCACCGGTGCTCCATATTAATCTCATGTATCATCAGTGTCATCGAATGTGGTGCCATATGTAGTAAAAGCGGGCGTTAAACACTACACATTTCATTTCATTTTGGTACCGAAATTAAAGGATTACAATAAGTAAAGAATCGTGATGGATTTCACAGAAATCTTGAATCTTTGTGAAACGCATGCACGTGCAGTTGAATTGAGTTCAGTTATTTTAACAAAAGGAACGTGAGAAGGAGGGTGTCTTAGCAGGAAGGAATTGTAAAGGAGTAACACTAGACTCTGTTTGAAAAGGTATTCTTCGGACCATTAATAATGACGTGACAGAGACTAATAATCACAGTGGATAAAATCGTCACAAAGGGAATCTTTGTATGAAAAGAGGGCTTCCAGAAGTGAAAGTTACACAGCCACGCACACACACAGACAGTTGTGCCCAGTAAGGACAGACAGTGCGCGGCTGGCGGCTGATTCAGTCGGTTCTCTTTGGTTCTGTCTTGGTCAAAGGAGACCAGAAGCGACGGAAGAAGATTTTTGTCGGTTCATATGTACCTGAAGAACGAATTAAGTTTTATCGAGTAATAAGCAGTCTACAGACAGTAACTCCGAACATTGATCTATCGGTAGCCCTTGGTCTTCTACTTCGATATTGATGTGTGATAAAAAGAAGTAGTCATTAAACCAGTTTGAAACGGGCATTCCAGTGTCATTAGAACCGTCCTTACTCACATACATATCCACGCATACCCTGAGAGTACCTCGTTGCTTTACCCTGCGCTAAGCACTATTTGTTTCAAACTGTCACGCCAACTTGGAACTCCTTTGCTCCTCTCATTTTTTGCGTCAGTTTGAACAACAAAACATTCAAAGAACAAGATGGCAGTTAAGCGCAACACACTGGTTTGTTTCATCCTACATTTGTAAATGGAATATCCAGACTGCCTACCTGTTGCCCTCTCTCCTAGCACATAGGTTCTGCCAGAACGTAACATGTCAGAGATTAAATACTTATCCCAAGAAGCATACCTGGTTAAAGCAGTATAAGAAGCAAAGATGGCCAGTCCTACAGAAAATGAAACCGCTGCATCGCAAATGTGAGCCTAAAAAGGTCAATCAGCTTGGGATATCACATTCATAGTAACCCATATTACCCATATATGACATGACGCTCTCTTTCACTTTATGAGTAAATCTTTATTAAACGGCTATAACTTGAGTCGAGATGAAAGCATATAATTGAATTGTAAAAACAGCTACAATAAAACTATTCTGACAAAAGGTCCTCTACAATACCAGAGCAAAATATTGATATTGTCACGGCAACGAGCTAAAAGTTTCGGCGCACAATATTTCACGGTAATAAAGAGCTTGCATAAGCAGTTTACGATAGTGCGGCTAGTGTACACAAAGAGCCAGCAAATAAAGTTAGCTGAGGTAAAAGACTTGCCGGCACAGATATGATTTCACGTTTGGAAGGTTCTAGTGATATATGGATTGACAGAGAAAAATTGTTTTCTTATTTATACGAGAAACCTCTCGAGTTTATGACTGAGATATATAAGATATTGTGGCACACCAGCGGACAGTTGTAAAACAGTGTGTTGTAGTAGTAAGCAGCTGTGAACTGTTGTAGCGAGAGCTGATGTAAACAAGTGTAATCAGCACACTCTGTGTGTTGTCATTGACCTTGGAAGATTGTGTCGTATATGTGATGTAGTGTTGTTACGTGAGAAGTGAACAGTGTATGTGTACGGAAATAATATTTAGACGTTCGGCAAATTCGACTTTTAATTCTACGAACCCACAAAGTCACAATATTTTACTCGCGTAACTTTCTCAAGCCTCCATCGTTTGTTGTTATACGGCTTTTACCAATGACCTTAAAGTTTATTTTACCTTTCTGTAGGTTATGTAATTGGACACTTGGCAGAATTGTTTTATCGCTCGTTTTCTTGTAGGCAGCAAAGAGATGCGGGAGGCTCATGTGATAAGCATGATAAGCAACTGCTTAAAGTTGCGTCACTGCATGTGTGCTAGAGATTCCATTCTGCTTCTACGACACTGCGATAAACTCATGTATTAATGGCGGAACTTAAAAATTATGAAAGGTTTCGCATAATTCAAACGGATATCAACGAGCATCTCTAAAGGTTGTAGTCGAAAACTAGTGTTTATTCAGATTATGTCTGTCCTCTCACACTCCTCACCAAATTACCAACGAAAAGTCATTTTCCGCCTCATGTGACATGGAGACGTAAGCAATACATCCAGAAGATTTCTGGAGAAAAATATTCAAGTTCTGTTCAGCGTTATGCAACAAATTACGTTATGATCCCCACCTACTCTCTCCTTGAAGAGATGGAGTTAAAACGCAGCTGTTGACGAAGAGGAGCATCCCCCTTTACACCTTTTCGTAACCTCATAAATGTAACCTGTACCTTGTAAGTGCAGTTCAAAATTATAGTTCATGTAGGCGAGCTTTGTTCGTTTAGTAATTGCATAATACATTTAGTAGGAAGCTGAATTTTGCTTTTCGACTAATCACTTTACTTTATGCAATATGTGCTTGCTTTTTCGTGTTCCAGCAATTTGAGTTTGAGAAAATTATTACGAGTTCAAGGCACCATTTAGATGTCATTGCTTATTATGTGTTTCAAATGGGAAGGTGTTTGTCCTTGAGCGCTACTAGGTGAACAACCAATCGGAGTCCTGCAGTGTTGTCGTATTGCATTTCCCTTGTGTGGTGTGTGACGAGCGCCAAACTAATCAATCTCTAATATATATTATTTGCGCTAAGACAAACATTCAGATTTTTGCAAAAACTGTTCCATGAGGAAGGAGAGAGTAATGTATTTAACATAAAACGTAAAAGCCCCATACTTTTAGCTCAAATAGTTTTCCTAATAGAAACAAATGAAGTAGACACCATTATAAGATAACAATGCCTTGCGATGTAAGCACTGTAATGAATATAATTATTGGTTGGCATGTACGCGTGAACGTTTATTTTAAATTACTCAGAACTGAAACGTAAACATTTGACATGACGTAGTTAAAGAAAGATGTACTGTGAACAAGCCAAGATGTTTGTTAAATTCGATGAGAGGAAACGATACACTTCTTGCTAGTCTAGCAGAACGTTTCTCGCCACATCATATCATTGTTTATGAATGGTTCGTAATCTATATTTACTCTTGAGAGTTCAAAGCAGCATTATTCAGTTACTCTTCCATGAAAAAGTGTATCAGCTGGATCAATGAGACGCGATCCACGTTACCCCTTATTACTGCTAGAACAATCCAATAGAGTTAATGTGGGTTAAAATTATGTTGCAAACAGAAATAATACTTTTAAACTGACTGACGTTGAACGACTTATTCACGAATAAATTGACAAGGAATACAACAAGACTGAGAAAACTCCGTGAGAGAAACTAAAGAGGATGACTTTTAGAAAGAAATAGCGCGTAACGAGATTTTGGAACCTATCATCATAAATATACAGTACTCAGGCGTTGAAGACAATGACAATGACAAATTATCTCTTAACGTAAGTAACATTCACAGATATACGGATGCACCGCTGGTATTTTCATTGGATTATAAAAATAAGTAAATCATAAACTATCATTAAGTGTAAACTAAATATTTGCAACATTTGCGTAATATAGGAATATCCATGTTGAAATTATGATTTCAACAGTTGTATTATTGTGGAAACGTAGAGTCAGAATGAAAAATTTAATGCCATAGCCGGGATTTGAACCACGGATCTTCTGGTTTCCGTCCAGCCGCTCTACCACTGAGCTACTATGGCCAACGGGACGATCTGACATTAAATTCTCCAACTGACTCGTATTTTCCCGGAAGTACTTTAAGGCCCGGGCTTTATAGTTAACCACTGTTAGGTCAATGTCCTAATCCAATTTTCCTACACACGGCCAGTGTTAAAAAACAACTAATTTCCATTAATTGTATTATTATGAAACTTCGTAAAATTCAGTTTGCGTTCCCATAGGTCTCGCGTCATGAACACTCACAAGTGTGCGAGAGAGAGAGAGGGAGATATAAAAAGAGCGGGAATAACGAGGTGGCAACGCTGACCTTTCTGACGCATCTGATTCGCTACAGGCCAGAACTCTTCCCATTTGAAACACATAATAGGATTTGGATTATCACAGAGAGGATTCGGCACCGAAACCTGCGGTTTATTGTACCTAAGCCCCAATTAGGGCATCCCCGCGAGGAAGGATGAGGCGAGAGGATACAGAGTGTGGCCACCCAAAGGGACGCGACAGCGCCGAGACAACCACCGGCACTTCTACGATGAAAGATCACCAGATGAGAGTTGATGTGAAATGATAATGGAGATGAGGTGGAGAGACAGGAAATTCGGGTGATACCATTGACCTACCCAGCATTCGCCTGTTGAAGAATACGGGCCACAGACGAAACTGCCCGATCCATCCTACTCGTTTGTGGTTGCTTACGACGCATGCAAAGGCATACAAATGTATACTCGAAACTTATTCCCTTTCAAAATATGTTTCAATATTTCAGATAAAGTAATACTTAAGTGTCAGTATATTTTTGCATGAATATTTGGATGCCTATTAAAGACCTCACTGTTGCTGGAGAGTTATTGTGTTTCACATACATTTCTTAGGTTATTATGTATGCTATTGTACTACTGTACGATCTGTGGTGGCGTGTAACACATTTAAAGGCGTGTTATGAATTTATATCCATTGGTGGAGGACTTGTGGCATACCACGAGCATGTTTCTAATATTGACTTCCACCGATTACAAAAACAAACAAAATTCCAAACGACTCACCGCTAATCGAATGAAATGAATGAAAATAGCCTAAAATGTTCCATGAATGGCAAAGACCTCCTATCAGATAGGGAATGTCCACCTACTCCAACGTGGTGAGCTATTCCACATAAGAAGTCGGACATGTCTATTGTCACTTATGTCTGATTATACGGTGCACTATTTAGTAATTGTCCAGCAATAAAGTTACGTAGTGCTTATCCTGTTCCCTCTTTAGTTACTACTATCCAGTTTTTGCATTATTGAGTATTTAGTCGTTACTATTCTATATGTATACATTTCAGTATTTAGTCACTGCTACTCCGTGTTTACACTATTCACTATTTGACCACACGGTTGTATATTTACACTACTCTCAATTAGTCCCTACACAAATGATTCTGCAGGGATTTCCAGTGTCTTCTCTCTCTCGCTAACCCTCACCACTGCTGACCTACATGCTCCTTAAAGATATCTGCCCATCTACGTCTCTTGGTCTTCCTTGTAGTCGTTTTCCTATTCAAGGATCCCACATGGTAGGCTTGTACGTTCACTTGTCTTGTAGTCTCGCCACGTGGCCTTTCTATTTCCATTTTAAACTTGTGGCCAATTTTGTCATGTCTGTTGTTTGTGATTGCTGGTTCAACGCTTCATTTCTTTAAGAGATACCCTCAGGACCTGACGTTGCATCTTTCATTGACATATTTGGATTTTCTTCTTCTGTTTTGCTGTTAGTGACCATGTCTAAAATCCATACTGTAAAACAGGGTAGACACAGGTTTCTAATGCGTGGACTTTTATTCATCTACTTAGGCCCCAGAATGCCTTCCAGGCTAGAGAAATTCTTCTTTTTATTTCATTCACCATAATAATTATAAAACAGTTACTCCGAAGAAAGGTAGATTATTTAATACTCATAGGAGCATTAAGATGTACATTTTATTTAACATGTAGGTAATCACTAACACGGAATTTTAGTCAAAACCTTCAGAACCATTTTTAAGAAAATACAAAAATAACTAAAGTGCTTCTGTGTAAGGTATAGTTTTAGTGAAGGGGCCTCATTGAACATTTTAGTATTACTGGTTGTAACTTACAGAACTTGTATATCGTCACTTTTGTGTTTTGCTATTTTTCCTCTCCCATTCCATCATCCCTCCCTTCCTCCCTTCCTCCCTCCCTCCCTTCCTCCTTCCCTCCCGCCCTTCCTCCCTCCCTCCCTCCCTCCCGCCCTTCCTTTCTTCCTCACTTCCTCCCTCCCTCCCTCCCATGCTCCCTTCCTCCCTTCCTCCCTTCTTCCCTCCCTCCCTTCCTCCCTTCCTTCCTCGTTCACTCTCAAACACACATATACACACTTTTATTTAAAAAGGCTGTTTTTGTCTAGCGGTCTTCGAAACATGTGTGTACTCTGAAATCTGATTTTTGTACACCTTTTGGATGAACTACAACTCTTACTTACTTTGCTTGGTACACATTACAGAAACTAAGAAACACAATATGCAAAAAAAATCCGGATGACAATATAAACAGCCAGTTACACTTTCCCGGAGACAGTGTATTGCAGGGCACTTGTCCAACAGGTATATAGCAGAGGTTGACCCCATCGCAATAAGAGAATAAGAAGAGTGACTGCTCCACAAACGATCGATAACTGGCAAGTGCTTTAAGGAGTTTCTTTGTATTCTAGCAGGTGATAATCAGCCTAATATGAAAGAAACGGCAATAGACAACTAAAAGGTCAGGTTTAAGTCAAGAGGATTCAGTGCTTTATGTAATACAATAGCAGCCATCTCTTTCTCTCTAAGCTCACTGTCTGGAACAGGGAGGGATAAAGCATTAACGAGTGCAAGTCTGAAAACGCCATCAAATAGAGCGCTGGTGTGGAAAGGCATGTGGAGCTACCGGTAAGCGGAACTATCCTATACCTTTTTTCTCATCTCGTGCGCAGAGAGATTAAAGTTGCACTTAAACCAATTTTTAGGACATCACATGTTTACTTTATCCTACCATGTGTCTATATGGCATTGCATTCCAGTAAAAATGTATATGGAGGTATACCTGAAATATACAATGTGAGACTCCTGATTCCATAAGAATGCAAAAAGGTTGTTTGTTTGTTTTTGTGTGTGTGAGTGTGTGTGTGAGTGTGTGTGTGTATGTGTGTGTGTGTGTGTGTGTGTGTGTGTGTGTGTGTGTGTGTAATTTTCCTTCTACCCATGGTTTGTAAATTAAAAAACAATTAAGATTTTCAAGGAAATTTCTTAAACTCACTTTAACCTTTACAAGAAAAATGTGTCATTCCAAATAATGGCTTTAAAGACATTTATTAAAGTTTTGAATGTTCGAAATATTCACATAAAAATAAAATGTCTAAGGTTTTATGTGATTATCATGGGTGCTTCCTTTTAGTTGCTTCAATTTTAAGTAACTTTCCGTATGAACGAAATTTCAACCTAAATATAAAACTATCTCGGGAATATATGCCAGTAAAAACAATACTTGGGAAATCTATATAATTGTAGCGTTAGCATTTGCTATTCTTTTCCCTGTTGCAGGTTTAGCTCTTTCCGAGGCACCACCAGGTGCACCCATCAAGGTTTTGATTCTTAAACTTTCCCACTCTTTTGTTTCTTCCACCATAAGAGCATGTTAACACGAATTATGTTACTATGCTGTTTCAGCATTTTGAAACAGCTACTCTGTACAAATATGACGTAATAATTAGCTTTAATGGAGAAATCACCTTTATGCGGCTATTATGAGCATACGAACTGTTCATAAAGGAAGATCATTGCTATCCTGCGTCACGTAAGGGCTTACGGTTGAAAATGTAAGCCTATTCTTCTATACAAATGATGTGCGTGTGTGTACTCGTATGTGAAAATATGTAAGTTATATCTATTAAACTATGTAATGTGTAAAATAATTCAGTTCATAACACATGGGTATTAACTGTGGCCCTAAGCGCCAGTGCACCGCCGCGGGCTAATCGCCGTGCCCAGTGCATAGTGCATAGTAGGCAAATTTGTCAGAAAACAGTTTAGTGCAGGCCCCCCAGGTTTGCAGACAGAGCTAAGGCTGTAGGCATAATTGTTATTTTGAACCCAAATTGAACAAAATAATATTCAAACTGGTCTGCAGTAGTATACTGTGCCTGTAATTATGTTTTGGTAAAGGTACAGCTCATTATCAAATTAAATACCAGGAACTATACGGCCAGCTTTATTTTGGAATATATTCATAGCTGCTGTTATTAATTACATTTGATGTTATCTGATACCGAAATTAAGGGATGCAATGTGCATCAAACTTCCGCGCCATCGCGGGGCTAGATACGAGGAGGTTCGACCCGAGAAGTAGGTTCAACACGAGAAGGAAATTAAACCCGAGAACGAGGTTCGACCCGAGAAGGAGGTTCGACCCAACAATGAGTTCTACATCAGTTTGACTGGAAAGAAGAAAGGAGGCCGGCATCATCAGGAGACAGTAAACAAATTAAGGGTACAGAGCTACTAAACTTTTGTGAATGTAGTTGAGGAGTGAAACACTGCTGAGTAAAACTCTGTAGAAAACATGGAAGTTCAGGAGGTTTATAATAATAACAGTAGGCAGGAAGTAGTCGGAGTAGCAGAATGTAGTAGAACTGTCCCAAATAATGTAGGAATAGAAGCAAATATGTTGGAGGAAATTAAAGAAATGTTAGCAAGTTTTGGGAAAACAGATGAATAATAGTTTTCTAAGTTTACGTATACAGATAGACTGTAGCTTTCAAAGTGTAAGTAAACAGGTGGATAATAAGGTACAAAGTTTAAGTGTGAAAATGGACAGTAGCAATCAAAGGTTAAAGCAGATAGGAGAAAAGAGAGATGATAGTATTGAGAATTTTGAGGTAGGAGGAGTAGAACTAGGAAAGAAGTTAGGAGAATGAACAAGCGCTAGAGAATGTCAGGAAATTTAGTCAGGAAATAGAGAATGTAAGAGAAGAAGCTGGTCAGATAACAGACAATATAGGGAAAGATGTTAGTGAGGAAACAGAATGCTTAAAAGGAAGCTTTAAATCTAGTTAATGAAAGGTCAGATAATTAAAACAGAAAACTGAGGGAGGATATAGTACAGAAATTAGAGAAAGAATGAGAACTGAGCAGAAAAAAGTTCGAAGAAACTAGGAGTAGATCAGATGTATCGGAATTGGAAAATATGTAGAAGACAGACGAGGAATTTGAGGAAACACAAATGAAATGAATGAGGTAGCAATAGAGATCAAACACGACAAAGTAAAAGACGACAAAGGAAATATTGAAAAACATCGAAAATCGAGGGAGAAACGAAAAATTATGTCGGGCAAAGGGCACAGTTCTATCAGAATATGAGTAAACAAGAGAAGAACAGATATCGATATCCAATACCTAAGCTATATATACAAAAATCATGGGGATGTAGAATAAATAAGTCCTTCGCACATGGAAAATTGCGCCAAATGCCTTTGCATTTTCTAAGTTCGTCGTGGGATGATGAATTTCCTTGTAAATGGTGGGAACTTAGGCTAAAATATCTAAAATTACCATAAATAATCGTAAAATTAGTAGAAGCACAAACTTCACAAATGTATAGGTTAAGTATAAACAATGCAGCAAGGTACTGTGAAATTAAAAAGCTAAACAAGTGATAAAAGAAAGGAAACTGAACAAATTCCGAACATTGAAAGACATTTGAAACAAAAGAAAAATATAATTCTAGAGATGTATTCGGAAAGTTTGTATGAATAACAGAAACCTAAACAGGTGCAAACAAAATCATAATCAGAAAATTGAAAGACTTTTGAAAAGAATGTTTAAGTAGAATCCGGAAGAATACTTCAGAAATGTTGTATAAAAAGGTATTATTAATGAAAAATGGTATATATATATATATATATATATATATATTCATGAACTGTTCTCTATGTAGCATTTTATGAATTAACTTTAAGTAAATCAGACAGAGAGATATGATGATGTAGATTAAAGTGTTTTCCATTTAGTGGTATTTAAAAGTTGAAAATTGTAGATCTGAGTGTTGCTAAATGTTAAATAAGTTACTTTTATATAACCATGTAAATAAATTTTATGAAATGTCTATCTATAATGTCAGCTTTTACTTAAGTTTTATTCCATATATTGTTTACATATATTTCAGGTGAAACTAATAAGTGTGTCCTTTGGCATATTTATGCATGGTACACTTTGGATTATTCCACTTTTCAATAAGTATATCATTTTGGAAACTAGGTAAAAGCTGATACTGAAAAACTTATAGAATATTTTGCTATACATGCCAAGGCTAAGAAGTTGCTTATTGCTATCATTAGACTTATCTTGGTACAAATAATACATTTTGCGTACATTTAGTTCCCCAATTAGGTAAGTCATGTTCTGGAATAATGACTTGTTTGAGAAAGAAAACTGTTTATGTAAACCCGTGAAAAATCCAAATCTTCATCACTGCACTTATATGGTCGATAGTTGTGCCTTTCTCGCTTGTCCCCCTTTACCAATAATACTTTCACATACTATTTGCTATTTAAAACCTGGGATTTACTATAACACCAAGACTGCAAAACCAAATCTTATCATTATCTCATACATTATTTCATAGCTTTATATAGGAGTATGTGATAAAAAATGAAATACGAACATACCTGAGGAAAGCCTTTTCTTGTTTTTTTCTGCTGCATTACTTGAGACAATCGTCCACTGCTGATACCAAGGATTGCCAGAAAATGCCTTCTTGCAGATTAGCATGTCAATTTCACGAAAAGTAACTCTGTAGATGTTAGTAGCCTGTCTCCAACTGTTTTCTGGGTAATCCATGTATCTTCTTTTAACAGGATTTATGTTCACACAACCAAAATGTACGTATTTTGTAAATCATGGTTACACAAATTCCAAAAATCAAGAAATAGTTTCTCCCGCGCATCCGCGGGAACATTATTGAAACACTTCCTTGCACAATCACAACTTTAACCTTGCGATTTTGGCATTTTTGAAACACCACTGTAGGTTTTATACGCTTCGCCACGATTTCGTTTCTTGTTCTCAACTTCTTTACACCAGTTTTCTGGATTGCACTTCCTTTTCCGATAATTTTCAACACTTTACACGTTGTCATTCATTCGTGCCTCTTCTAGTTCCGCCATTGTTTGTTTACATACACAGTAGAGTTTACCAACATAACGCACTTTTGAAGCACTACGGTTTCTGACAGCTATTACTTATGAAGTGGGCTGAATACTTGTCTATTTTCCATGTATCGCTTTATTCTTATAACTAAAATATGCTGGTTTCATAAAATATAATGATAGTTAAACTGAAAGGATACAGTGATTTAAAACGTTTGTAGCTCTGTTGGTTATCCTGTTTATATGTTAATTACCGTGAGGGCCATTAGAGGGCAGGCACAGAGCATGAACAGGTTAACCAATGTTTGACATTATAAAAAAAGGTTATGATGAAACACAAGAACTTCACCTTTCTCTATTTAGTGTTATATGATTTCTGGAAGATAGACCAACACAAGAAAGGATAGCTCTCTGTTGCAGAAACAGAGGGCAGCACTTATAGCAATATTCTTTTATTTTCAGGGTTAGCCCGTTTTTCCGGACATGTCTTCAATTCAACTTACGTTAATAACCAAGCAGGCCATATAGATGATGCAACAAATGCTTAGGTTTATTGAAATCCCAAATTGTGACGTAGGACCAATCAGAATTAGGTATTACGGTAACTTAGCAACCAAAACAGAAAAAAGAACTAATGCTTTAATTCTTAAATTTGTTCTTCTGGCGTTAACCCTCGAAGAGGGTAGACGTGTTTTCGGTAAAAGACTTCTTGTAACTACGAGAAGTTATTGGAGTTCATCATTTATGAACATTTAGTAAACGTTTAAAATATACATCGAATACCCGACGCTATGATAAATAATTAAAGTAAAAACCTTTGCATCATTTATAAATAAAAGGAGAACATTAAAATATAGTAAAGGGCTATATACATTAGTGGAAAAAGTCGCAGGTAAAGGAGAAAATGATGTCGAGAAATATAATTCCAAGGAAGGTGAAATGGTATTATTTATTTTATTCTATAGTTGCCCAAAAGTAAAATCCCTTCTGTATCCATACCGCGCCTGAGGTTTCACATCTCATCGCTCGCCACAGCTGCCGGAGAGAGGATTTATAGAAATCTTCGATAACATCATCTTCAGGGCTTTTAGACTCGCTTCTACATCAAGGTAAGGTTTGGCTTCTACATGGGTCGCCACACCGAGGGAGCGCGACACTTTTGCGCGTGTGGGACGTAGACCTCACGAAGGGGCGAATCCAACTTCAGATATCTCACCGCACCGTGTAATATAAATCCAACCCACAAGATGGGGAACAGCTCCAAACTTCGACAACGTTCAAATTGCCCTTGGTACAGACAGTGGTACAGTTAGGAAGACATTCACTTTAGTTTTTATCAGAATTACAAATGCTTTCCTGTGGCAATGTTACAGCTATCTAAATATAGAAAAAAGCAATAGAAAAGAAACACAATTATTAAGAAGCAAAGGTAGGGAAAAACACAAGGTGGAAATCAAAACACTGAATAGAAGGACTTATCATCGTCATTATTATTATTATATATATATATATATATATATATATATATATATATATATATATATATATATATATATATATATATATATATATACATGTACAATTTTATAATCACCATGTTTTAACAATGCAGTATGGATAGGTTAAAAATTATTTGACGTTTCAGTCAACACTTGCCATTTCGATTCATTAAAATTTAGAAACATTTGATCTTTAAACCACAAATGTAGGAAATTCACACTTTCAATAGGTTATCACTAGCATGCGTTATACTTGTCTTAACCAAACTGATGTTTATACTCATACCCACCCAGGCATAGCCAGAGAAAATCTTCCAGAGGAAAATCTCTCGAAAGTAGCACACAATCAGCATCAGATAAAATTAGAGGGATATTATTCGAAGTAGATAACTCTACTCTAACAACGCATGATATAATTGAATCCCATTAAAATATTAAGTAAACCTCTATATATTGAAAACTATTTAAGTATTAAGTATTGCTAACTATTTATATCTGTCAGAGATGAAAACGTTAGGTAGGCCACGTGATTTGAATCAAATTCTCAGATCAATATCTATGATCGATATCAAATTTGTAGACCAAAAGCAAATCATTCATAATGCTATCTTACAAAATCATTTCAGCGAAGGTCAGCTTTTAATATGCAGGACGAAAACCAATTAGTGGCCCTAAAGAAAATATTTACAAAAGATAGTAGGCAAACATTTGAGAAGCCTCAAGCAGAATTAAAAACTGGAGTCAAATTTTTATATTAACCAGTCATCTTCAAACCTACACAATTTTGTCTAGTTGATAATTCAGGCTGACGCAGATTTTGTTGTACGCTACACGTCCATCTCTTCGAGCACTTCTAGCTTCTTCAAGCGTAAACACATTCACCAATTCCAGAGAAGGGTGGTTTTCATTTTTTACAGCTGCTCCACGCTCTGAACTTCTACCCTTCCTCGTTATAATTTAACTCTGAAATTTCGCTATCCATAGATCTCGCTGAAGCTCATAAACCGCCTTAATGCCTCTGCTGCGGAATGTAAAAGTACCAAAAGACAGAAGTAGTTGACTAAGTCACGTTGTTCAGTTCTGCAGTATCAAATAGGTTCCTGAGAATCTATGTCATGTTCACTAATATTAGTTTTTTAAGACATAAATATACGAGTAGATTGTAATATTAAAATAATACAATTATACAGAGTGGATTACCTAACCTTTGACAATTACATAACCTTTTAGCGACGATAGATACAGGAGGTATGGCAACTGATTGTTGAATTTTACCCAAGGGGACCAGTAATAAATGTAAAGCACATTAGGTCACATCAGTGTCGTTAATATATGGCGGTTAAGTGGAGAGCCATTGAAGTGCAATTTATACTCAGTCTGTGGCAAATTATAACTATCTTGATGCGCTGTACTTGGGGCGAGAACACACAAGATAATAATGGAAAGAATAATAATGTTTTGGTATAATTGTTTGGTTAAAACATAAGGGGAAATTATGAAATTATGCATGAGACAGCAGGAAAGATTAGAGAATTCAAATAGTTGCTGGGCAGAGATAGGAGGAATTATGGAAAAAATAAGAATGGGAGATATATGGGGATTAAAGGAAATGAATGCATGCGATGTGGGTAAATTAGTAAAATGCAGAATAAAAGATATAGAAAGACAGGAAATATGGGGAAGTATAGAAAATATGAAATCATTACAGTTTTACAAGCAAATAAAAGGAAATCGGGGACGAGAGGCATACGTAAATTACTGCAATAAACAACAGAGAGAAGGGTTAGCATGGATGAGAACAGGAATAATATTTCTAAGAGGGATAAGAGGTAGATAAAAGGGAATCTGTGAATTGTGTGGGAGGAAAGAAAGCATGGAAAACTATGTAACAGAATGCTAAGAGTTTGCAATATGGAGAAAAAAGGTTTGGGAAGAAAAATGGGAGAAAGTAGAGATGAGTATAGTAGCTATAAAAATGCTAACGGGCAGGGAGGAAAAGAAGGTAAGAAATATTGGTGAATTCTTGCAGAAAATAAAATAAAATGGGCCAGAAATGTTAAAAATGTAAGTAAGGAAGAGGAGGGGGAAGACCGGGGCTAATTAAGTAATCAAGGAAGTATGGAGGTTAAGAGCTACCTGGCAGAGCATAAGACCAGGGTGTCATGCCAGCCAAGGTAGCAACAAGGTAACGACAAATAAATGTAGCCAAAAGTTGTAAATTGTAAAACTTTGGAATATGCATAGTAAATATATGATAACATGATAATAAATGAACTCTGCCACGTCCGCTCCAGCATTTTCATTTTTCAGACTGATAACATTGGCATCGAAGGTGGAAGCAACAATCAGGTACATCTTTAGCTTTGACAAGGCCTTAAAATTGACACTGAAATTAATTGGATATTAGTAGTAAGATTTAATTGTCATAGTTCATATTATACATATAAGATCCCGAGTTTGACATCATCAGTATTTGGCCACATTAAACAAATAAGGTAAAAGTGTAGAAGAAAATTAGAAGAAATTTTATATATTATAAGTAATATGAGAATAAGAGAGAAAATAATAAGAATATAAATAGTAAATAACAATCAAGATAAGAAAACAAAAGTAAAAAGTTAATAAATAAATGAGTATTGATTTGAAAGAAGTGGTTGCTTAACGGACAGACTTTCAACTACAGATTGTGAGTCCCTTATCCCGGATTGGTAACTTGGCCATCCTGTTTTTACTGACGATGGAAAATGAAGGTGCTGACACTGATTTCACTAGCAGGCTGATTGGCCGCCCCGGTAGCGTAGATTGTACTGTCTTTGCCTCACTTTCAAGAGGTCCCATGTTTTATATTTTCAAAATGTGTCCCAGAAATTTCGAAGTTATATTTGTAAATAACAGGCTAATTACGTTTGCAGTTAATTGGTAAATATATACATTTGTTAAATATATAATACAGTTACCATTACACAAGAGAGTAAAATAATTTATTTTATCATAACACTGCAGAAATAGAGATAAATGTTTATTTTAAATAACCTAAAAGTAATCGTATTTACCAATCCAAATCTAGCGAAATATGGAGTTAACAAGTTGATAATATTGTGACTTTGTGGGTTCGTGAAATGAAAAGTCCAATTGCACCACTCAAAAATGTTCTTTATTTCCACCGACTTACAGTTAAGCACTTGCCAATTACACAGAATTACGTAATGCACACAATTACGATTCACCAGTTCATCCGCTACAATTTCACTTGCACTCGTAATTACATACAATACTCCGATGCACGTACACAGTCTTCTCGTCGTACACTAGCACTGCACCCTTACACTGCTCGCCAAGAACTCTGACTCACTCACTCGTCCGTCGTGTTGCTTATATAGGGTCAGCTGGCCGATCGAGAATGTTCTGGATTAGATGAAATATCCCGTAAGTTCGAGAAATCAAGGGCAGCGGAAAGAGACGGCACGGTAATGTTTTTTTCCCCAGCCACCCCTCGTCACCGCCATAAGACAAACGAGGGGGCGTGTCGGAGCGCCTCCATCTCCTGCTGCTGCCGTCAGGTGGTTCTATAGGGTGTTCCAACGTTCGGGTGACACTGCTCCCTCCTCAAAGCTGGTCGTCCCGAACAGCACCATTGTAGCGTGCCAGGCGATCCAGGTGTACCACAAACATCTTCCCTGAGGGAACCTTCAGGATGCGGTAGACCACGTCGTTAATCCTCTTCACCACCAGGTACGGTCCTTGCCATGGCTGCTCGAGCTTCGGGCAGCGTCCCTTGGTCCGGATAGGACGGTACAACCAGACCAGGTCACCTTGCTGGAACCCTTGGCTGTTGGCTTGCCTGTCATACCTGGTCTTCATGAGGTCGCTCGCCTTCTGGGTGTTCTGGCGAGCCATCTCGTGCATGTCGTGGAGATGGTCCACCAAGTTCTCCACATACTCGGTCGCTGGCTGTTTCGCTTCCGGAGGGCTTCCAAAAGCCAGGTCACAAGGGAGGCGTAACTCTCGGCCGAACATTAAGCTGGCTGGCGTCATCCCAGTTGTGTCGTGTGTAGACGAGCGGTAGGCCAGCAAGAACAGTGGCACCTTGAAATCCCAGTCTCGCTGATGGCTGGCCACGACCTTCCTCAGGTGTTCCTCTAATGACTTGATGTACCTTTCGACCATGCCATGCGATTGGGGATGTAGAGGCATAGTGCGAGTCTTGTTTACCACAAGCATTTTGTAGTGCCTCCTTCATTAGTTTGGACTCAAAGTTGGTACCCTGGTCACTGCGTAGCTCTAACGGCACCCCAATTCGACAGAACACTTGCTCCACGAGGCAGTCCGTGATTTTCTTTGCCTCTTGGTTTGGGATGGCATACACCTCCGGCCACTTAGTGAAGTAGTCCACGACCACCATTAGGTACTTGTTGCCTCGGTCGGAAACTGGGAACGGTCCAGCAATGTTTACGGCGAGCCGTTCGAATGGCGCTCCAACGTTGTACTGCTGCATACGACCCCGGCTCCTAGACTGGGGGTCACGACTCGCCGCGCACACGTGACACTGACGGCACCATCTCTCAGCATCTGCTCGGAGCCTCAGCCAGTAGTAGCGCTGCCGTAGTTTGTCAATCTTTCGGTTCGCTCCCAGGTGTCCTCCTGAAGTACCAGCGTGTACTTCTTCCAAGACTTCCGGTACCTTACTCCGGGGAAGTACCAACTGTTCTCTCTGCGTCTTCCCATCGGATGATTCCCATACCCGGAACGGCACGCCCTCTCTGGTCTTCAACAAGTCCCATTGGGCCCAGTACGATTTGTAGGTGGCGCTCCTCGGTACGATGTCCTCCCAGGTTGGTCTCGTCCCTGCCTCCACTTCCCTTAAGAGTGACCCCAATTCTGCGTCCGCCAGCTGCTCCCTCCTCAGGCCTGCGCTATCCCAGCCATCCGCAGGCACTGCCGTGACTATTCGGACTGCTGCGGCACGCTCCTTCTCCTCCACTCTTGTACACTGGCCGCACTGTTCTGGACAGGGTCTTCGGGACATGGCATCAGCGTTATCGTGGATCTTCCCTCTACGATGTTCCGAGGTGAAGTCGTACACCTGCAGCCTCTGGACCCAAAGTGCTGTCTGGCCTTCCAGGTTCTTAAAGCTCAATAGCCAGGCTAGGGCGGAATGGTCAGTCCTCGGTGAAATGGCTGACCGTACAGGTACTTGTGGAAGTGCTCCAATGTCTCTACTACCGCCAGTAACTCCCGACGGGTGACGCAGTAATTCTTCTCTGCCTTGGATAGCGTCTTGCTGTAGTAGGCTATCACCCGCTCATTGCCGTCCTGGATCTGCGTTAGGACACCTCCAATGCAATGGTCGCTGGTGTCGGTGTCCATAATGAAGGCGCCACCCAGTTGTGGGAAACCCAAAATTGGAGCACTGCACAGGATTTCCTTCAGGTGCTGGAAAGTGTCTTCTGCGTCTTCCGTCCACACATAAGGCCGGTGATCCTCTCTCAGGCGGGTGAGGGTTTTGGCGATGTTGGAGAACCCCTCTATGAAGCGTCGTTAACAATTGCACAGCCCCAGGAAACTGCGCAACTCTTTCTTATCCTTTGGGCGAGGCCAATTTCTCACGGCCTTTGTCTTCTCCGGGTCTGTGGCCACTCCAGTTGCTGAGACTATGTGGCCCAAGTAGTTAACTTCCTTGCGGAAGAGCTGGCACTTCTTCGCGTTCAGCTTCAAGTTGGTCCCCTGCAGTCTCTGTAGCACCTTACTCAGACTCTCGAGGTGATCTTCAAAAGTCTTCCCGACGATGATGATGTCGTCCAAGTATAGCAGGCAGGCAATGTAAGTCAGCCCTCTCATCACTGATTCCATGAGGCGCTGGAAGGTAGCTGGTGCGTTGCAGAGGCCAAAGGGCATAACCATGCATTGTCAGAGCCCTTGGCCCGTCGAGAATGCGGTCTTCTCCTTGTCTCTCGGGTCTAGAGCTACCTGCCAGTAGCCCGAATTCAGGTCCAGGGTCGAGAACCACTGGGCAGCAGCTAGCGTGTCCAGGGTGTAGTTAATCCGGGGTAGGGGAAAACAGTCCTTCCGGTTGATAGCCTTCAGCTTTCTGTAGTCTATGCAGAAGCGCAGCTCGCCGTTCTTCTTCGTCACCAAGACTACAGGGGAACACCAAGGGCTGTCAGACTCTTCAATCACCCCCCTGGATCGCATGTACTCCAGCATGTCTCGTACCGCCCCTTGCTTCGCCAGCGGAACGCGCCTATGTGATTTCCGAATAGGCCGTGTCCGTGTGGCCGTAGTCACTATCACCTTGGCTGAAGACGCGCTGATACCGTCTTAGCAGTTGTCGAACCTTCTCCAGCTGTTCTGCGGACAGGTGGTCGGCCGCCCTCTCCACCAAGCCTTCTAGCCGGGGCCCCAGGTGTTGCTTCGGCGCCGGCTCCTGTGTCTCGTCGATACCTGTTACGCTCCCCACGGGCTCGCACGTTCCCAACTCCGTCCCGGCCTGGACGTCGTGATCGGCGCGCGTTGGATTTAGCAGTCTCACGGGCACCTCCTCTCGGCACGGCAGCAATACCCTGGCTACACACAGTCCGTATACAGGCGTCTTCTAGTCCAGCATCATGTTCCTGGTTCTCTGACCCTCTAGTCAAGCCGTCACCACCACCTCGCTCCTCGCGAGGACAAACACGTCTTCGTCCAAGACGACCCTGCAAATTCCAAGACGCTCTTCGGCTTGACGGAGTCTAACCTCTTCTCCGTTAAGCCGCAGGATCTTCTTGCCGACGTCGACCGTCGCCTCATGGCTCCTGAGGACATCCAGTCCCAGGATCACCTCCTCAGCCACCTTCGCGAGGAACACACACAGACGCACGGCACTCCGTCCCAAGTTCAGCTCCAGCAGGGCCTCCTTCTCCCCAGGCAAGGTGTCGCCCGATGCCGTGACAAGCTGGTATGGTCGGCTCGGCTTCCTTGTCGGCAAACCCTTCGCCACGTCAGGTATGATGATGGTCACGGCCGCCCCGGTGTCCACCAGCACACGGCACGGCTTTCCTCTTATCCAACCGTCCGCGATGAGGCTGCCATCCATACACCGGCTGTCGGCGCGCAGTGTCACTCGAGGGGATGGTGGTGATGGCGCCGACGTGCCCCTCTGCACCGCGGCCCTTATTCGTTTTCCGGCTGCTCTTCCTGGTGTGGGCAGTCTCTCTGTAGGTGTCCGGGCTGTCCACACCCCCAACACAGGCCGCTAGGTATTCGCCGGCGTCCCTCAGCTGGTCTTCTGTCTCCGGCATAGCGGACACTCCTCGTTCTCGACGTCGGGATAGCTGTTACTTTGGCCGCCTCCATCCTTAATGCCGCTGTCAGCGCCTCGTGGATGGCTTTATAATCGCCGAGCATTAGGCGCTGACGAATCTCCGTGTCCTGTACCCCGTCGACAAAGTGGTAGGCGGCTTCCCGGGACACGAACTCCAGTGGCAGGTCAACCAAGGCCTTTCTAGCCAGCTGCTGAATCGCTATGGCGAACTCCTGCAGCATCTCCCCTGTCTGCTGTGACCTTGCCTTTAGCTGGCTGCGGTATGCTACGGCTAAGAGGTGGTTACCGAAGCGATTCTCCAGGGCCTCCCAGATGTCCTTGGGCGTCGCCGTCGTCTGCACCGCGTTTAGGATTTCCGCGGTCCCTACCTCTAGGCTGGCTATTAACTGTGTGGCCTCCTCCTCCGGTGACCATCTGTTGTGCTTGGCCACTGCGTCGAACTGGCGGCGGAAGACCTCGAATGTTGACACGCCGTCATATATCGGAGGTTTGACTCGCGCCGATGTTGTGTCGCGTCCCGGTGCGTCGGCCTACAAATCCTTCAGTCTCCTGCCGACGACGTCCTCCACCATGGCGTTCAGGGACTTGACGCTGCTGTCGGCCTTTCCCTCCAGGTTGTTTACACGGTTCGCGAGGTCTTCGACATCTTCAACCATGGCGTTCAGGGACTTGACGTTATTGTCGGCCTTTTCCTGTAGGTCATTGAGGCGGTTCGCCAGGTCCTCGACGCGCTCGTCTACTTGGCCCACCCGCTTGCCCAGCTCCGTCACGTCATCCCTCAAGCCGGCCAACTGTTCCTCAAATTTGGCGGCGAGGACCTCGTTGGCTTCCTTCATTTCCTTGGCCAGACTGTCGTTCGCTGCCTTCATTTCTGTGGTTAATTCGGTCTTTATTTGCTCCATCTTCTCGGTGATGTTGTCGTTGGCGTCTGCATTTGTTTCAACTCTGCGGCCAAGTTGTTATTTGCCGCTTCTGTTTTTGTTGTTAACTCGTTCATTTTCGCGGCAAAGTTGCTATTTGCCGCTTCCGTCTTCTCTGTTAATTCGGCCTTTATTTCTTCCATCTTCTCGGTGATGTTGCCGTTGGCCGTCTTCATTTCTGTCAGTTCCGCCTTCATTTCCATCATCTTCTCCAAAATCTTTTCCAATGCCGCGTCCATGGCTGTAATGTTCGGTGTTGTTTTCTTCCCGCTTCCTGACACCAGTGTGACTTTGTGGGTTCGTGAAATGAAAAGTCCAATTTCACCACTCAAAAATGTTCTTTATTTCCACCGACTTACAGGCTTACAGACGTGCCAGTTACACAGAATTACGTAATGCACACAATTACTATTCACCAGTTCGTCCGTTACAATTTCACTTGTACTCGTAATTACATACAATACTCCGATGCACGTAAACAGTCTTCTCGTCGTACACTAGCACTGCACTCTTACACTGCTCGCCAAGAACTCTGACTCACTCACTCCAGCCCGGCGTGTTGCTTATATAGGGTCAGCTGGCCGATCGAGAATGTTCTGGATTGGATGAAATATCCCGTAATTTTGAGAAATCAAGGGCAGCAGAAAGAGACGGCACGGTAATGTTTTTTCCCCAGCCACCCCTCGTCACAGCTATAAGACAAACAAGGGGGCGTGTCCGAGCGCCTCCATCTCCTGCTGCTGCCGTCAGCTGGTTCTATAGGGTGTTCCAACGTTTGGGTGACAATATAATAAAATATTCACCAGCATTCCTAGGTCTAAAGGAAGCCGAAGGAATTATATTAATTCAAATGTGCAGCCTTTTTGGCACTCAGAGAAGAAAAAAAGAAACAGGCGCTGCACTGCCAAATCAGGAAAACAAAAAGAGGAAACAAGGATAAACAGTAAGTACTTCACAAGAAGAAACAAGAGATATGGCCAGACTTCTTTCACACAGAGGCGATAATCTGCACAGAGTGGACTCAAGCCAGATACGAACTACGCCACACCATGACGAGGTTTGCGGGACATGGATTTCATTACCGGATATACCGGAGAGGTAACACGAGTCAGAAGATAAGTGCAAGTGGAAGTAATGTGGGCCACATTGTAAAGAATATCTTCTAATGTGATGGGGGAAAAATCATTTAACGACTTCAGTAAAGTTTTGGGTCTCACAACTTGGCATCTTGGTAACATGCAGTAAGTGAGCAGGCGAATATCTACTATGAGGCTACACTATGTCGCATTCTGCGGATATAATCACTTTGTCTTTGTTTTATTTGTGATTATGTTGCCGTTTTATGATATTGTGCTTTTGAATGCTGTTGAACTATAAACATAATTAGATTGTCAACAAAACTTTTGACAATTACCTTTTATTTTATGTTTGCTTTATGTGTTAGTTTTATTTTAGTTCATCTCTATTTTCCTTGCAATCAAGAAGGACGAAACTCAAAAATAAAACAACACAATCTCATAAACGCAATGGAATTTTAATCTTATTAGCTTAAACATTTGCTGACACCATTCTGTTTTACCTATTTATCAGATCTCATCCTGATTATTGCTTACCCCTACGACAAACTACTTGTCGACATTTCATGCTTGCCATTATGGGCCCGGAGTCGGAAAATATTGGAAAACGTTACCTCACAATGACACGCTTTTAAAGTAACTGCTGCTCCTTATTGTATGCATACAGCCGCCTGCAGCTACACCGTCTGCCTTCTGTAAGTGAAGCAGAGCGGAAAAGTTGCTGTTGTATTCTTTTTGTTTTCCGGCCATGAGCATGACTATGTACCTTTATCTTCCTAACAGATGGCACCCTTCCTATTATCTGTCTCAAACTGCAGCGATTCTGATGTAAACAGATGGGAAGAAAGAATTAGAGAGACAGAGACAGTTCAACTGAGCGCTCTTAGGTTGCCAATTGGTGGACGAATATTCATGGGTGTTTGTAAAGCTATTTCCCGGATATTCTGTACAAACTTTATCAATAATAAGTATAGGAAACAAAGGTCACCAGAAAAATGTAAATTGCGCTCAAACATAAATGTTAAAAGTAATGTTTTGGTACTTATCGTTTAAGGATATTTGTTACCGTTGGAGTAACTCTCAAAGCTTTCATACGAGGGTGGATCAAAAAGTATTGCCTCCCATTTTTTCCCTTAAATAAGTAAGTTATGTGAAAAATTTAAATTTGGCGCAATTCCTCAAACCTCCTTCTCCAATCCCCTGCAGTAGTAACTGCCTAAGTAAACAGGTGGAAGCACTGAATCCTCTTGATAAATGGCTGACATCGACTTTCGTGTTAGACAGCGTTCTGTGACTCAAAGCAACCTTCAGCGAGTCGATGACATCATTCGTGTCTATCGCCGGGTAACAACAGGTGAACTGTGTCGCATTTAGTCCCACAGTAAAGGCAATGTGATGACAATTTTTCAACAACTAAGTTACTCAAAAATTTGTTCACGTTGGGTACCAAGAAAGTTAACCGTCTAAAACAAAGAAAAAAGAAAAACAAAAGCCTCCGAACACTTGTAGCGCTCAATTTGTAGGGAGAGGAGTTTCTGGAAAAAATTGTTACCGGAGACGAAACGTGGGCTCTTTCTTTTGAACCTGAATGAAAGAGGTAGTCAATGGAATGGAATTACACAACGTCACCGAAGAAAAAAAATTCAAAACTCAGCGGTCGGCAGGGAAAGTCATGGCGACAATGTTTTTGGGAAGAAGAGGGTGTGCTTCTTTTTGATTTTTTTGGAGAAGGGATGTACAATAAACTCTGTCTAATACGTCTGAACTCTCAAAAAGCTGAATGCACGTCCTCGCCGAGTTCGCCCAACAAAAATTATGACAGACTTTCTTCTTTTATACGACAGCAAGACCGCACACCAGCCGTTACACTACCGAAGAAATTGAGAAATAGGGATGGCAAGTCTTACCTCAGCCCCATACAGCCCTGACCTGGCACCATCAGGCTTCCATATGTTTGGTCCACCAAAGGAAGCTCATTTTGGGATTCATTTTGAAGATGAGGAGGCTGTGGAAACGTCCATGCGCCAATTGCTTAGGAAACAAGACTGTGTGTTTTACCACACTGCAATACATGCACTAGTTAAAAGATGGACCAAAACTGTGGAAAAGGACGGAGATTATATTGATTAGTGACAAATTAATCGTCAATGTTGTAGTTTTCAGGCTATTTAAATTGGATTCCATTTTCTTCGCAATTAAAAGAGAAAAAAATAGGAGAGATTATTTTTGTCCCACCCTCCTAATTATGCTCTCTTTACTATGTGTAATAAGTAGGGAACTTTTAATCCACACAAAATCCGATGTCAAAATTTAAGCGGAAATACATAATGCCTGGTACATGTCTATTCATGTGCGCGTGTGAAATAAAGCTCAAAATCAGTCATGGTAATCGAAGGTGGCACTTAATTCCATAATTTTCCAAGTTTACGACACAAAGACTATTGAGAGATTTTCTAATAAATATTACACTTTACATGGCAATTTCTTTGGAATTCTAAATATTTTCATAATTAGCTCTAATAGTATTTATGAAGCATAACATAACCATACTGTTAGTGTATTTTCACAGTAAACTAAATAATGGTTCGACTGCACTATCTTTCAGGTTAGCAGATGTATCTTTCTATCTCCTCATATTATTCACATCATACCAATATCAGAAAGAAAATTGGAAATACCGTGCGTTTACGTGCGGCATGGGCATAACAAACCTTGGATGTGCTCCGAGGGATGAAAGGTACTTCCTGAGGTAGTACTGGTGTGTGTACTCAGTGATAATAAACAAGAACAGTGCGAAAAACCGAAAGGGGTTTAAAATGTTTTCGACTTATGTTTCAGCCTCTATTTTAGAGAGAGTAAACTCATTTTTGGAATGGTAAACGCCTGAGAAATCTCTTTCTGTTATATCCTATCTACCCATGGCTGCTTCTACTTACTTTACTACGTACTTACAATAAGCAGGAGAACTACTGCATCCCACAGAAAAGTTTATTTCTAAGACTTCAGTTTAAATACAGCAAAACAGTATTTGGTTAATCGTCGTGAGTGAATGAACTAGCAACATCAGACACCTGATCACTAGGATTATATAAAGCAACTAGCTTAGCGGGCGAACTCCGTACCGCCAATAAAAGTTATCTGTACTTTCAAGTTATCTGAAGTTATCTATATAAATAAAACAAATTGGGATTATTTAATTATTTATTCTACAATTGGGGTGAAGTTTAAATATGACACAGTTAAATTAAGTTAATTTAAAGCTTTCTGATAAACAATACTTTTTGTCCTTTTGTCGCGCGTAAATATATGAACACGATGGTTTTCCAACGCGCGAACACACGACGTATAATTGTCCATTAGAGTAACAGGATTCCGCAAACATTCAATGACTACCCTTACGAAAGGCCAAACCAATGGAAAATTGTAGGCACTTAAAATCAAGAGTTAATTCCGTTTGAATCATCGTAATACGCGGGATCAAGATATCCTCTCCTTTGTACTCTCCCTTAATGATTGTTGCTTTGATGACGTATTTCTTTAGCTTTTTCACAGTTAGTCTCGTTCCAACCACAGGCGTGGTTGTTACTTCTACGACCTAAGTCAGGTCATGTTCTCCTTGGTATAGTAAAACCTTCCGTGAATTTCACAAAGTCACGAAGGAACTCAAAAAAGTAAAAAATAAAGTAAATACTGCATATCCAATAGCCCGGTTTCTGGAATCTATATCAGGCCATATTAGGCAAACCTCATTTTTAACTTTATTAACTTCTGAATCAGATTTCAAAAAACAATGTACAAATTTTGCAGATAGGATCTACTTTCTACCTCAACGAACTAACTAAACCTAAAGATTACTGGATTCCAGTAACCTTACAAATATGATCTATCTAAAACAGTCTTTTTCTACTTTACTTCTAATTCAATAATATAAATCAAATCTACATTTCTGCCACAGCTTTAATTCTTATAACAAGCCACAAAAGACTGTTTCCTACAGTTTTAAAATTTCCTCTTCTGCAACTGGTATCCAAGGTTTCCTCCTGCTGTTATCCATCTCCTAAAGGAACTGGCATCAGCAGATGGAGCTGGTTCGTCAATTCCAGACATCCGGGTAGTCATCTCTCCGCTTCTGCATAATCATTTGCATCTGTCCGCTCTGATACTCTCCATATATATCTTCTCTCTCCCGGTATTCTCTTTCTGTCTATGATCTTTCTGTCTTTCTGTCTTCTTTCTGATGTCCATAATTGGGGTCTTAAGTCAGGTCTTCAAGCCTGGTAATCTGTATCTTCAGTTTCGCTTGGTTGCATTTCCCTCCGACGATCTCGTAAGTTATATTCTTTTCTCATAGATTGAAATGTTCTTACATTTCTTTCTTGAAATATTCTGTTGCGTGTCTTATATTCCTCCAACGCCTTAAAAGACATTATTTGAGACATATTTTCTAAATGTACGTAATTCTCTGCGTCTCTTAGGACTTAGGACCTTTTTTCTTGTTGTCATTTACGTCCTCCAACGTTAATTCATATCGGACGATGAATAGAATGGATGAAAATGATGCTCAAATGAGTCCGATGTCCATGGAGCTTAGAGTTACCCAACATTCGTCTTACAGGATAAGGGAAAACCCCGGAAAGAAAAACTCACCCTGACCGAGATTCGAAGTCGAAACCTCTTGAACGTGAGACAGACATGCTACCACCACGTTACCAAGGCGGGCGTCTCTTAGGATGTTCCATAAACATTTTCATTGAAGTTTCCTTCGACCGTCTTCTACTAGTTCACTATATTTATTGCACTCAAAAATATCATGTTCAGGCGAATCTAAACAGTTACATTTCTCACATAAATCTGAGTTCGTCTGCCCTATTCTTTTTAAATATACATGGCATGGGCCATCTCCTGTAACAAAATGAAAAAATCCTTTACTTGGTTTTATATGGTCCAATTTTAGCCTCTCTTTAATGTCCGGAAATAAATCATGTACTCTTCTTCCCACATGTGCATTATCCCTTAAGGCACCCCTTAATCTAATGATATAGTCAATAGGCCAAATTCCCGCTGATATCAGCAGGGCCAAAGTAGATGTCGGTTTTGTAGCTCCGCTGCTGCGAAGTAATACAAAAAGGAACTAAATTCATATTGTGTCAATTCAATGCACATTCATGAATTCACAAAAGCAAATTATAAACAAGGTGTCCCAGGTTTCACCAATACTTGCCAATTCTCTGTGGTCAAATATTTATAGCGTTATAGTGCGTTGAGAAGTTAATTTTGCGTGTAATCTTCGAAAGGTGTATCATCATACTGCATAAAAGAATTTCAGTCTTGATATCAAATAATAAAGGTTATTTAATGAAATATGGTAAGTGAAATAGCTTTGAAGACCTTGGTACGAAGTACAATATCCTCCAATTCGTAATGCTTTTGTTTCTCGAAAATAAAAGAATGTGCATGTCTTCCGTAAAAGTTTGGGTATGTGTTTCAATATTTATTTAATGCTATCTTGGGCTTGGACCTGACACACACAAGAGAGAGAGAGAGAGAGAGAGAGAGAGAGAGAGAGAGAGAGAGAGAGAGAGAGAGAGAGAGAGAGAGAGAGAGAGAGAGAGAGAGAGAGAGAGAGAGAGAGAGAGAGAGAGAGAGAGAGAGAGAGAGAGAGAGAGAGAGAGAGAGTTGGCACTGAACACAGGTAGTGCTGCGAAAGCATATTCCTTTCCGAACTCTGCTGCCAAAATATCAAATGCTTCCTTAAGGGACACAGAAAAAGTTGACAAAACCAAATCTTGATAATTATGAAATAAACAATAGGTACATAAACTGTCTGTAACAAGGCCCTTCAAAATGCATTAAGCGGAACATAAAGCAAAACAGTGGGGCTAAGCATGGTTTGAATATTTGTATTTTTAATCAAAAGGCTCAAGTTATGAACTACAGACGCACAAGTTTCTTTCATATTCTTTTTATCGTTTGCTGATGCCGCAAATATCATCATCATCATTGTCGTCGTCGTAATGGAACACAAGATGCCTTCATATTCACATGGTTTTCTTTACGGCGCTTTGCAATGCTTTATAATCCGCAACTTTAGAAAATCTCGTGAACAGACTGTAAAAGATCCGATTTCCTACACTAACATTTACTTCTGTACTTTTTTAAAACTATTCTTACAAATAAGTATTCCTCCATCTACTTTATGTCAATCGTGATAAACTTCATCCTTTGGTACTTTTCTTTTAGGCGCAAGGATGACATCAGAATGCAGTATACTATAATCGATAGTCAACTTTCTAAGGAGCCGATTGCTAGAAGATATCTTCGAAATCCCTTCTCTTTGCACGGATAAGAGTTGAAAAATGAATAACGACCTTCCATTTAAAAACGCATAAGCATTGGAAGACTCAGACAAATAACAACATTATATATATGCAATTTTAATTCCTCCAACGTTAAGTCATATCAGACGGTGAATGAAATGGGTGAAAGGATGCTCAAATGCGTCCAGGCTCCATGGGGCTTAAAGGTACCCGACATTCGTCTTTAAGGATAAGGGAAAACCCCGAAAGAGCCTTATCCATGTAACTCACCCTGAACGAGATTCGAACTCGGAACCTCTAGAACATGAGGTAGACGTGCTACCATCTACGCTACCGAGGCGGGCGTTAGAGATATATATTTCACTTGACATGTACATATAAACTTGTTAGAGATATTTTGAGAAAGCCACAATTTTCGAAAATGACCCTATGTAACGGACAGTATGAGTAAGGAAAAATTTCTTGAAGATCACGTCGCACTTTTGGAAGATTCTGAACTACAATACCAAGATTGGCATTCATTGACCCTTTGGTTTTGAGTTATACTGTTCACGCAGACACGCACACACACACACACACACACACACACACACACACACACACACACACACACACACACTTTTCTTCTAATATATACACACCAGGTAAGTAAGCTTCTTATAGATTCTACCCGAAATTTATAGTCTAATGTAAAACATTGACCCTTTTAGCACAAAAGCCGTTATTGCAGCTCTGCCCTCCTATTCGGCAGTATATGCACCCAACATTAATACTTACAGCCCTCAATAAGGGATAAGACGTGTTGAAAAGATTACATAATTGATATCTTTTCATGCATGTGATACTAGCAAGTTGATAAATGAATGCTTTCCTAAAGCCCATCGTAGAACACCTTACAACTGATCGATTGGGTTTAGCTGATGCAATATGGTGCTCCAAAGACTAGGTGCCCACCTCGGTAGCGTAGATGGTAGCGTGTCTACCTCACGTTCAAGAGGTCCCGAGTTCGAATCTCGGTCAAGGTGAGTTACATGGATAAGGTTTTTCCAGGGTATTCCGTTATCCTGAACGACGAATGCCGAGTAACTCTAAGCTCTGTGGACCCTGGGCTCACTGAACATCATTTCACCCATTCCATTCATCGTTCGATATGACTTAACGTTGGAGGGTGAGTTACCTGGATATGGTTTTTTCCGGGGTTTTCCCTTATCCTTAAAGACGAATGTCGAGTAGCTCTAAGCTCTATGGATGCCGGACGCTTTGAGCATTATTTTACCAATTTCATTCATCGTACGATATGACTTGACGTTGGAGGACATAAATTACAAAACAAACAAAAAATCAAAGGCTAGGTCCGAAACGACGTCACACTGTCGTTTTTTCTTTCTCATAGTCTTTATTGTCTATGTTTTAGTTACTAATTTATTTACTGCTGCTATTAGTTCTCTTGTGAGTCAAAGACTCCAGATTTAAAATCCGATAATTTGGTATCTACAAGGATTTGTTTAGCATATAAGTTGCACCAAGTTCACCCTATCGGCAGGTTGGAGAGGCCCTTGCCCTTGATAGGGAAACTACGGGTTATCTTAATCGTTATCTTAATCATTTTTAACTTTGTGATTCTTATAATCTGTACTCTGTTTGGTGTAAACCATGTTTCATTTATTCAGGAGCATGTTGATGACATTAAATCTAATAGTTTCCCTTTCATGTATAAATCCTACGTTTCGCTATGCATTTGTGAAATGCTTAAAACTTGGACGAATGGATCAAGGACAATACCAACCTTAATGTATCTACTGCGAACTATAAATTTATATCTATCTGCCAGTGGAAAACATGTCGATTACTGTATTTTCTAAGCTCCTATAATCTTAAAAAGTGTTATTTGTATCCTAATATAAAATTATAGACCCCAAGAGAAAAACCAAAGAGCAGTACATTTTTGGGTTAAATTGGAGGATTTGAAGCCAACTTGTAGGGAAAGAGTGGTGAAGTAATCTGTTTAATATCATTTAGCCAATGCTACCTTGCGAGTAAAGGTTCCTGTGTAAAATAATATCCGCAGAACTCAAACATACACATCACACACCTTGGAACTTCACGCGATTTTTGTAGCTTCTTAGAGTATTTTGAGCTCATTTTTGTAGTTGTAACACAAATAAAGAATACTGAATCCGTCATTACAATTACTCTATGAGCTAAAAGCTGCCGTAACTTGTGACAGAAGCGAAAACTACCTACCTAATTCTTAGCACTTTTGATATGGCTGTACAACGAAAACAAGTGTTGGTTTAGAACTGAAATCCAAGTGTCCCAGTCTGTAGTTGTGCCATTTTGTGAGACAATGTTACCCTCAACTGATGCATGTGATAAGTTGTTCCTTCAGGGATAGGAGTGTTTAAAAGTGTGTGTGAATGTACGATAGTGAATTAAAGATTGTTAAGTCGCCTAAATTTGCTATTGTAGCTCTCTATGCCTGGATACGATGTTTTTGGAATCGACTTCATAGTGAATAGTTGCAATGAGTTATCTACCCCTCCTCCATGAACTATTCTGCAAGTTGAAGCGATTAAAATGGATGGTTGTGCAAAGTGTTCCACGTTGGCGCGACAGTTTGATGCAAATAAGATGTGTAGCGCAGGGTAGAGCAATGAGGTTACTCTCAGGGTATGCGTGGATATGTATGTGAGGAAGGATGTTTCTAATGACACTGTAATGCCCGTTTCAAACTTATTTAATGACTGCTTCTTTTTATCATCACATCAAACTCGAAGTTGCCGACCAAGGGTTACCAATATATCACTGTTTAGAGTTACTGTGGGTGGAATACTTATTACTCGCAATTACTTAATTCGTTACGTATGAACCGACAGATCTTCCCTATTCGCTTCTGGCCTCCTTTGACCAAGATAAAACTTTTGGACCGATTTAAACGGTCGCCAGCCGCAGACTGACAATCCTCCTTGTGCACAGCTGTGCGTGTGTGTAACTTCCATTTCTGGAAGCCCTCTTTTCACACTAAGATTCCCTTTGTGACCATTTTGTCCATTGTGATTATTAGTCTCGGTCACGCCATTATTAAGGGTCCGAGGAATACCTATTCATACGGAGTCAAGTGTTCCTCCTTTACAATTCCTTCTTGCTAAGAAAGCTTCTTTCTTGCGTTTCTTTTGTTAAAACTATTCAACTCAACTGCACGTGCACGCCTTTCACAACAAATATACATTCCTTTGAAACCCATTACGATTCTTTACTTATTGCCATCCTTTAATTTCGGTATCAAAGCTATTCATTACAAGGCATCCAAGAAAGATGTAAGTCCATATGTCGTTTAGCACGTTGCATAAATTCTTAACTAAATAGAGGCAGGTGACTCACCTGGTGTATATATTCAGTGAACCTCAAAACTTCTATTTCCACTGAGATATTGGAATTGAATTTTTGGATGGAGTGCAATACCACATAGTAGAGAAATTAAAAATGGCTATGGGAATAAGGCAGGTCAAATAAAAGTTATCAATCAATTGCCAATCTAAAAAGGGAGTTTACTATACAGAATAATTATCCAACATTAGTGGACAGCTTTGTAGAGCTTTTTCTGTTATTATACTGTTCTTGTCTATTATCGAGGAGTACACAATGTAATTCAAGTTTGGGAAATGTCTCTCGTGCCTCGGAGTACAGCCACTAAATTGCCTAGTCGCGTTCTGCAGCTATTAACACGCACGAAGAGATATCTGTTGTAACGGGAATTTGTTTTAAGAACCGCCGATTGAGCATTTGCATATATTCATGCAGGATTGTGTGCACAGATCCCACGGAAATGCCGCTTACATGTGTGCAACTGTATTAATGAACTGTCTGGAAATTATTTTACTAGTTTGTTGGAGGTTACCTCAAACATTTCGATGAATTCTTATTTTGTTATATTTATACGGATTCGAACTACAACTTAAAACGTTTTTGTTCTTGCAGCGGTATACATCACATTCGTCGTTACAACAAAAATCTCTTTCTATTTATAACAAGATTATTGATTTATCGTCACTATTCAAGACTGAAGAACATATCTGTCTCTTAAAGATTATTGACTTCTCGTAACTAAACAAGACTGAAGAACATATCTGTCTCCTAAGACTTATTGATTTCTCGTAACTATCGTTACTTCTACTTAATTTTGTGATTGGCCGATCCAATGGTACGTCACCACATTACTTCATATTACGTCATATAATTATTATTTCAGCCAATCACACAATTACATAGATTTTTACATATTTAAATTCATAATTCCTCCGAACATAACCCAAAAATACTGTTACACTCTTTACGTAAAAGAACCGCGTAATTGGCTCCCTGGTATATCTAAATGGGTTCTGCAGCGTTCCTGAATGTGAATGAGTATTCCATAAATGAAAAACCGTAAGAGATGGGACTACTCAAAACTGTAGATGTGTTGAAGCACACAATTTATGTGATATAATATTCGTTTTCTTCTGTGAAATTAAGCATTTCGAAGATACTCCCTATGTATTCATGATTTTCAGTTGAGAATGCTCATGCGTTTCACATATGGGACGTCCTATTATTATTTTTTCTTTCGCTTCTGGTCACCCAAAAGGGAAGACAATTTCAAATCCATAACATAGAGAAGTTCTCTTAAATGCTCCGAGTATCCCTTTAACGTACCGCATTCTCATACTGTCTCACAGGAAATATGCAGTATGGCCGTACTACCCTACGCGCTAGTAATATCAACAAGAATGAGTGCAGGAAGAAATGTAAGATTAGTGTACATACTAATGTACATATGATAATGTACATACGATTAGTCTTTTCCTTTTATTATACGACCTCATCTTAAAGGATTTGACCATAGTTAAATATCAGTAAGTTCTCTAATCCCCTCGCACCTGTAAGGAAATAAAGCCATAAGACAAACTCTGCGAAATTTATCTCGTTTAAAATAAACTTAGATGCAAGAATAATTTGTACGGTACAAGAGTAGGCAGAGAAAACACCGTGAGAGCTTAGAGTGTTCTAAGGGCTAAGTTAAGAGCATTTTCTTTCTAACAATAGAATTTCTGCGGTAACATATACGGTCTACCCACCACAAGAAGGCAAGAGAGTAGTAGTAGTAGTAGTAGTAGTAGAGTCCAGAGGTTCTACTCCCATTAGTCTTGAACCCGTAGGAACAGGACCCGGGCCTCTTTCAACCAGGTAGTTATCCGAGCTGTCCCAAAAGGCGCTCAGCGTCCTCCGCGGGGCTTTCCATAGGACAAGACCTGGGTTACTAACAAGCCCCCCCCCCCATCTGGTCCAAGGATACAAGACGGGATGGAAGTGGATACGCCACTTACGCGCGCCGACATAAAAATGGGAAGGCTACCGATATGACCTCGATGGGGTCGCCTGGCGATCTAGCACACCTTCTACTAGCTTTGCAGGCTAGTACCCGGGAATATTAATGGCTTCCCTCAACCGCGTCCTTAGACGTACCCGATTCCCACTGCCCCCTTGAGCCCATCCCAATCCAAACAACTCCCGAAGGAGGGGCTCAGATGTTCGGCCCGAGGTTCCTTTAGTAACGTCAGAGGTACCACGAGTGCTAAGGCAGTAGTAGTAGTAGTAGTAGTAGTAGTAGTAGTAGTAGTAGTAGTAGTGGTAGTAGTAGTAGTAGTAGTAGTAGTAGTAGTAGTAGTAGTAGTAGTAGTAGTAGTAGTAGTAGTAGTAGTATTGGGGTTAAGGGCACACAACTGCTGAGGTCATCAGCGGCCTTACAAAGTAATAATGTCTACACAGTTAAAAGCAACACATTAAAACCGTAAAATCACAAAGGACTAACAAGAACAAGTTAAAAGCTCAATCATTAGAAACCTAAAATCATATGTTGGTCACTGCAGAAGGCAAGGGATAAAACAAGTGAAATAAAATGACAGCAACCAAAAGGTGCCACAAATGGTTCAGAACAGGCGCCAGAACCCACTCTGCCGGATAAAAGCAAGCACGCCTTCTACAGCGCGGTCGCTATCTGCCAATATGGCAGAAAATGAAGCTGCCAGAGATAGACTGGCGCGTAATGGGGCTAAAAACCGACATTCGATTAAAATGTGACGTACCGTTAAGCGTACGTCACAGTGGTCACACAGAGGTGCGGGCTCATCACGTAAAAGGTGACCATGGTTAAAACGGCAGTATCCGATATGCAAACGTGCTAAAATTATTTCCTCCCGCCTGGAAGCTCGGGCAGAGGTGGCCCAGGCAACCGGAAGGGTTTTAACCGCGCGAAGCTTGTTCTGACTCAGAGTGGTCCACTCATCATGCCAACAGGTGTGAAGAGTCTGACGTAAAAATAAGGCAAGATCAGCGGAAGGAATAGGACTAAAATTAGTGCGGGACAAAATAGCGGATTTAGCTGCGGCATCTGCAGCCTCGTTGCCAAGCATTCCAACATGACCTAGCGTCCACAAAAAGGTAATCCTGGCGCCAGAGAGTGCCAGGCGAAGGCCAGAGAGGAATGAAGGACAGAGGGGTTTGAACCGTTAATTTGCTCTATTAGTGGATTTATTTGCCTGAAAATGAGTGTGTGAGAGTTCATATATGTCACCCATATTGCAATAAATGCTGTGATATGTATTATGTCTGGGTGAGTTATGTGACACTTTGGTATTTTAAACAACCCTAGCATCCTTCTCATACTCGAAAGGCGAGTACAAACACCGTGGGGTCAGTAAAAGTGATTCCGTTACACATTCCCCTAGCATTCTTTTTTGTGCTGGTCAGACATTTAAACATTTGATTCAGTTCATTCCTTTGTACCCCTGTACCTATATCAAAATATGTGATGAATTAGTTTCGCTTCTGTTATTTTAACTGGACTGAAGGTTACGATGTTTAATATTCTTTGCATAATGAATATAAAAGTAAATAAGACCTATGAATGCAACACTATAGAATATTAGGCTTGGATCAGCATTCCTAGAAGGAAAACAACGAAAATCTGCAGCAATGTTGAACTAACTGCTGGCGAGCCAGCACGTCCGCAGATATGGAAGTTATGGGACAATGCAGCACTATTTTTGGAGACGAAGCTGAAGATTAAGGCTAATGGATAAGATAAAACGTTGATGCTTGTGTTAGAAACACTACTACAGCTAAAACTTAATTGCTGTGGAATAAGAGAAGAAAGTGAAAAGAAAGTACTTAGAAAATACAGGTATGCAAAGCAAAACATGACCCAGATTTTTATAAGAATGAAAAATTAAAGAGGATGGTTATAAAGTTAATAAGGAACCTTACTGACTGTGTGAACATTTCATACGACCTTATTTTTGTTGTTAATTGTTATCTAAAGCTATTTTAAGGTTATAATTTGCAACCTTTCAGATACAACTTTATCAAATTTAGAGGCTGCATAGTTAAATGAAGTATTACATTGCAAGTCTGTTATATTTAAAATTTGATATAGATATTTTACCAGAAATACATGTTTTGAGGCTCCGTGAGTAAATAATGACTTCATATAAAGTTCTCCCCGCGCGCGCGTTTGTGTGTGTGTATGTGTGTGTGTGTGTGTGTGTGTGTGTGTGTGAGTGTGTGTGTGTGTGAGTGTGTGTGTGTGTGTGTCCATTTTATAACTTGACTCGAAAACAAAAGGCCAGTTAGCTACCATAATTTTGTAGTAAAGTTTAGCATGTTTTAAGAATGCTACATGAAGATTTTGAAGACAATTTTTTTTTTTCATCCCAACCATTCTATACCAGGTGGCCCACGCAAATCGTCCTTTGAAGATTTGCGTTTCCACGCATACGTTAGTGTAAGAAGGATTACCTCGTCGTTGCTGTTTTAAGGGGAAGTGCACGTACAAGCGAAACTTCGCTGAGTGGAGCTGCCATCTGCGTAAGTTTCCTCCTGGTTTCGCTCTGTTAAGGTTGCGTGGCTGACTGTTTTTTCTTTTATATTCCTAATATATATATATATATATATATATATATATATATATATATATATATATATATATATATATTCCTTATTTTAGCGTTTTTATTGTCTCGTTTGTATTACTGTTTGTTTTCGTGTTTCTACACATATACACTACATACAGAAACCCCCGTACCCAAGGTGGGACTCGAACACGTGAGTCTTTAAGCGGTAGACGCTAGAGATATAATCACTAACGACCACGGCTACAAGTGCTGGCGTCTGTTTGTAGTTCGTGTCAGGTCTTACGTTCCAAATGATAGGAAGTGCAACTTTTTTTTTTCAATTTACCTCCTCCAACGTAAAGTCGTATCGAACGATGAATGAAATGAGTGAAATGATGATCAATGAGTCCGGGGTCCATGGAGCTTAGTGTTACCCGACATTCGTGTTTCAGGATAAGGGAAAACTCCGGAAAAACACTCATCCAGGTAACTCACCCTAAACAAGATTCGAACTCGAGACCTCTTGAACGTGAGGCAACGTTTTTCATCAAGATATCTACCTTCTGCAGGTGTTTTTAAATGTAAAGAAATGCGTTTAAGAACCGAGAAATCTGTCAATGTACAGCGTGTCGTACGGAATATTCTAAATACTGCTATTTGTAAATTACAAATTGTTGCATTATGTGTTTACAAATTAGCTAAGAATTTTTCATATGTCTTCAAACAGATAGTTAATTTACTGTCCTCCTTGTGAGCAGGTTTTCTTTTGATGAGACAATTATTCTCGTACTCAAAAACCTTTCTCGAGGCCAGGAAACGAACCCGGTACCTCCGGTACTTCACCGCAGTGAGCAAGTGCTCTAGTTACGAACTAAGGGACCAGTTACATTAGGTGCTGGTTTTCAAGCTTTGGTCTTACGTTTAGCAAAGTTTCCCATCTTCAGGTATCGCGTCCCCTTTACCGACTTGCTTGGGCAAACCTTTGGGCGTCCGCGTTATACGGGAAGAACTAACTTCAACGAGAGACGACTTGCGTGAGCTGTCTGGTATATGATACCCTCCTCGAAATTCCAGATTTACTATAAATATCTGACTTTCATTTTAATATTTTGTATTAAAATGTATTTATATAAGAAATGAAAAGAAATTTGCTGAGAATATCCCATGAAGTCCTCTTATTTGGGAAGAACTTTGTAGATTATTGTAGTATAGCCGGTATTCCTTAAATAACAGACGAAAACATAGTGCACAAAAATGTAAATCTCATTGAATTACGATTTATTTTATATAAATCTTCCTGCAAAGCCCGTTTGCGATATTTCTGTTATTACTGTTTTGAATTGTTTTATAGTTTGTCCTTGTTTGAAAACCTTGTTCATTTTCTGTTTTCGCATTTACATGGACCATACAGGGATTACATGGCAGGATATGGCATCCACTTCCTTAATACGGGTGCCAGGTATACAACGACCAAATGTGGAAACAAAATACAGTCGGGACTGTGTCAATGCAACCAACTGTATCCTTCCGTCGATCTGGAGAGAAACTGTTTATGGAGTTGATAATGAAACGGTTCCAAATGCAGAGAAGATGTGGCGTCACGGGAGACTAAATTCGAATATCTGTGGAATATGTGTGGAAGATGATACAGTTGAGTATCGCTTGTACAAATGTCATCAGGTTGACTTGATTTGAACCTCCATCCAAGACGCATTACATAAACTTCGTCCAGAACAATGCTTACGTTCGTTACCACAGTTGGCACCACTGGAGTTTCGCTTCAAAGACCACAATTTCATAACTTTGAAGTGTGGTTAGTTGTTGGTACACTACATTGGCTGCTGAAAGTACGGCGAGGAGACACTGTGTTAGGAAAGCACTTACGTATGTTTTTAAAGGAGCAGAGATGGACCTATATACGGAAGAAAACCTTGCACTCTCTGGAGCCATACATTTATCACTTGGAACAAATTCAGATCTAATAACCAGTTAAGCAAATAGAGCCCTTCCTGTTGTCTCACAGTACAAGGCAATAAAACAAAAAAATTTCTAAACGACTTACCCTGTACCCGTTCCTATCGTTAAAAATAAAAAATAAATAAATAAATAAATAAATAAAATTAAAACGAATATATAATAAACTTGGGACACTTGTTCCATAGTCTTTCTCTCCTTAGAGATATTTAAAATGATTACTGAAGACAATCATACAAAGGTGTACGAAAAAAAGAAGAAATAGTAAAAAAAAAAGAACATCAGAATAGCGTTCTTCCTTTTACATCCATAATGGAAAACGTAATGTGGTTGCCCCTGCAAATGTTTATTTCGATTAAAATGAAGTGAATAGAGAAAAACAATTTTTAATAATAGTTCGTATAATAAACGACAGAGGGGAGATAAAGTCATGTATAAATAACATATCAAATGTTTTCCCTACATTTTGTCTCAGACTGTGCCCAGAAGATTACATACGAAAGAATTAGCTAGAACAACAATGTAGATTTCCAAAATGGAATGATTAAGCTGTGGAGGAGAATGAGAACGTTGGTTAGTTTTATAAATTTAATTTATCTATGAAATCAGTAATTATTCGCACTACGTTTCAAGAGAGTAAATGTACATTTTCTGCCGGTTAGTATCACTCAGGCGTTTCATTACTAGACGGTATGAAAACTACATCGGCAACGGTACATGCATAGTGCCGTGGTCGCAATTTTACCTGTTACTCACTTGGAAGATTTCCATGGCTATATTAACCCAATATGAAGAAACATTGACTAATATCAGAAGGTAGTAGTTCTCTTCCATCTGAGCTATTAAATATATAATGTTGGAAACCATGCAAGAAAACGTAAAACACTTGGAACTATGACTATGAACTATAAACAGAACGGATGGATGCATAATTGGGTTTAAGGGCACTCAACTACAAGGTAATCAGCGCCCATGAAAGCCAAAGGGGCTCAAATTGATCTAAAATGCTAAAACTGACAGTTAAATAAAATCAAGATAAAAACCCTTACAACGTTAGCTTAAATACTAAAATAAAGCTTAAAACTATAAAAAGATTAAAATTCCAAATTTATGGGTCCTATATTTTAATACTTTGATTTAAAATGAAATCTAAATCCTTGGTCACCACATGCTCGTCGTCCACCAGCGTCTCCGCCATGCTGGCCGGAAGCTGGAGAGACCTGCGGAGACGTGCTAGCCTAAAACAATCTAAAAGTACATGGCGGACCGTCAGAAATGAACCGCACAGGGGGCAAACAGGTTCTGGGGCCCTACTTAATAAAAGCCTATGATTAAAATATCAGTGACCAATACGCAGCCGAGCCAAAATCACCTCCTCCCGCCGGGGTAATCGACAGGTCACCTAGTGAATCGGAAGCTCCTTTACGGTACTGAGCTTGTTAAAGTCTGTTTTTAACGTGTGTGCAGTTCCCACTCAAAGGGACCTCAAAGGACCTGACCTTTCCGCCCACTAATGACCGTCATAAATCTATCTTCACACTTCAGAAATGGAACACTGCCGTTGGGGACCAATAGCAACCCCGGTTTTCTGAAAATGACAGTTGCATGTCTACTCCGCGTGGAGTCTCAGTTGCCAGAGTTCCAACTTCCAATTGTTCTGTTTCATTAGGTGCAAGACGGTGATGTTAAAATGTTGCAACCTTGTAGAGAGGACCGTCAGGAGGAGGGTCCATGTTGTTAAACGATTATGAGGGTTCCTCAAAGAAAGCGGCCGCTGTGCACTTGCGTTGAGTTGACAGACTTTACCACGCAGAGGCGACCACTCATCGCGCCTGCACGAGAGCGTCGCTTTACGGGCAACTAGTCTGAAGTCTTCCGCGGTGGCCAAAGAGAAGGTAGTACCAGGTGCTGCGGCAGCCACCTAAGCCACCGAATTCGCCATTTCATTACCCTGCAAGCCTACGTGAACACGTGGAGGGCGTCCTGGATACACTGTACAAGGGGATGGTGAGTGTACAGCTCACGAAGGCTCTGAAGTGCACCAAGGGAATCACTGAAAATGAGGAAATTACCCAACTTTCGGCGGCGAACATGCAAAATGGCTCGAGAGATTCCGTAGAGCTCTGCGGTGTAGATGGATGTGGTGCCATGGAGCCCGAATGAGAGTTTTTGCGAGATACGGTGGATAGGGTACAGGTGGGTTCGGTTTTACCTCGTGCTTTTAGTCAAGAGAACGGAGTACCGCAGGGCTCGATACTCAGTGTTAAACTATTTGCTATTGCTATCGAACCCATTACGGAGTGCGTCCCATCGGGCATATCTTCTTCCTTATTCGCGGACAACTTCGCCATTTACAGTAGTTCTCAGCGTACTTCGCTCCTACAACGCCGCCTGCAACTGTGCTTTAATCACCTCTTCAACTGGTGTGTGGAAACGGTTTTAAGTTCTCCGCCGAGAAGTTCGTATGCGTAAACTTCTGGCGACGGAAAGCATTTCCGACACCTTCTCTGCATCTCGGTGCCGATGCCCTTCCTTACGCAGACGAGACAAAATTCTTGGGATTGGTATTTGATAGAAAGCTTAGTTGGACTACTCATATCTCGCATTTAAAGGTCATGTGTGAACGTTCTCTTAGTGTTTACGTGTTTTATGTGGCACATCCTGGGGAGCAGTTTGGACGGCTCTTTTAAGATGCTATCGCTCCTTTGTCCGATCTTCCCAAACTTCACTTTGCTGAGGGACCTCATATTTCCGTTTCTCCGTTCATCTACATTTCTACTCCGTCAAGCACCTGTTATGTATACGCCCTATCTATTATAATGTGTTTTTCTATAATAGTCGTGTATTTCCTTCTGATGCAAAATTTTAACTATAGGATATCTATGCTTACCTAATATTGTTTTGATACAGCATATATTAATTGATGTTATGTTCGTGACCAAGGGGAACTGTTACAACTGAGACGAATTTTCTCATCAAATATTCCCTTTTGAGCGATTTCTAAATTGTATCAGAGAATTGGTCCCATTTAAAAGAATGGTGAAGCGGTCATTCCGATTAGTTGAAGGACAAACTGGATGCTGCAGCGGCCACAACTTCCAGTTGGCAGAATTTTCTTACTCGAATTATCCCTCTTACGTAGGTAGCGATATTACCGCTAGGATGTAAACAATCCCTTTTATTACTCTTATGAGATGCTGCATAGTTTCACATAGGAGCAGCATATTAATAATTCATTTTTAAAATATAACATTGTTTTCTGCGTGAAACGCGTTGAAGTAAGAGTAGAAATAAGTATTTCTATATTGTCGGTGTATAGGAGGCTTGCAGTAATTATTTCCGATGAATCACTGTGTTTTAGAATAAACTCACAAATGCATTACTTCCTGCACTGAGGACATTTCTCCAGATAATGAACTTGTGTATCACCATTCTCTTTTGATTATTAGATATGTGCTATCATTGCAGAATAGGAGTTTTATTAGACTCCCAAGAGGCTACATTAGGGCAGTGATTTAATGTTCTGTATATTTCTCTGAGACACTGACTCACTAAAGTTATCTCCAACTTCTGTGATGCTAAAGGATCAAATGTTGTATTACTGGCTGCTGATCAGCTGTCGCTGTTAGAAGGGCTGAGCCTCATAATATGGCAACCTATTCAGCTAGAGCCTATTAGCAGCATTAGAACCTGGAGGTATACGGAATAAGCTGACATCGGTTACATTATAAGCAGCAGGGGCGGTGTCATTAGAAGGTGGAATGGGATTTTTTATCCTTTCTTGACTTTGCTAAGAGATGAGCAGAGAGAATATGGCTAACTGTCCCTGCAGCACACAAATGCAACACAGCGATATCAGTTGCAGCTTAGCTGGTACTATAGTTGTTACGGGTAAGAACTGTGAAGTGAAGGTAGATGTTGCTGGTTATAAGGATGTACAGTGTATGCATGTCTCCTGAGTTTCAGTATATGCGAAATACTAGGTTTGGATATCCCCACTCTAAGATTGGTCATAGAGATTGCTGGCTATAGTCCGCAATCACATACGTTGTTCCATAAATCTGTTTGGTATTACAAGGCATGCATTGGATTACTAAGGTAATTGGAGTGCGGAGCGGCAGGGTTACGTTATAAAGAATAGGGAGGGATGCTTTGCACTAACTTTTCTTGAGTTGTCCTCTGTGTTGCCACAGATAGCTGATATGATTTATGTACCATAAGCGTGGCGAAGGAAATGTGTGACCTCTGTGCCATGAAGTTCAATATTTCTAATACCCCAACGTTCGACGTAGTAAGGAAATATGTGTTAAAATAAGGTTCCTGCAACTTAGATTTCAGGCGAATTGAGCAGTTAAATACCTTGATGTGTTCAATTGTTGTTACTATGCATGATAAGGTATAGCACGGTAGAAGTGTACTAGAGGTTGCGTTGCTTGCTATTGTGTTCCTATTTAAACTTTCTCTATTTTGTCCAACATAGACGTATGTACACGTGCAACAACTGCGATGATATCTGCTAAATATTTGGAGTTCACTGTAGGTTAAAAATTATTCGAAGTACCCATACTGCACATACTACATGTATTTTATAATACATTTTATAGCTTCACTGCCATGTGTTTAAGTTTATTGCACCTTTGTGTTCGATTGGCGTTAACATATTTTATGAAGCTGCCGGCGGCTATTGCCCATTGCCGCATATTTCTCTAACGGCGAACACATGGCTCTATATATCATTGCGATGGTTGCATTAACCATTCATCCCCCTTCACACCAATCTGAGAAATCTCGTGTCATTTCTATTTGCAACTTGGATCTAAGGAGTCCTCGAAAGATGGTGGTAAAATTGCGCCCACAGTAAGGTGGTAAGGCACTCCATGCTGTGGTCCTCCATGTACATTCTCATGTTCAAATTTACTGTTAGAGCCATACTCAAGAAATCACGTATTCACTGATGTATACTGCAGAGTAAGACTCTTGCTGTTGGTTCACAAACATTCCTACAACTAGTCCTCCTACTTTGACTAACCTATTCTTAAATATTTTAGCGCGCCTTTTATTTCGTCATTTCTGCAGCAACATCTTTTAAGTGATTTCCGACTTCTAACATTCCAGTTTGTTTCCTATTATCCTTTCCTACTTGAAGATATACACTTTTCCTATTTCTTTAGAGATATTTCCTCTTCTGATTACATTTCCCTGCTAATTCGCCCTTTCAATTTCTGTGTTACACATTTGCTTATTCACTGACTGGTTTCGTAATAGTCTGTAATAGAATTTCCCATTTCTTGGGTAGTTTCTTTCATAAGGTATTCTGTATTCTTTGATTTCACTCCCAATATTCCAAATTTATTCTTTTATTTCCTTATTGAATGTCAGCAATACTTGCTGCAGATTTTCTAGCTTTGTTGCGAATCCCCGTTGTTCCTTTTTCTGGCTGCCTTCTTACCTCTCTTTTACTATTTCTAATACGAATTATTCACTCCTTAATTTTCTCCGCTATATTTTCGGTGATTTCTGATATGCTGTGGACTAATTTCTCACTTCTCTTAAGGTATGTTAGCTATTTTATAAATGTTCTCCCAGCTTATCCTCCACGCTTTTTAACATTTCCAATACCGAGAGAAAATCCAATTGCTCTGCACATTCAAATCATTTTTTATTTTTTCTGCTATTCCATTCTCTACATATTCCTGGCTGCTGTTGCTGCTGCTGCTGCTGCTGCTGCTGCTGCTGCTGCTGCTGCTGCTGCTCCTGCTGCTGCTGCTGCTGCTGCTGCTGGTGCTGGTGCCTGTGCTGGTGCTGGTGCTGGTGCTACTGGTGCTGGTGCTGCTGGTGCTGCTTTATGCTGAGTAAGACCACGATAGTGCCTAGGAAGGCTATCAGATACTTAGGGGCCTTGGTGGATTAAAACACAACCTTTGGGGAACTTGTGGAAACTGCTGCTAAAAAGGCAGGAGAGAGAGAGAGAGCTTCTCAACTCGCAAGAATAATGCCTAATATTGGAGCACCTCGATGAATAAAGCGGAAATTGCTATGTGGTGTAGTATATTCTATAATGCTTTATGCTGCGCCGATCTGGTATACTGCACTAGAAAAGAAGAAGTATGTATAAAAATGGAGAGAATCCAGAGAAAGGTTTTGTTGTGCACAGTGTGTGCCTATAGGACTGTATCAAACAGGGCGCTGCAAGTAATAGCAGGAGCCAGCCCAATTGACTTTATGGCAAAAGAAAGGCAGCTCAGAAGTGCATCGAACGATTACCATTCTATTGAACTAAAACTAAGGATTAGAAACCAAATTGTAGACGATTGGCAAAAGAGATGGGTGGAGAGTACACTGGTGGGACAATGGAACAAAGTAATTAATTCCAGATGTGAGAACATGGCTGCTCTGTCCACATCGGGATGTTGATTACTTTCTTGCTCAAGTTTTAACCGGCAATGGAAGGTTTAAAGAGTATGCCCTTAGAATCGGAAAGCAGGACAGCACTAGCGGTACATACTGTAATGAACACGACTCGGTATAGCACACTTTTTTTCTACTGCCCACGATGGGAGGGAAAGAGACGGCAAGTAAATTACAAACTGGAGGTGGAATTGTTAATAGGAAACTTATGTACCGTTATGATGATGAATGAGTAGTCATGGAACACTGTGAAGCAGTTAGCTAGGCACATACTTGAAACTAAGGGAAATGATGAAAGGAAGGTGGTAGATTAAGTATACTTGAAAGGATTAAAAGTTGACTTAAGGAAGCGCGGTTTTTATTAAATGCTACCATGCTGAGTTATGCATTATTGCGGTCCCAGATGGTATGCTGTATGAGTAAGGGTTTTTTAGTTGGTAAGAGTCCAACTCGCCACGCAATGCGGCGACTAAGAAGATTTTTTCCCTTACTATTAAAAAATACTACTACTAATTACCACCACCACTGACATTACAGAAAACTCTTCCAGTATTCGCCTAGCGACCTGGAAAACTGAAAGAAAACGTAAGGTTGAATTTGCGCCTCCAACCGCACTTGAACGTGGGATTTACCTTATCCAAGCCTCACACTTTACTACACAGCCATCTGACTTAGTAAACAAACAAACAGCAAGCAATGAAAGCTTCAGAGACCATTTAGTCCACAGTGGAGGAACCTTTACAAATGAACAGGGCACATATCGATCTATCAGTGTTAACAAACAAATAGAACTTTGACCTAAACGGTTAACTTTACTTTTAAAGGTGAAAAAGAGCGCGCTCTTTGAATGTTCGTTTTTGTAATTTAGCAGCTGTTACGTTAAGTCATATCGGATGGCGAATGCAATATGCGAAATAATGCTGAAATGAGCCCAGGGTCTAAAGAACTTAGAGTTAGCCGACATTCTACTTTCACGATAAGGAAAACCACCGTAAAAAAAGTCTTATCCAGATAGCTGACCCTGACCGAAATTAAAACTTGTGATATCTTGAACGTAAAGCAGACACGTTACCGCCTAACCTGCAGGGCGTGCTTGTTTGCTCTTGTTTAATTTTTTCTGAGTATCTGCAGAAAGAGCAAATGAACTCGCTTTTCACCAGATATTAATAAAAATGTGTTAAAATTATACCCTCAATGGAAAGCATCCAGTCTCAGATAAAACTGAGTTTGCCTAAGAGAAATTATATGGTCTTATCGGCATCATTGAATACAAATGCACAATCAGGCCAAGGAAGGCATCACTTCACTTTAAAAATAGTAATTCCCTTGCTCTCTCTTCAGGATGTAGCGGAATGTGAAAATACGGAATTGTATATAGTTACAGTTAGTTTATTTCCAATTTCTTCTTACAATATGTAGCATATACAACTTCATACATGTATAACATAATTAATATACCATAAATACAATACCTTACATACTGCTTATTGCCCGCCTCTGTAGCGTGGTGTTAGCATGTCTGCCTCACGTTCAAGAGGCCTCGAGTTCAAATATCAGTCAGGGTGAGTTACTTGGAAAAGGGCTTTACCGGGGTTTTCCTTTATCCTGAAAGACGAATGTCGGCTAACTCTAAGCTCTATGGACCATGGGCTTATTTGAGCGTCATTTCACCCACTCCATTCATCGTTCGATATGATTTAACGTTGGAGGACGTAAAGTGGAAAAAAATTGCTGCTTATTTTGGAGTTGCATATTCCCGTGCTCCATTATAATTAATCCAGATTGTGTATATAATGGAGCACTTTAAAACTTGGGATCTATATTTTTGTTTCCCTTTATACCTTAACTAATTTCCCTAGTTGTTCTCATTACTGTTCCCTGTTTTCCAAAGCCATTTTTGTCTTATCTTGCCAATAAATTTTCCCAGTTTTACTATGTTTTCTGCTGATCATAAATTCAAGATTCTTTTGCCCCTTATTTCATTTGATATGTATTCCCACTTTTGCAAAGGAAATTCATCTCTCCAATATTTTGATTTTTGACATTAAAAATGTAATGCCAAGTACTATCTTCTTTTTCAAACATTGGATATCTTCCCCTAATATATCCATTCATTATACCCCTTAAGTATATTACTCCTGTTCTAAACCATGCCAAACCTTCTCTTCCTACTTTATCACACATGTCAATATATTTATCTGTGCCCCAATTATTTTTCAGTGTTTTATATAATTTCAGAGATCTTTTGTTAAGATTAGCCCATAATTCTTGTTTTTCAATATCTTCAATTCTTGTTTTTACTTCTTTCCAGAATCCCTTTTCTATTATTCCACTATCTAACCATAATGAACCCAGACCTATTTCCTGTAAAGTCTTTTGAATTTTATATATCCAAGTCTCTCTCCCTTTTATTCTTTTTTGTGCTACCAAACACAGTTTAACCATATTTTCCTCATGTAAATTCCATATTCTGAACCAATATTTCAGTTTTCTTTCCTTCACCTTGCTTTTGTATCCTAATCTTCCTAATTCCATTAAAGCTGCATCACTTGGTGAGGATCTAGGTAAACTTAAAACAAGTCTACAAAGTAGTCTGTTTACAAAACTTATCGTTTTCCATCCTTCATCTGTTCCCCATATTTCTATTCCATATAGCATTGGAATTGTATATAGCTATTGGATGAAGGCGTGCATTACGATCTTTGTCTTTATTGAGTCCGTGCAAGGGGTTTTAACGTCCATGAAGTAGTTAAAGTTGGAGAATGTGGGCCAATATGTTCTTTACAGCCTCTCCCGTAACATTAAAACTCATTTCAAAATAGATTATGTTGCTCATAATAATGTGTATGAAACGAAGGAGTTATTGGGGGATTATTGCTAAGATTTTCGTGTGCTATAAACATATTTGCCACACGAAGAAAAAGCATGGATACCAACCTGTCCAAATCACGAATGTTTCGCTTTCGCGTTGGGGGGTAGGAGTAAAGAGTAAGGATATACGCGCTACAATGCCACATAGTTTAAAATGATCCCAGGCAGGCGAACTTAGCGAAATACTTTGCTGCCTGAAAGAACTACTTTTATTTAGGCTTGATGATAGGCAGTAAACGAAAGGTTTCCGAACATTAGAGGCAATAGAGCTTTACACAAAAAGACCATGACCAAAGTCGAAAACGGAAACGCAGATATCACATCTTCCTAAAAGCGCCAGCCAGTGTTGACAGCACATTAAAACATGAACTATTTCTGAATATTCTACCACCAACACCAACACTAGCACCAGCAATAACCCTAGTAGTTTGTTTCCCCTCAGAGGAAAGAGTCTTACGAAAGACATCAAGTAAAAAACCTCTATAAAATCCAGAGTAAGATTCTTCTTGGAACTGCACAATCGGTAGTAGTAGGAGTCCACGTTACCTGTATATACCCGAGAAAGCTGAATATCTGGCAACTCAAAGAGGTGCTACACTAGGAGCCAATGGAGCTAGTCATCCTTTAAAGTGCATCCAGACAGGCAGACAACTTATTTAGAGCTTGATTTGGAAATCTTCTAACTAAATGGATAGCTACTTTCTTTTTTTAGTGCTAATTGTTTTCATTTACATTTACCTCGTGCTGTTCTTATTCATGTATTTTCACAGTTGTGCTTATTAATTTTTTTAACAAAATGTTTATTGAAAACATTTCTAGGAAATACTTATCCTTTTTTTTCTGTTTTTTTATGAAATGGTGCTAAAATGAATCCAGGGTCCAGAGAGCTTAGAGTTACGTGATATTCATCTGATAAGAGATAACCTGCAATGTTACATCATTTTATCCTATTTATGTGCTATGTGAGCTAAGGAAGAACAATGGGCTCTGATTTCTTTCCTTCATAAGTCTCATAAATTAAAGTCCAAATGCTTATGCAGGACCTTCCATATGCTAGGGTATCGTCTCATCCTCCATCCTTCAGCCTTTAGCCATGGTTTAAACTCTAATAAAGTCGGTTCTCGAAACTCAGGCAGTAATGGTAGAAACCAAAAGTCAGTCATATCTGCGGGTGCTCTGTTGCTCCCTTCTGGAAGTTTCAAGCTAAAAAAACTGAGGTTACAGAATTCTCAGACGTTATCCCAATCAAGTGTCCCGTCTGCTTCTTGGTCCATTTCCAGAGGTCACGAAGTACTTCCGCGGAGAAAATTACTCCACAGCACATTTTCCCCGTCTTAGCTGTTCCGAGGAAGAAATCTCGTTGTAGAAAGCCTGCGGTCGTCTGACAAAGGACAGTTGCTACGGCAGCAGCAGGAGGCACGAAAGAGAAGACCAAATCCAAAGGAAACAATTGCAACATCTTAGGTGTCTACAGCCGTTGTAGAGAATACCTCAGCTCTGAAGAACAGTTTTCCATTCAGGATGGTTCCAGCGACAGTGAATTTGAAACCCATGTTGCTGAAGTTTCTGGATAAGGTAATTTTCGGTGTATCTTCTGCGAGAGCAAATTTTCAGATGTAGAAGGTGAAACCTGGATCAAGTGTACTAGATGCGGTTCATGGTCCCAAGCTGACTTCTAATAATGAATATGAGATCTATGTTTGTCACCTTTTAAAGAAATAACTAAAATTTGAGCAAATTTTTTGGTAATACATATTTGTCAGCCTTTATACAATCAATGTTCAGTGTGAGTTTCCAAAAATGGGAAGTTTTGTATAATTAATGTTAATCTTTTGCATTAATTTATATTGATAACTGCATGGATTATCTTGGAATCGTTCCAGTAGCAACAAATTGCCGTATTTAATAGAATGAGAGGGAGGAAGCAAATTCTATGTTTACCAACTTTCTTATAATAATAATGCTTATGATGACGATTTCCATAAGAGAATATGGTAGTTCCAGTCTTGGTTTCACCGGTTTTATATGCGTTGCTTATCTTGTGATTATTATAAAATACATACCCATACATAGGTATATATCTTCTTTTCCGTATTTTACTATTTTTATTTCTTTCGTTTAATTACTGTTTGTTTTCTGCAATTTTTATGCATATACACTATACATATAAACAGCCATGCCCAAGGCGGGACTCGAACCCGTGGGCACTCTACGCGGCGAACGCTATAGACATATTGTCGCGGCAACGGGCATAAAAATTTCGGCGCAAATAGATAACAAACGGCGGATAATGTTTCACGGTGTTAAAGAGCTTCCATAAGCAGTAAACTATAGCGCGGCTAGTGTACACAAGGAGCCGGCAAAAAAGATAGCTGAGATAAAGGAATTGCCGGCATGTTACCCTTCTGGAATGTGATAGAATATTCGGTTTCTTTATTCTTCTGGAAGACTCGAATTTATCAATGAGATATTTAAGAAGGCGACGACTCACCAAGAATGAGTGGTGTAACAAGAGTGAGTCGTGGGTTGTAAAACACGAGGTGAGCAGTATCAGCTGTGAAGTGTGTAACAAGAATGTTGTTGTAACGAGAGCTGTTTGTTATTGTCATCGATCTTGGAAGTTTGTGTTGCGTATGTGACGTATGTTGTTACGTGAGAATTGATCAGTGTATTTCTACGGAAGTAAAGAATATTTAGAATTTATGGAAATGGGTTTTTTAATTCTACGAATCCACAAACTCACAATATGTTCTAGCGACCACGACCAGAAGGGCCGGTTTTTTGTACGGAAAGCTGCGATGCTGAGTAAAACAGTATACAAAATTAAGACATTTTAAACGAGGAATAACAACGCTGTTTCAGCCTCATTAGAACAGACATCTTTCCTTTTCAGTTCTTTTAATACTAACATAAGCATAGAAGTCTTTTGAACTAAATTTTTTTCTTCAGTTCTGGCTAAAAGCGAGAGATTGTATTTCTCCTCATTAAAATTTTGACGTTGTAAATTCTCCCTATTCTTCTGCATCTCGGAAGTATAGTATATGGCAGCAGCATCGCTCACTGCGCTAACCCCTGCCACAGAGCAGCAATTCATTTCCCGAGGATGTTTATTCTTCGTAATAACATTTTAGTGGTTCCAAGGCCACAATTCAAACCCGGCCCAAACTGCTGGTTTTTAAGTGTGCTTAAACTTGGTGCGCTCAAGACAGTAGATTTACTGGAATATAGAACTGCCGTGGAACAAAATTCCTATTCACTAGCATTCTAACGAAATTTCTATTCGTAGTTAATTTATCTCCATCTTAATCAGCCACATGTTCGGGCGCCATATGAAGAAAAATTTCTATGTTGGGAGCACAATTATTTCTCTTCTCGTTAGTTTTTTGCGGCTATCACTTTCCTCTGGTCACCAATTTTATCATCTTATTTTAAATAAGCGTCATGAGGTCTCTCGTTTCCAGATGTGGTTCAGAGTGAAATAAATACAATTTTGGAGAAGTCCAATTTTGTAACAAATAATTTAATTGTATTATCAGGATTACATTTTACTTGAATTCTTTTTCCTGGTCAACCATTGCAGGTTACCTCCAGCATATCGATAAATTCTTACTTCTTTAATAAAAAGATTCCATTAATTACATATAACTCCTTACTCTTGCACGTTTACTCATCACTAACAAGATTACAGAACACCTAGCTCCTTATGAAGATTATTAATTTTTTTCTTGTATCCAAAAGTTTTCATACTTTCACGTCAAGCAGGATTATTGATTTTCTTTTCCTAATAACGTTCATCATTGTTTTATATTGTCCTTACATGGCCCACTAATACTCAGTTTACAAAACAGAACTTATTTCAAACCAAAAATTCCCGTTACAGCATTGTGATATGAACCTGGTAATTGTCGTCATTGTTAAGTAAAAAAAAAACGTTTAACTCTCTTATCAGATGACGTTTAAGTAAATAAGTATCAAAATTTTGACACACATTTTGGATGACCCAATTCTCACATTTAATTTCAGTTCACATTGTTTTGAGATATTTATAGAAACATATTCTGCTAGTAAATAATGCTGTATGCAGCACTAGATGTTTATATACATTTCTAGAGTGCAAGATTTCAGTTTATTCAAATAAAAATCTATAATGTTTTCTTCATTCTATGTATATACCATGCAGTCAACCAATCTCACTCCAATTATTTTAAGATGACGTTCAAGTGATTGGCAGTAATATATGGAGTCAACTTTAGCAGTATTAATAAAAATAAATTCATAAAATTGCAGTAACATATACGTACACAATGTCCTTTTACATTCTGCTATGGGCAATTGCCATATCCGTTCAGGATATTGTGACTTTGTGGGTTCGTTGAATTAAAAGTCCAATTTACAGAAATTCTAAGTGTTCTTTATTTCCGTCGAAACACACTGTTCAATTCTTACGTAACAACATTACATCGCATATACAGTACGCGCAAGATAAGAAGAGCGCTGAATTTAAAGGGTAGTGCGGGTAGAGGGGAAGTTGCGAGAGCTAACGCTCTTATGTTTGTGCATTGTGGTCAACCTTGAGAAACACAGCTCAACAAAATAGTGTGTAAGATAAGCGAAGATACGCGCCGCAAGTGTGAGATCTGTGGACAAACATTAAATTGAACTCGGTCCTATAAGCTGTATATTTTGTTTACTTACTATTTATAAAACACATAAAACAGTAAACAAATATGACAGCAATAAATACTCACTCGTTCGCTCTGTGATTCTTCGATTTTTGAGTCCACTGCATCAGTTTCATCGCTAACATCCTCTGATCTGTTGATAATTTCATGAATCGCATTTTCAATTACACCATTATTTCTCCAATATTTCACCTCCAGTTCTTGCAGTATCCTTCCCAATCCGTCGCAGTTACAGAAGAGAATGCTTCTATAGCAGGTTTGTGCAGATTTGTGGCTGACATATCACCAGTAACGTTGTTTCCTCTGAAAACGTCCTTTATTTTTGCCCAAGCTAGTTCAATCGCATTCAGATCACAGTTATGAGGAGGTTCACTTTCGAGAACCATAACATCAACAACATAGGTAACTCTTGCTCCTAGGTTTGTTGGCCTCTATTAAATACCTGTGTAGCTTTGGCAATGGAGGGAAATAGAAAGCTATGTAGAAATATACAAAGGGTTCAGCGCAAGAGAAAAAGAAAGATATAGCAAAAGGAGGAAGCAAAAAACGATAGGATTGAAGGAAAAAGAAGAAAATACATCACTATTAGTCATTACCGTACACAGATTACAGCCTTACCTGCTTTTTCCTGGTGTTTTTGGAGATTCATTGGGATGAGATGTAAAGAAACGATTTAATAAGCCTGACAGTGCTGACGCTTTTTCTTGTGTAAGCCGCAGCTCGTTCTATTGATTTCCTGAGTGGAAACATTAGCTGGTTGTTATCCTTTTCTATATCGCAACTTTCTGCAATTTTCGCTATTTTCGCTATTGCGGCCATCACTATGCAAGACTGTACGTGCATGTTTCTGAGTCGGAGCTCGTTGCTCGGAAGGTAAATATGATGAGTTTTATGTGCCCTCAGCCATAATTACAAACTGGTTAAGCTATTGAGCTATAGTAATTAACCTCAAACTTGCACAAAACGAATGCACACCAAAAAGCGCGCGTAAAAGCTTAGCATATTAATCACTAGATGTCAGTGTGTACTAGTATAATGTACTAGTACAGCGCATTTCATGTTTTTAAGTTTTCATCTGTGTTTACGGAGTTAGCCGAAACCTACCGAGTGAGGACTAGGGAGACGAACGCTCAAGATAAATTGCGCATACTGTACAGTCTTCCACAGTCTTCGATGACAGTAACACACAGCGTTAAGTTTACAACATTCCACAGCTGACTCTCGTGTTACAGCTACACTCTAGTTACACACAGCTGTCTGATCACTAGCCATGATTTCTTTTTTTACACCCATTCATGAATTTCAGACTGTCATCGAATTCTCTCTAACATGTCACTAGAAAAGACACGAATTTTCTAGAATGTAACTATATCAGTACCGGCAAGTCTCTCACCTCTGTGATAAACTATCCGTCTCTTGTTTATCGGCGCTTATCTTGTTTATCGTTCATTGTCGGCTCTTTGTGAACGCTAGCTGCCTATCAGTTCCTTTGTGTACACTAGCCGAGTGATCGTAAATAACGGCTCGCGGCAATATGATCAGATGCTCTCTAAATATATCATTATTAGAGTAAGCCTTCAGTTTTCCTAAGTAGATTGTTATAAATATATTCATGGTGTACTTGTAAACTACTCTGGAGTAGTATAACTGTACATGTTTGTTCCAGCTTCAATTACACAGTACAGGAACAGTATATTTATGCTTAATGCTGCTGCGCAAAAGTAGTAGAAAAGGAAAAACATATCCAAAGCGTACAAATTTGCGAATAGTCGCTAGTGATGCTTATCAGTTTGGAAGATAGTGGTCGACATAACCAGCAAAGTAATGGAATAAATTTGCCACCGCATCCTTCAGTGGCTTGGGAGAGATCGTTTTAATTTTAGCCAGTCAACAGTTATCAGAGCATCTTCCTCACACGGAATAAATGTGACTTTCTCCTTTTTGTTTTTCTTAAGAATATTAGTAGCCTTATGAGAGCGTCCTCTGTTTTGAAACAAAGTAGAAGCAATAAAGATTGCGGCGTAGACGATATTAATACCCAATTATTAAAAAATGCTCCAGATAATTTTCGAGCAAGATTATTAAGTTTATGTAATAAATGATGGACACACAAGAATTTCTAAAGAATGGAAAGTAGGAAAAAATTGTACTTTTTTTAAAGAAAACGTGTTAGAAATAAACCTGAAAATTATAAAGGAATTACCATACGCTGCTCAACCTATAAAATGTATACGAATATTATAAATAGTAGATTATTAAGAATAGTTGAAACAGGTTTATTGAAGAAGCGACAGATTTTAGGAAAGGACGAAGTTATACAGATGTCTTCTCCCTCAAACAAATAACTGAAATAAGAAAATCATTTCAATTAGGAACGCGCATTTTCTGTATAAATTACAAAAAGGCCTTATGTAAAATATCTATAATAACGTTATTGGAAATTTTAGAGAAAGAAGTAATACCAAAGACATTCATTAAATGCAATAATAAACTTATATGCGGAAACGAAAGTAACTATAAATAACCGAGACACAACTTTGGAACTTTGTGGCTTCGTGAAATTAAAAGTCCAGGTTACATACACTACAAATTGTTTTTTATTTCCGCAGAAACACACTTTTTATCAACCTTTACAGTCCAGAATTACGTCACATACCCCCATCGACCATAAACACAGCTATTCACACACGCGAGTTCAATCACCGACTGCCTGCTCAGGCGGGCGGCGGCTCCTTTTTTATAAATTACTCACTATCCGGAATGTTCTCCAACAATCAGGACGGTGCTACAAGAAAGACGAACTCTCTAGAAATACGCCTGCTTCCACCCACCGCTTCGGCGAGCTTTTATTTCCGCACTGCACTGCTCGTCTCTTTGATCTCGTTGCCCGCGCCACCTCAAATCAACCATGCGCTGGCGACAATGTCGATTTCAAAAAGGGGCGTCCAATGTCAACCACTCCTTTTATTTTAAAAATAGACGAAATGTCCAAATCATGGAAACAGCGAACGACAGAGGAAATCAATTTAAGGTCAAGAACAGTAAAAACAATGGTTTTCAAAGATAATTATATATTCATAGCAAAAAGCGAGAACGGCCTTCAAAGAAAGGCATATAACTTAGCAAAAACATACAAATTAGAAATAACTATAAGCAAAACAAAAGCAATTACATATAGAGGTATTCAACTAGTTTGGTCTAAAATAATTCTAGAAAACACAGCTATTGAAAAGGTGTCAAAATTTAATTTCCTCGGGTGTGAAATATACATATCGGAAATAGACATCGAT
>CM060948.1:348343640-348516140 GCA_030765055.1 Mantis religiosa | reverse complement strand
TTACGTTTTAAAGGACACGCAGAATTCATACTCCGATGAATTTCGCATTTAATACCTACCCTTCTGCTTTCGGTGTTCCGGAAATTGATGAGGCCAGCCGGCGATTGTTCTTCTTGTGAGACGGGAGCTTAGGAGCAGACAGCGGTGAAAGACACGTGGTGATAAGGAACCACCACTAACTTTTGGTTTATTAACTGGCAACTGGCAACATTTTAGGTATCGCAAAGCGAATAACTCTAAACACCCAGTATTTGTAGACTTCGGTAAAATGCTTTATGGTTACCTTTGTTAATGCTGTTGTCCATATCCTGTTTAGTTTTAGGGCTTCCTCACGATTCATGTTACAAACATGAAAATAACATGAATCGTAAAGAAGAAGGCCTAAAACTAAACATGATATGGACAACAGCGTTAACAAAAGCTAAAACCAAGGATTCCACCCATTCCAGTCAGACGTCGGTAGGACTAAGCACTGCCCACTCTCAGATCCAGGCCACCACAAACACGATCCAATCACAGGCAGCTCCCGCTAAATATACTGCGAACCAAAAAGCATAAAGCACAGTTGCTGTTGAGACTTGCGTTAGCACACTTCAATGGCACTGCCACTGAAGATGTCTGCCGCAGCCGCAGACGAAACGTCTGGGAAGATGAAGAAGGGGCCCAGTAGACCACGGCCCACAAGCCTGGTTAATACTTTATATTATACTAATGTGGATTGCCTTCCTTGCGATCAAAAACAATATTTTCAGAAGCCATTGTTCGTTATATATGACATGGATGTGTAGAACAAAAGACTCATAAGTGCATAAAACCTATTATTTGACATCGAAAATTTCATACCCTACCTTAGCACCGTTCAAGTGTATGAGAATGATGCCATGAAAATGCGATTTTGCGATTTGATGACCACGACCATTTAATTTATAGCACATCTTTGTTCTTCTGAATTTCTAACATCTCATATTTCCCCTTGAAATTTCCCTTAGTTTTCTCACTGTGAGTAACCCAATAGGCGTTTCTTTGTTACGCTTACAAGGAACTTGACTATGCTATCTACATTCCTCGTTGCCTTTAAATTTTCTTCCTTTAGGTTTCGGAGTTAGCTAAAACTCTGCAGTGCCCTTTGTGCTCGTATATCCCCACTCCAGACTCATCTACTACTTTTAATGTGCTCCTTTTCCTGCAGTTCCGGTTATATCGTTAACTTAATAATATTCATAATCTTCCGTCTTAATTTAAAGAGCGATTTCAACTCCTGTTACAGCAGAGCAGAAGAGTTTCTTCCGCTGTTTACCTGTTGTTAGAAATTAAACGCCACGTTTCTTTGGATCTTAGATATATTGGTATACAAGGGGCATAAATAGCAACAAAATTGTATACTGCATTATTGTATTTTTTATTATATTATTATGCACAGTGTAACGAAAAACGATGTTGATTTTGTAGAACAATCCTTCACTCGTTTTAAAGTTCCCAGTTGAGATGAGAATTAGTTTAGATTCATGATGTAATATTTGCTCTTTGACAAGGTCCTCCTGATCTGGAATGAAGATGGAGAAGCTTTGCATGCTTTAACAAATAATTATGATTTCAATTATTTCCACATGCATTACAAATAAAAGTATTTGTATTTGTATTTATTTCTCATCTTTCTTCTACATATAATTTAATTGATACATTGTCATTTTTAACATTTCGTTCACACACTAAAAATGACTTATTCATATCTAACATACCCTTCCTACCTGCTTGCCCCAGGTCTCGGTCTCAATACACACCAACCCTGGTTTTCCGTGTATTGATGACCCTCCTCTCCCTTGTATCCCTCGTTCTAATTTTCCAGCCCTTAATGGTTATTTATTCTTCTTCAATCTTAACCTTTTATATCTAACTTTCCCCAGATATTCACCCACATTTCTTACATTCTTTCCTCCTTATACCAATAACATTTTCTTTCTTATTAATACCTCCCCCCATCCCTAAAACTGTCCCACTTTTGTTGCCAAATTTGCTCTCTCCATATCTTTGTTTGCAATAAAGTATACTATGCAAATCTGTATCCTCTTCTCCACACATTGGGCATTTCCCTGTATAATTTTCATATCTAATACCTTTCAAATTTTTTTAACTCCTGTCCTTGCCCAGGCAAACCCTTCTCGCCCTGACTTATTACACACATCTATGTACCTCTCCCTCCCCCACGCTCTCTTTATTTCCCTATATATCCTCAGTGGTCTTTTCTCCCTAACACTGGTAAATATAACTTGACTATCTAAATCTTCCAGTGGCCACGCCCTGGCTCAGTGCTTAGACCGCTTGGCTCTCACCAAGGCGGCCCGGGTTCGTTGCCAGGCGACCGCAAAGTGAGATTTGTGGTGGACAACACGGCGTTGGGGCGGGTTTTCTCCGGGACCTCCGGTTTCCCCCGCCATCTCATTCTACCGGTGTTCCATTTTCATCTCATGCATCATCAGTGTCACCGCCTGCGGTGCCGTATGTAGTAAAAGCGGGTTTTAAACACTACACATTTCATATAATTAAATCTTCCAGCTTTTATTCTACCTCTTTCCAAAAGCTCCTATAATAATACTCCTCGTTTCTCCAAATATGTCCCATACCTATCTGTTCCATCAGTTCCCTTACTTTTTGCGCCCCAGACTTTCCCCATTTGCTTCTCATCTACAAAAGAAAACATTCCTTTTTAATATTGCTTTCCTCCAAATTGGCAACTCTGTATAGATATTTCAATAACCTTGAGACAATTTTAACCGTATATTTAAAAGTAAATATACAATATTAGCACCTTTACACAACACTAATGGATACCCTTTAAGGAAGTAATAACTGAATACTTTTCAGGTAACAGCTCGGTAACTCCCTGGTCGAAGGAGGTCCGGTACCTTGGTCCTACGGGTCCAGGACTAATGGGAGTAGATCCTCAGGCATGAATTGTGATTGTTAGAGAAGTATAAATATTTAATACAATCTGTAACAGATAATATTGTCTTCATTGTTAGTAACTTGATTAAAGAGACTCAAGACCCTAAAGGAATATTTTAAAGAAAATACTGCATATTTTAAAGGACACATTTTATAACTTAAAACAATTACCTAGAAATAATACATAAAGTAAATTTGATATGGGTTACATATGTAGCCCATGCCACTACTCATTTCACTAAGCATCACGCGAATACACGAGGGTTAAAAGTCTGAGAAAAGTTTAGTCACTTACACCTTAAGTGCGAGTGAAAGATCTAAGCTTCTCGTGACATTCAAACGCAGTCCTATCTTATTTTAACCTCTTTATTTGTAGAATGGTTTGCTCTTAGAAACGGAGACTCGAGGCAATTTAGGTCAGCCTTCCCTGTATTTGTTTATGAGGAACGTATTCTGTAGTAATTTATTTCCCGTTGAAAAGTGGATCCGCATACCATTTGTACCTTTAGTGGTGTCACGCTCCGTATCTTTGAACGTCAGAGCTTCTTTTCTATTTGATGCTTCCCCACGTACGTCTCCTGGCCGTCAATAAAATTAATTGGATAACTAAGTTCCAAAGCATAATGAAATGTCATCGTTCTGACCTCTTTGCTTTAATATGGAGTTCTGTTCTTCTGCGTAGGCTTTGCTAACTTTCGCTGAGAATTTTGCTGTAAAAATAATCTTCGAATATTGTGAACACGGAAGTTATACATACTACACTTACATCGTTTTAAATATAGGTTTTGCTTTTGAGGAAGCTAAGTGGTTCTGCGATTATATAAATTTAGTACCTGTACACTTTATAGTATATATTAAATACCTGTTATAACTTCACTGTAATTTATTATTATTTGAGATCAGCAACTGACTTTTCTAGATAAATCTTCTTGTTCCTGGATGGAGGATATGAAATACATATTTTCCACCAAAACACATTTTTGCGCATTCAGTCATGTGAGTCCTATTAAAAAGGACTTTAAAACTTGGTGGTGTATATTTTAAGAAACAATGCCACTTTTTTAAATCGCATATGTCCTAACATATGTATATATATATATATATGTGTGTGTGTGTGTGTGTGTGTGTGTGTGTGTGTGTGTGTGTGTGTGTGTGTGTGTGTGTGTGTGTGTGTGTGTGTATTTTTATTTATCCTGATTTATTGAACCCTATTTTACACAGTGGTATTAGGGTTAGAGTTGATACATAAAAATATACAATTTTAACAAAATTATTTTAAATACTAGAAGGAAGAAATTATGTTTTAATCTGATGCATATTAATTTAAACTATTTCAGACGTTTAAACACTGAGATTATAAACATCATGAAGTACTTACACTGTTGCTGCTTCATTAGCAAAGATGTGAGCGGAGCAGAAATTTCAGTTCCTAGAGAGTCTAGCTTGAATATTAATTCTTGTCTTTCTCTCCAGAAAATGGGACAACAGAAAAGGAGATGAATGACAGTTTGAAATTCTTCACCACACATGCACTCGGGGTTGGATGTTAAGTGAAAGCGTGATAGGTATTCACAAAATTTACGATGTCCATTTAAAAATTGTGTCAAAACAACATTTGGTACAAGAGTTTCACATTTTCCTCTGTCATATACACTAGGGAAAAATAATGTTTTTGTTAAACATCCATTTGGAGTTGTCAGCCATTGTTAGTTCCATTCTTCAAGAATATGTTGATTTATTATTCTCCTTACAGTAGACATAGGACATAAAGGGTATGTCACAGGAAGATTGGTTTCTGCAGCCTTCTCAGCCAAGCAATCAGCTCTCTCGTACTGGGCGTACACGTAATTCGAAATTAAAGTATTTGCATTACGTCCAAGAACACAACGTAACAGGGACTGAATTTTGAAGAATTAAAATAACTACCTTGAAAATGTTTAAATTCATAAAAATAAGGTCTATTGCTACTTTTGAGAAAGTGCAAAACAACAAAATTCTTCTCTATCAGGGCAGGTATAATTTTCTTTCCAGCACAACTGCTATTTACTATGAATAAGCGTACTGTTATTATGAAATTCTTATATAATTTAGTAGAGTTCTAAGTAATATAACCAGAACAGAAGAGAACTTTTAAATAATTCTATAAGATGCTATTTATAGTTATTATGTTCATGGGCACGAATCGGTCAACGTGGTGCCTTAGGTATTCGCACCGTATTATGTTATTATCCTACTATCACTAATGTCAAATTCTGCCAAAATTATGAGAATCCGACATCAAAACGCACAGAAACAATAATCATTAGAACTTCAGAAGTGATGGTTATCAGAAATGGTCACAGAGTATAAACACACTGGAAGTTGTGAAGCTAATTACAGTGTTTCTTCAAGTGCTGTGGAAAATGACAGGTGCAGCTATATTGTGAAACATTCCAAGCAGAATGTGATACACAACAATTTTGTCAGAAGGAGACTTCAAGTTTTGGCAGTATATAGTGTTATTGAGATAACAAGAAGAATGCTTGAAGCATGTAGCTTAGGGGTAAGGAACAGGAATAAGAAATTTGGTAATAGAATGGAGGACAAAGGAAATCACTTTGGGTGGGCAGAAGTTAGTAAGTTTGAAAGAATGTACAGAAGTAAAATTTACTAATTATGATATGAAAGCTATCTAAGAAAATTGTCCTAATGTAGTGCATAAGAAAACAGCAATATATGTAACTATATATCACTGTAGCTCAACAGACAGTACAGCACAACACAATAAAAGACCTAGAAGTTAAAATTCTTTGTGTTTCTACAACTGAGCCAATGCAAAACATGAGCTGATTCCTCCACATAACTCAACAATAAAAAGCTCCACTTAAAACCCAAGTAATTCAAAAGCTTATTCTTATATATTAGAGACTAGAAAATGAAGAACTGTTGAAGAGATCTGCTGAAGGGAAAACTGAAAATTCTAATGAGGCTTTTAACAAACTCATATTGTTCAAATGTCCAAAGGATGTTTTTATTTCAAAGAAAAAATTGCATGTTAGGATTACAAGAGCACTGTGCCAGTTCAGCTTGGGATGCATGGCTACTAAAAAACTAATCAAAGAAGCTCATAGTCTTCACTTCATTCCAGCTTCAAAGAGAATTAGCCAAGTAAATCACCAATGTCGACTGTAGAGAAGATTGAAATCTGCTCAACATTCCACAAAGTCTTCTTGAAAGAAGATATACCTCTCAAAGATTGCTGCAGAAGAGAATAACAAGAAGTACGAGGGTCTATCTAATGGAGCTGGTGAATTCAAAGAGATCTGAAAGTCATAAATACTAAAATTTTGCATGCTGAAACTTTAAACTCTGTTTTCTCATAAACTTTTTTTTCAACATGTTGACATATGGAAAAGAAGGCACATAATGCAATTTTTTATATATTTGTGTTAATTTTTTATTAAATCTTAAGAATATGTTAAATGGAATTGTCACATTACTTTTTAAAAAACATGCTTTAATTTTTACAAAAAAAAAATTAATACAACGGGAAAAACTGCAAATTTTAAAAATTTATGAAATATGCATAAGGATTTTTTTCTTAGACAGCTGAAGAGTAATAAAATATCTGATATGAAAAATCTATTTGTATGTTTTTTTAACTGTAAAGAGTGGAAGATTTAGGATAAAAATATCAAAAGTTCATCATGTGCCCCCTTTTGCTCAGTGGAGTGAATTTACACATCGTAAAATTAATATGTCTGTAACCATTAAAGCTAGAAGCTTGCAATTTTGCACAATGATTACTCTTATTGTGTGTAATAAGTGATATAAATTTCAGTTAGGTAGTATGTATGATGTAGAATTTTCAAATTTCACAAGTGCATCACCTTGCAACTTTCAGGTGTATTGTGAGGCATTAGTGCAGTTAAATATATCTTTGCTCACATTTCATAGGTCTTTGATGCTATTTTAGAATATGTTTAATGTTTTTTGAGTAGTTCACTACTGCTGCTTGAGGTGTTAAACCTGTCGGGAAAACACTGGAATGTAAATACAACTGTTAAAATAGCATCAAAGCTCTCCGATAGGTTTAAATTTTTTTAATCTTTTTTAATTTTATTTAATGGAATTGTCATATTACTTTTTAAAAAACATTTTTTAATTTTTACAAAAAAAATTAATACAACGGGAAAAACTGAAAATTTTAAACATTTATGAAATATGCATAAGGATTTTTTTCTTATACAGCTGAAGAGTAATAAAATATCTGATATGAAAAATCTATTTGTATGTTTTTTTTAACTGTAAAGAGTGGAAGACTTAGGATAAAAATATTAAAAGTTCATCATGTGCCCCCTTTTGCTCAGTGGAGTGAATTTACACATCGTAAAATTAATATGTCTGTAACCATTAAAGCTAGAAGCTTGCAATTTTGCACAATGATTACTCTTACTGTGTGTAATAAGTGATATAAATTTCAGTTAGGTAGTATGTATGATGTAGAATTTTCGAATTTCACAAGTGCATCACCTTGCAACTTTCAGGTGTATTGTGAGGCATTAGTGCAGTTAAATATATGTTTGCTCACATTTCATAGGTCTTTGGTGCTATTTTAGAATATGTTTAATGTTTTTGAGTAATTCACTACTGCTGCTTGAGGTGTTAAACCTGTCGGGAAAACACTGGAATGTAAATACAACTGTTAAAATAGCATCAAAGCTCTCCGATAGGTTTAAATTTTTTAAATCTATATATACAATGTGTTAGAATACGATACAAGATGCCTAACCAAATAGAGAACTAATACACTTTCCAGAAAACTGTCATTGGCTAGGTATAAAGCAACGTGAAGAAAATATACTGAGATAAGTTTTAAGGGTTAAGCAAGAACAGGTTAGGTTAAAGGAGGTACATTAGATGAGCAGAAATTACGTTGATTAAGTAAAATAAATTAAGATATGTTAGGATTAGGATTAATATGAAGGTGACTATCTTAACACATGTATTTGCATTTTTAATTAATCTCTGATAAAAGATTTTCGGATGGGGTAAGTGCATCCTCTACCTCCTTGGTAAGCACGATTGGAAAACCAAACATTTCTCTCTCATTTGAAGGAAAATGACGTGCAACATGTAGCTAATGTTCAAGAATTATAACCAACACATTACAGTTGCAATTTGTTTTTATTCCTTCATCTATATACCTGAATACATTATATATCCGTGATACTTGTAAAGAAGGAATATTTTGAATTATATAATTTTACGTTAATTTACAGGTAATTTACACATAAGTACAGCTGTAAGCCATTAACTGAAGTCTAATACTTCAACGTAATGCAGTGCTGAAATTACAGAGTTTATTTTATCATAGGTACCCTATACAAGGATTTGTATTGTCAGTTGTTAAACGTTACAGAGTGTACCAGGCTACGAACAAAATTTGAACTTTGTACAAAACAGTTCACACCTCCAGGTAGCAGCAGGATTAGGCGGGTCGTTTCCAATGTTTCGCTAGGGGATTCAAACAAGGAGACGGATCATCTCTTCGGATGTCCTGAAGCTTATGAATGTCGGTACGCCCTTCATCTGTGATTTCCTTTACTGTTTTCCAAGAGGATGCAAATGATGCAAAACGGCGGTATGTTCTTGCACTTTAGTCTTCAGATGGCGCATTTTGAAGGTGTACTTCTTCATGTACTGCCCGTGAGCAGTTAGGAGAGATTACTTTAAATTTCACACCTTCAACTTCAGCACTTTTGATTCTATTATCTGCATTTTTTGGATAATGTTCAAGTGAAGACTGATTTATAAACGTTTACTAAATTTCCTTTCATTCAGACCGAAACAGTATCTGACATATTGAAGTAATTACTCCTCTTACATGTGCTCGTGAAGAGATTCCGTAGATTTCGATATTAGATTAAGATGTATTTAATTTTCAGCTTCCAGGCATGCGGAATCCTGTTTCCTGTAAATTTTGTCCTTAAATTGACGTAAGCTGCGATGGAATGCAGATAATTACATTCATGCTAAGCAAAATGAAACGTTTGCAAGAAACTTTAAATTTGTTTATGTGTAACTAAGGAAATATTCGAGATCAATTGTTTTTCAGAACACTAACGATAAATCGCCCTTGCTTTGTTTTAGATGAAGAGGGCATCTTAAAACCAAAGAGTCTAAAGCACGTATTACTACCCACGATGTCTTAACTCTGTCTGTTCACATATTACTTCTGTTTCCAATTTTTCGGATAAAAACGCCAAGGAGATGCATAGCGTTAATTGAGAATTCTTGTACAGCTTCAAAGATAAGGATATCCTCTCTAATCTGTGCTAATGCGAGGAAAAACTGTTACGTTGCACAAACATGGCTCTATCTATTCTGGCACAAACGATTATTAAAAACCCTCAGTTACCTATCTACTGCACGTTAATGGCAATAAATATAATCATACTGCTCATATCCTTGATAGGTGCAAAAATAATGGAATTCAGTAAGCTTAAGAGATAATCAAGAATTCAAGATCTGGCTGTATTAAAATCCCCATTCTCTTTGCATGAGAAATAGACAAAGCCTGATATAATCCATTGAGGTGGCCTTCTTTACTCTTGTAGAAACTTATTTTGGAAACGCGTATTCCTCTATACACATCCTCTAATCGAGATAAACTTTACGGAATTGCTAATTTGCTTGCAGGTGCAAAGTGGACAGATAATTCCATCAGACCTTAAGCGATAGTAAGATTCTTTAAGATTTGGTCACTCTACGATGGCTATGTTCACTCTGATTTGGAAACGAATAGTAACTTCTCTTTTGGGAAAAGTATTTGGAAATTGAAACAAATGATAGTGAATACCTCGGAATCAGTTAACAGCAAGGAAAATTTATTTCGGATAAAGTGTGTTAATGTAGTTTTTTAATGAAAACACCTTCTTTTCTTCCACATTTAAATTTCCAGGTTGGCAAACATCAGAACGCTGTAAATTGATATCTTGTAGCATTACTTGAATCAGCCAATTGTCTTTCGCGTTGCAGTACGCTACCACCCAATCTTCAGATGGCACACTAAACTGTCGTGTTACCATTTCTCCCATTTCGGTTTGATCTGGCTTGACCCCTGTGATAACTATCACACTGAAGTAACCAGAGAACACTAGGAACAGAACAAAAACTCACCTAGAGCGCTCTAAACTACTCAAAATAACACCAAAGTGCTGCGGAATGACATAATTATGACATAAGTAGCTGGTATAATACTTCAGAATGTCCTAAAATATACATAAACCTCTGGTAAAGGTGCAAGGAATATCCAAAAAGCCCTCAGAACAGTATCAAAATTCTTAACTACAAGACTTTACACAAAACCTATCCACAAGGCTTACGCATAAGGCCCAAGCGCACTTAACCAAAAGACATAACTTGAGTGAGTGAGTGTGTGGTGTTTTAGGGCCCGTCGACAACAAGGTCATTTGGGCCCTAAGTCAACACTAAAATCTAAAAGCTATACAAAGTTAAAAAGTAAGATAAAATATAAACACTCAACTATTAAAAAAACATTAAAACTCGTCCCATTACTAAAAATTTAAAATCTCTAAAAGCAATAGATATAAAACACAAGTCATACTTGTTTATTAAAACCGATTTTAAAAATAAACCGCAGTGCCTTATCCACGGCCACTGGGTCGTCACCTAAAATACTGAGCAAGTTAGCTCCCAAGCCCAAAGACTGGCGAACTCGGGCGTACTGTGGGCAATCGAGTAAAATATGCCGCACAGTGAGGCGTACGGCACACGGAGCACACACTGGGGTCGGTTCCCCTCTCAACAAATTACCATGAGTAGCTCGTGTGTGACCAATTCTCAGCCGGGTGAGTATCACCTAGGCTCGCCGGTTATCCCTGCAGGAAGTTAGACAGGGTTGTACGCTCTCTTTAATTGCCCGGAGTTGTGTGCCTTCCAAAGCTGTCCAGGAGTGCTGCCAAGCAGAGAGGAGTTGGCGACGAAAAAAACGTTACACATCCTGGTATGGCACAGTAGTTGTTAAACTCCGGGGCAAACGGCAAGCTGACTTTGCAGCCGCGTCCGCCTCCTCGTTTCCGGAAATCCCCACATGGCCTGGGGTCCAAGTAAAAACAAAATTGTACCCGCGCCTGAGCATTTGCGAGATCTGGGCCTGTATTTTTAAAACGAGGGTGTGAGCGGCAGTGTGCTGTTGCAAGGCCTGAAGAGCACTCAGAGAATCAGTGCAGACAATAAAAGAGCCAGGAGCTAACTTGCAAATAAAAAGGAGCAAATAGAGGATGGCATACAGCTCTGCTGAGAAGACCGAAGTGCATAACTAACTTAACCACAATATTTAACTTACATAGTGCCAAGACTTATCCAATTTAAACAATATACTTATGGGCGCTGGGAGGTTGATAGGTTTAGAAAAATCCATTTTTTGTTTTTAAGTTAAAAATTGAATAATTCTTCAGCTTTAAAATTATATATATAACAGAGGTTGGCAACTGGTATTAAAGTCCTTTAACTTACATGATGAATTAATCGTATGGAGATGTCATTTTAGCTCGCAGTGCTATGTTTTATGTGGTACCAATATCTTTGTAGAGGAGAGGCAGTTTAGGGGATGATGAACGGCGATTCAAATGAACACAGGCTCGAAGACGTTACACCCCAGCCACCCTCATTATACATACACGATTTCCCATCAGTCGGTATCAGCCGGCACCTGCCACAACATTTTGAGGTGGAAAATTGCTCGTGTCATTCAGTGCAATGTGAAAGCCGTTGATTCGCAAGACTAGCGTGATAATTCCATGGCGATAGTTTGTGACCTATTCTTTAGTATTGACTTTCACGGGAGGTTGCTTCTTTTCCTTCACCTATTTGGGCGAAGATTTAATTCCGCGGAGGACATGCAACTGCCTTGTAAAATGTAGACATTTTTCCAATATGTATAGGCAGTGTCTTCACCAACAGCTATATTTTCTTTATTAAAAGTTAGAAAATGGTTACTATGCTCCTCAAACCCATAATGAGACACGCAACATTAAAAGAAAACATGGTTCTTTATTTTACTAGAATTACAGGAAATGACATAATGCACTCAAATACTTTTTCATTGCCAGAAGGGAACAACAGGAAGAATCACATATGATACTGTGGTTCTGTACCTCTATAATAATCTTACAAATACATGTTTTCTTTTACTAACTTTGTAAGGTCAAAAAGCAGTTCCTTTCATTATTGAAGCAAAGAAATACTTTGCAGAAGGAACATCTGATGAGTGTCAATGCCTTACAGCCTAGGAGCCGACATTTTCTGCCAATGTGGATAACCATCAATTGTTGTGTAAACACAACATCCAAAGAACGTTCTAATGTCACCAAATCGGCTCCAAATGATTTGCCAATAAGTAGTACATCCCTTAAATTAGTTAGCTCTGCTATTAATTTAAAAAAACCTGTCATGCAGATAATCTTGAAAGTAATCAAAAGTTTTCTCAAGAGTAAAAGCAGACGATGGCTGTGGTGAAGCTCTTTGAATTGGGAAAATCTGTTTGAAAAAGAATAGTAAAACCAAATCAGTATTTTCCAAAATTCCCGCATCATAGGTATACACTAACCTGAGCATTAAAGTAGTGTACTTTATCCAGTGAAAAATACTTCTGGAAAAACAAACATTAAAACGATCATTTTATTTCTCTTGGGCTTACATAACCTCAAAAACAAAACTTCGTCATTACTCAGTAAACGTTACTAGAACGGAAGTATACTTATATGTCAGTGTAAATATAACAATGCTGTAGGTTTGTTCTTTCTGCAGGATTCACAACTGCTTGGCACTGACTCAAAGTTCCTCATCTGAGCTTTCCCAGAAGGAATTAGCATCTTTCCCATCTAATGCAACATTCTGTGGAAACTCATTATCGCTGTCCTCAAACTCAAAATCAGATACATCTGGGTCTGATTAAACAAAGTTATCATTTCATCTTCCGTGTAGCCTACAAATGTAAGTGAAACAGAAGCATTAAATTTGAAAATCTTGACATTTCAGTGCTAAAGGACCAAATTATCAAATATGATACCTTTATATTTTCAAACTATAAACTCCACATGGATGCGTGGTATAATTATCCAATATAATCAATAGCAGCAACATGCTCAAATGAAACAAAAAATGAAAACAGTTTTCCATACTGCAGAAATAGCTGTGTATTTACCTCTATATCTGTGAGCAGTGTCGGAAGAGCTGGGAGCCTCCATTTTGTAGTGCTCTGCCCTCTCCTGGTAGAGCGGTAAAGCTTGAAACATGTGAAAATTGCATTCCGCATGAAGTATTGAATATGATACCGCCGGTTCCAGAGAGAAATACACGCTTAGGAATCTGAAAAATAATTGAAATCTGGGTAATATATATGATACCTGGGAATTGAAGAGGCTATTTTGAGGGGAAGTGTTTGGCACAAGCTAATTGTGCAGCAACTAGTAAGACTCTCGATTCTGTTTTTCTTCCACCAGTAAAGGAGCTAAATGACTCTGCTAAGTATAGTCGTGTAGGTGCATTTGTCATTGGTGGAGATAGTTTGTGCATACATCACATCTGATATAGTTATTAGTTTTCAAACTATCAAAAAGTGAGGATTGGAGGAATGGAGGATTTTCAGAGATTTAGAGGGTAAAAAAGGAATGAGAGATAAACACAGAGATAGGGAGATAGGATTAAAGATGAATACAGAAAGAAAGAGACACTAAATAAAGTAGAGGAAAAATCTACACATTTAACACACTAATGCCCGATTTCACCAACAAAAGTTAACACTTAACACCAGTTTAGCAATAGTTAAAATAAAAATTTCATTTCTTGTAACAATCGTGTTTAATCTCTTGTTAAACTAACAAGCCAAATTTCTGATGTTAGGTATTTAACAGTTTTAAATAGTCAAGGTGGCGAGCGTGAACTCAGCTGTTGATGTCGATTTGCTATATTTAAGATCGTCTAAATGGCATTCATAATAGAGTACGGCCTATGAGGAGAAATAATTTTGAGGAACTATCCGAAGAAAAATTTTTAACGGAGGTATAAACTGTCGAAACATGCTGTTATGAACGTTGTTGCGTAAGTACAAGAGAGGTTAGAACATGCATCGGAAGGAATATGCCGCTCTCACCTTTGGTTCAAATAATTTTATAATTTTATAATTCACTGAATTATGTGGATAACACATTGTCCACCTCCCGTATTGAAACGTTTAAGGCACTCTTTCTTCGCACCTCGTTTTAAATTTACGTAATACTGACAAGTTGTTTACTGCTTGTAGTAGTGAAACATGCATTTTAATTAAATTCGTTTCCAATATTTTCCCCGTGACATCTTTCTCTTTTACATTCACCGCATCCGTCCTCTTATTTTCCACGATATCCTTACACTTCGTCACCATTTCAATTAACAATTCTTTCTCCATCGATGAGAAATTTGTCTCACGGCTTTATCTATGATTTCGTTCATCCGCCATTTTTCAGCTTGTGCAGACGAAACTGAAAACAAAAGCGCATTGCAGTACGTTCAGGAAGTAATACGACTCGTCCATAGCCTTCTATAGCTGTGATATTTACAAGTTTCTTGGAGTTAACACAGCTTTGTTAACATTTTAAGAAAATAGGTTCTTGAAATGCAATAAATTTAACATTAATTTTAGTGCCGTGACAATCGCTACGTTATATTCGTTAACGTCAATTTTAACATCTGTTGGTGAAATTTGGCATAAAGGGAGCAAAGCGGCATTTCTGTTAGCATCTAAAGAAATGTGCTTATTAGCGGTGCTGACTTAGAGGCTCATAGTTTCATAACATATAGACAAAATGCTCTAATTACCATGGACAAAATACCATTTCCATGAATATCTTGTACAGCCTTTTGGCTATCTGTGTCTCTCTCAACTTTCCATCCTTCCTGTTACTCTCCGACGGTAAAGCGGTTTAGAGGTAGTCTGTTGAAAAATGGCTGGTTCTCCTAAGGGTTCTACGAACCTATCATCATTGTAATGGATTCCACGGCTGAAAGGAGTCCGAAATTCCACGTTCTGCATCGCGCATAGAATATCTGGTCTGGTTTTGCTGCCGCTGGCACAACAGAAGTGACATGATGCTATCTCTGATTCCAATTCTTCAATTAGTAAATGTTAGAGTAGAGTAAGTGATGTTATTCTGTCCAATTTAAGTGACACACAAAATTTTCATAACAAATCGGTCATCCATACTGAATTGTTTTTATAAAATTTCTCATTTTGCAACTAAGTTACCTTACAATTAATGTCATTTGCACCTTTACTAGGACTCATAGGGCGCTGCAGTTTTCCTCAACCTAGTAATATCACTTGCAATTCTGATTTGATGTTGTCTTTTTGCAGGTTTCATATTTACTATACGGCATTGCATATTTATATTCCGTTACTGATGCTTCTTTTACTATAATAATTACCTTTCATAATATGATATGACAATCTCAAAGACAAAAACAGAGGTAATGGCATTCCAGGGAAAATACCCAATAAGGACCAAAACTATAGTAGAGGAAACTATAGTAGAACAAGTATCACACTTTCAATACCTTGGCTGTGATATAACCTGTGAATCGGAAAATCAAGATATAAGGAATAAAATACTAAAATTCCAAGCAGTTTGCGGAAAAATTAAGATAACCCTCGGGAATAAAGCAAGGAAGGAAACTCAAATAAGATTCTACAAAGTGATGGCAACCCCAATACTAAAATATGGAAGTGAGGCATGGATAAAAAGGGAAAAGTGGAAGAGTAAAATACAAGCTGCTGAAATGAGATTCTTACGATCAATCAAAGGATGTAGATGTGAAGATCATATTAGGAACAAATTGGTCGAATACCTTAATCACATGCCAAGAGAAAGAATACCAAAACAAGCCTTCAATTATAAAGTAAGAGGACGAAGATCAATAGGACGCCCCCTAAAGAGATGGCTTCAGGAAATGTGAGACCAGAACAGGCTTAAGCCTAACCCTACTCGACATATTTATCGTCTTCAGATCTTACTTCTACGGCTCCTTTTGCGCCCTAAATGAGAAATAGGTAGTGTTTAACGCCCGCTTTCACTATATGTGGCACCGCAGGCGGTGACAAAAATATATGAGACTAAGATGAAGTACCGGTGGAATACGATGGCGAGGGAAACCGGAGGTTCGGAAGAAAACCCAGCTCAGTGCCGTTTTGTCCACCATAATCTCACTTTGCGGTCTCCAAGGAACGAATCCCGGCCAACTTGATGACAGCCAATCGGTGTAACCACTCAGTCACGGCGCGTTTCTTTTGTAATATTCACTGTTTTTAAAATATATATTTATTAAATGTAAAGATAATTTATGTTCTAGAATGTTATTTTCTTGACAGGGCTGTTTATCTGTTGTTGAATTTTGTTTTATTTTCAACATGAAAATTCTGTTACAGGTTTCGACGCCTCCGAGGACCCTTTAGTTCCTTCATAGTTAATTTGGCAGTAGCGGATCTTTGCACCTCCTTATTGCATGTCATGGTGATTGCCTCATCTTACAGAGGTCATTGGATTTTTGGTAGAGTAGGTAAGTTTTATCACAATTTATGTTCATATTATATTTGTGAAAATGTATAGTGAAAATGAACCTTTCGAGAAATGGCAGGTTGAAATACAGTAGTGTGAAATTTAAGAGGCTTTAAAACTCATGTCTGCTTGATTGGAGCTATAAGTGTGTGAAATTTTGGTTGTAGTCTACGTAAAAGAAACTTCGGTAATTGCCTGGATAGATATGTTATGATATATTTATTGTGCATATTCCAAAATTTTACAATGTACAACTTTTGGCTACATTTATTTGTCGTTACCTTGCTGCTACCTTGGCTTGCATGACACCCTGGCCTTTTGCTCTGCCAGGTAGCTCTTAACCTCCATAGTTCCTTGATTACTTAATTAGTCCCTTTCTTCCTCTTCTCTTCATTTCTTACATTTTTTACATTTCTGGCCCAATTTTCTTTTACCTTCTGCAAGAGCTCCCCAATATTTCATACCTTTTTTTTGCTCCCTGCCCGTTAACATTTTTATAGTCACTATCCTCTTCTCTAATTTCTCCCATTTTTCCTTCCAAACCTTTTTTCTCCAAATTACAACCTCCTTGCATTCTGTTACATAGTGTTCTATGCTTCCTTTTCCCCCACACAATTCACTAATTCCTCTTTCCCTACCGCTTATCCCTCTTAGAAATATTATTCCTATTCTCATCCATGCTAACCCTTCTCTCTGTTGCCTATTGCAGTAATCTACATATGCTTCTCGTCCCAAATTTCTCTTTATTTGCTTGTAAAATTCTAATGATTTCATATTTTCTTGAATTCCCCATATTTCCGGTCTTTCTATATCTTCTATTCTGCATTTTACTAATTTCCCCGCATCGCTTTTATTCCTTTCCTCTAATCTCCTTATATCTCCCATTCCTATATTTTCCATAATTCCTCCTATCTCTGCCAACCAACTATTTGAGTTCTCTAATATTTTTTGCTGTCTCATGCACAATTTCATAATTTCCCTTTCTTCTTTAACCAAACACCTATACGGAGATTTTATTATTCTTTCCATTATTATTCCATTTCTTCTAGTCTTTCCTAATTCTACTAAAGCTACTTCCCTAGGTGCTGACGTTAGTAAACCTAGTAGTTCTTTACAAAACCTTCTGAGGTTTTGGTCCACCGTTTTGTTTACCTCTGTGGCCCCCTCCCCCCCCCCCCAGATCTCCACTGCACATACCATTTTGATTTCAACTAGTGCTTTTTCCGTTCTTTCTAACCACTTGGTAGTCATCTATAGCATGGTGTGGTGGAACACCGGCGGCCCGATGCCGAGGTAATCAGTAGTCTTCCCGGATGGGTTGACGCGTAGCGTATCCACTTTCACTCAAAAGTGGGTTTGACTAAAGTTATAAGGTATTTCTGTAATGGAAACTCCACGAACTGTCTCCCTTGTTTTCGAGGGGGAGTTGTCGACCTCCTGGTAGACCTCGCTGATACTATCTGTACTCTGCTTATGCATTTGGCTAAGTCCAAAGTAATTAAATTAATGCTGTGGATATAAATACCTTTGAAATTCCTTAATATTAGTTACTGCTAATGCACAATAAACAGTATCTGTAATGTTGAATTACCAAATTTTAACCCAGAAGGAAGCTAATGTAAAGCTTCAGAGCAAGTAAATCAGCAAAGTGATTGAAGAAACGAAAAGTACGATAGAAAAATAATTTTCAAATTAGGTTACCTATGGGTTACATCAGCAGCTCTTCCCGTATTGATTTTATTATATACTTTAGATGTAAGAGTCATTTCAGTAATTTTTTGACCAGCTTAAGGAATCATGTACAAAGACCAAGAGCTACGAATCTATCTGCAGGAGGTCATGTTAGCAATGTACCTGTACATAAATATGCACAGAGCTTTTCCACTGTAAGAGTAGCTTCATTCTGCATATTTTCTTTCTATTCAGAGCTTTTAGAAGCAATGTTATGAACTAAACCATAAATTTTCTCATTATTATATTCGAAATAGTTTTCACTAAGAGGCAAAATTAGATTCTGCTAGAGCTTCCATCCTTCATTGTTTATGTAGCTTAATGAATTCAAGAATCTAGGACAGTGCGCCGATCCTCATCAGAGGTAAAGGAGCAAACTTAAACTATTGAACAGGGAAACAGCTAGATAACGAGGTCCCGATGGAGAAAAGTTAGAAAAGGTATGAGGCAACACCAAACACTATGTGAAGGAGTGCACCTTTCAGAAATGCCTAGTTAAAAATTTGTGGATCTGTTCTAAGATTTTTTTTTTATTTTATACTATCATGACATGCAGGCTGATATAAGTATATATCTTTATCCTTTCCTTAACCAGGAGTTTATTCCGCCGGATTTTAAACCCCCAACAGTACAAATTTATGAGCACAGGCGCCAGGCCAGAAACAAGAAGTGAATTTATACAAAATTATACCATGCTACTAAAGGGTCACTCATCACATGCCTCCGGAGCCGCTTACGTCGACCTCACTTCAGGGTAGCTAGCTACTTATAAGCAAAGCTTGGCTCCAGCATCTCAGCGCCAGCAAGCGCTTAAAAGAAAACATGGCAACACGCTCCATGAGAGCCCGGCCGGCAAAGTAGCGAGTGGTCGGCTCAACAGGCATTGACGGACAGATATTACTCATTCCACTATTTGGGTGTAACTTGCACTACTCTTTAAAGAATCGTGCCATGTATAGTTGCTCATCTGTCAAGTTGTGTGTACTAAACTAGATGCCTATCAACACCGACACGATATTTATGGGAATGAAAATCAAAATCTAATCATATTAAAATGTAATGTTTGTTACCTTATGAGCGTGCTCAACAAGGCAGATGGTGCAATCATAGCATCTCCCCTAGGCAATCTTAACATGGGTATTTTGGTATGAAATTAGTGCTAATACAAGGGAAACTTTGTACACCTGTATATGTTTTAACCATTCCTACCGTTACCTCTGAAAAATATAGCCAATATTACTCTCCATACAAAAATTCGTATCGATATTTCACCGAAATTGCGTACTGTGAGGTTCCTTGAAGTGAAACAAATACCTACAGTTTCTTAAAAATGATGCAAATTTCCGTTTTCAACTTCGTTTTACCTGACAACTTAGTTTGTATAGTAGTCCTTTGTTATTGGCATTAACTAGCATTAAGATTACTTCTTACTTTCTGTAACTTTTCACAGAACGTAGAGGATATACCGATTAGGGAGACATTGAAATTGTACCGCAACAACAAGCTTTGATACCCTGTACATCCAAAATAATTTTTACAAAAATGATCTGTGGGTTTGTGAGAGAGAGAGAGTGAGAGAGAGAGAGAGTGTGTGTGTGTGTGTGCGTGTGTACCAGACAGAGAGAAAAGCAGAGGGCATAATTAAAATAAATCGTATGCATATGAATCTTGGCAATTTAGTTCAGCATTCTCAATGACACTACACGAATATCTAAGTATCTACACCATCCAACATTTAAATGGACATTTCTCTAAAATCTTCTATTTTATCAAAAATAGCTCTAACGATTTAGATGAACGTATTGTATATTAATAACATTTACATGAAAAATAAAATGCATTCCTCCAATTTCCTGGTAACATCCGCCGAAGTCTACTCCATTGGAAATGAATGTTGCATGATCCTGTACAAAGGTTAGGTACCTGAATGTTAAACAGACGTCAAGGTGTTATATAAGAGACGTATATTTATTGTAGCTTTTTGCGTCATAAGCTGTTTCCGAGATACGTCATTAATGGTTCAAACTGTACAGTACTTTGTCATTCTATTGTAGTCGTATCGATGTTCATTTTGTTGCTCGTGACTGCTGAGAAGTGTGGAATTTTAAGATGAGCACATAGAGTTGAGCTCTTAGACATTCTTAAATCTATTTAAGGTCGCTTTAACTTCCTGGGTCATATCGCGAATATCTTTAAAAAATAATACAATTAGTAACAGATATAAAATTTATATTAAATATACAGGTTTACAATCAAACATATAATATATACACATTAATAGTACTAATTATGAAAACAATTTACATTAAATACAGATAATTGAAAACAAAGGCAAGAACATATTCATATAAGCTAACAACAGTATTTTACAAAAAATTAATTACTTTTACACCATTGTGTAGCTTATGAATTACAATTGATTAAAGTATATTGCACATAATTTATATTACATTCCAAATATCTATGCCCTTTAGGCAAGTAAACAGAATGCGGCGTAGCTTGGAGCTGTTTAGCAGTGTGCAGATAACCTGTGGGATTTCTTGTTGTTTTCTGTTTCTTTTGTATCCATTGCATTCTATGAGAAGGTGGTAAATGGTAAGAATTTTATTACATCCTTTACACGTAGGCTGCGGCTGTCTTGAGAGAAGATATTGTCACAGCAACAGGCATAAATGTTTCGGCACAGGTAAAGGTAAACATTTGAAAAATATAAAATAACCATTACAATAATAGATAGTAGTAATATTAGTAATAATAATCGTCATCAATAGTTATTGTTATTATTAAAATGCATCAAAAATTAAAATTCAGGGGACCGCAAAGTGGGATTTGTGGTGGACAACATGTCGCTGGGGTGGGTTTGCTCCGGGTATTCCGGTTTCCACCACCATCATTTCACCAATTGCTCAATCATTCATTCATCTTAGGCGTTGGATCGACCCCTCAACCCTAATTTCATCTCAGATGTTTCGGTTCCCTTGCTCTGAGGGAACCCAAGCACCTTCTAACGTCAGCAATGACGAGAAAGAGAGAAAAAAATGAAAATTAGAACCTATTAAATTTACTGACCAGGAAGTAATTTATCACGTTCAGCAGTACCTATATGTCTGCTGTCACTCTGCTACACTTAATGACTAATAAGTTAGAAGGTTAAATGCATGGTAGAAGTTGTACATTGTTAACCTTTGCCCATTTCTGTAGCGTAGATGGTAGCATGTCTGCCTCACGTTCAAGAGGTCCCGAGTTCGAATCTCGGTCAGGGTGAGTTACCTGGATAAGGGGTTTTCCAGGGTTTTTCCCTTATCCTGAAAGACGAATTTTGGGAAACTCTAAGCTCCATGGACCCCGGACACATTGAGCATCATTTCACCCATTTCTTTCATCGTCCGATATGACTAAATTTTGGGAGGACGTAAACTCCAAAAAAAAACCTTTGAAAATCGCAAACAGTTTATTAGCCTACTCCAGCTGCTTAAGTTTGAGCTAATGTTGGAGACAATTACCCAGTTAACCTACGAGCTGCTGATTGAAGGTCACTCATACGAAGACGGTATGAGATGCCATTTCCCTACGGGCTACGGGAACCCGAGCTAAGTGTGCGAGGCAGGGTGGGGTTCCTAACCTGAGCTGGAGATTCTTCATTAGACGCTAGGAGAGGACCTAAAATCCACACCTATGTCAAGAACTGTTTATGTTGCGCAAATTCTCCACACAACAGCGCCTCACTGCCTATCGCAGACAGTTCCGAAGCTTGAAAGACTGGATTGAAATGAAGAAGAAAGTAAATGGAGGCAGAGGAAGGTATCCAACCCAGCAATTGGTCTATTGACCATATAAAAGTTAAAAACAAGAATGAACTTGGAGGGATTGGTCTCTAACCAGAGATCGATACAGGAACTTCCCAAATGCGAGTCCGACGCATTATTGATTCAGACATCTCCCACTTTTCCAATTCCTTTAGAAACTACAAACATTTTTCGTAGGTCTTACGTTGTTATACGTTATTCATGTTGTAGTACTTATTCATTTTTCTGATTTATAAGCTTTTGAAGAGAGCTTACCGTTTATCAAAAGGGAAATTGTGTCTGTTTGATATCCTGTTGCACTTTGTAAAACTTTAAGGAGTAAAACACAAATGTGATAGTTCTATACGGTCACTCAGGTAGTTTTAATACCCGCTTCTATTGGTAATCTAAGATAGACTTCGAGTCCCTATTTTGTAATTAAGTTCAAGCTAGCAATGAACTGGTCCACTGTGAATCAAAAGAAGTACTTTTAGGAAAAGTTGAGTATAAGTATGTATTTGTATTTGTGTGCACCCGCGTGCACGTGTGCGCATGTCTGAAGTCGGACGAAAACCAAATTTGTGAATTCCGACATAAATCCTTCCAGGCATACGAGGGGGCACCCAAAAGAAACCGGACTCCATGGGCGCTGCCACTCGTAGACGTAGTGCAGGGTTGTCACGCTAGATGGTGTTAGTAGAGACCTTCATGAAGCAGCTGTGCAGACGGTGTCAGTGTAGAGCAGAACGTGCAAGTGTGGTATTGTGTTTCTCTGACTGTTGGCGGGTTACCACTGCTAAGACGTTATGGGAACTTTAAAAGAACAAAGTTTGTGTGTCAAATTTTGTTTCTTGCTTAAAAACTATAACGGAGACACAACAAATGCTTCAGGAACCTTTACAGGAGGACGTAATGAGCCGCAAACATGTTTTCGGGTGGTTTGGGCACTTTAAACGTGGTCAGATGTGTGTTGAAGACCAAGCTCGTTCTGGACACCCTTCAACATCGCGAAATGCGGAGAACATTGAAAGGGTCCGCCAAAAGATCAACAAGGATTGTCGCCAAACTATGGACCAAATTGCAGCAGCGACAGGAATTAGTTGGAGCTCGTGTCAGTGGATTTTGACAAAGGTTTTGCAAATGAGACGTGTTGCTGCTAAATTTGTTCTGCGCCTTCTCACACAGGAGCACAAAACCATCCACATGAATGTGTGTCAGGACATGAAAACAGAGATTGCACGTGATACAAACTTCTTGAACAAGGTCATTACAGATGATGAGAGTTGGTGTTACGTGTATGACCCAGAAACCAAGCAACCGTCAAGTCATTGGAGGACTCCCAACTCTCCCAGACCAAAAAACAGCAAGGCAAGTGAGGTCAAATGTGCAGACGATGATTATTGTCTTTTTGATGTTCGTAGAATTGTGCATCGGTAATTCGTTCCCCCTTGGCCAGACTGTTAACCAGCACTTTTACTTGGATGTTTTAAGGCGTCTGTGAGAGGATGTGAGGAGAAAACGCCGGGAACTTTGGTGATGAGATGACTGGTTTCTGCATCACGACAACGCTCCAGCACATACGGCCTTACGAGTGACCCACTATTTGGCATCTCAGAGGTGTTCCGTCGTTCCCCACGCTCTGTATTCGCCGGAACTAGCCCCGTGCAACTTTTTACTATTTCCACGTATGATAAAAACGCTAAAACCGGAGCGTTATGACTATATGTTGGTGGTATAACCAGCTTTGCAAAGGGCAATGGACAATATCAAACTTGAAGAGTTCCAAACATGCTTCCAACTGTGGGAAAAGAGACTTGACAAGTGCATCGCATGTAATGTAGAGTATTTTGAAGGTGACTGAAGTAATTTTGTAAAAAGGTTCATCAATAAAGTTTTTATGACAACCATCCAGTTCCTTTTGGGTCACCCCTCGTATAACAAAAAGTTTTTTGTATTATCTCCCAACACCAAACTAACGTTTGATGTAAAAGATATTGTTAAATATGGCTCCTAAAGGTTTTGAACAAAATGTAGTTTATTGAATGTTTTATTTGAAAAATGAGGTGTGCAGATTAGGTTTTCTGGGCATAGTTTGTAAAGTCCCCTCTATTTGGGAGATTTTTATGATATTGTATAAATGCTGAATGTCAAACGCTTTAGTAAACGAATTACCTAATAAATGTAGATATCTTTAAAAACCAGAGTATAATTAAAATAATTGTAGCACAAGCCTTTCCTAAGAGATGTTAATGGTGTTTCTGTTGAATACATTGCTGTTCTTCTGAAGTCCTGTCGAAATTCAGTTATTCCTAGAGATTGCAGGGAAAAGATGTGGTTATTGAGGCTAAGATATGGCGTCCGGTTTTTAAATACTTTACTACAGGTTTCCTTTGTATCTGTAAAAGCATTTGTAATGTATCCGTTTCTGCAATTCTTATCTGGAGTAAAATGAGGTAGATTGAGGGCCACCTTCCGTAAGACTAGTTTATGCACATTAGTAAACGACAGAGGGTTGTTATGTGAATGTACTGAATACAGCTGTTTCAAGAGCACTATAACATAAACAGTATATTCCAGCAGGTCTTAACGCCCAGTAAAACTGCCCAGGTTTGCCCAATAACCTTGTTAGTGATGGAAGTGACGAGGCGAGTGTCAACACCAACTTAGTGAATGTTTCACTTCTCTCCAAGGACTAGAATTTTGTGATCTCCCTTCATATTGACAGAGAGAAGAATGCTTTATGTTTGTGAACAGATGGGATTAGTGTTTGCCAGGTGTGCTCGAATGGTTAACGTTAAGCGAACAAATGTGTCTCCGGTCAAAGGATTTGCAGCTGACTTGACGTAGGATTACGAAAGAGTGAATAAAGAAAAATCAGCTGCTGAAAGTTTAGGAATGTCTCCACCGCTTGAAAGCAAGCTAGAGCGATTCAAACAAGGAGTGCTGTGAAAACTTCCGAGGAAAGCAAACTGAATTCCATCCAGGTTTAGGGATCATTTGAGGAAATATAAGCCGCTATAGGAAACATATGTACCAGACAAGCAGGAAGTCTATGCTTGTACTAAAAACAACAAATAAGAAAAAACCGAAACGAAAACATGAGTCGTGTATATTCCCGCAAAAATAAAAAAAAATGAATAAAAATATAAAGGAAACTTATGCGAAAATTAAATTCATACACAGAAGCGACTCTTTTTTTGCTCTTCCCTTCTGTTTTCTCCTTTGCTGTACTTTTAGCATAAATTTCCCCATACATTATTTTCTAATCCCCATTTGGCGCTGACATACTCATCGTGATCAAAGTTTTCTTGTTGCCTACAATAAATTGCCATTGTCTGCCAGTTTCGTTAGTCCTAAAACACCTTTGTATTGTCGACCTAAAAAGACATCAACAGACAAAATTTCATGAAGCACCTGAATACAGTAAAAATAATTAACAAAAACGATGAGCTTTGCTGTTATAGTATTTGTTGCTATATTGTGCCGTTCAACAGAGATAGGAGGTACTTCAGTACATACGAGAATAAAGGAGAACACGAAAGTGAACTCGTAGTATAAGAAGTGGCACCGATTTACTCTAAATAAGGTTGTACTTAAAGCTGATACAGGTCTGTAAATATATTTTAAAATTTCATATATGGACATATAAAGTAATCATGGCCATTTTGAAATTCAGTGTAAATCAATAACCAAGCAGGCCATGTAGATGATGCAACAAATGCTTAGGTTTATTAAAATCCCAAATACAGAAAATTCCGGAAACTAACACAAATTACACAAATTCTGACATCGGACCAATCAAAATTTAGTATTTCGGTAACCTAGCAACGAAACAGAGAAAAGAACCAATACTTTTATACATAAATTTCTTTGTTCTTCTTGCTTGTACTCTCGAAGCGTGTAGACGTGTTCTTAGGTAAAGGCTCTCGAAAACTACAGGAAGTTAGTGGAGTTCACCGTTCATTAACCTGTAATAAACGATTAAAATATACACTGAATACGCGACGCGACGAGAAATAACATTAGCGGAAAACCATTGCATCATTCGCAAAGCGAAGGAGAAAATTAGAAGCTAGTAAAGTGCTATATCAGTGAGAAAGTCGCAAGATGTCGAGATATAAATACATGTAAAGTGAAACGGTGGTCATAATTTTATTTCATAGTTGCCCAAACGCAAAATTGCATGGAATTGATACCACGACATTGAGGATTCACATCTCATCGCTCGTTGCAGCTACCGGAAGGAAGATTTACAGAAATCCTCGAGACAATCATCTTCACAGCCTCGAGACAGGAGAGCTCATCGGTTCTACATCGAGGTAAGGTTTGGCTTCTCCACGCGTCGCCACACCGAGAGAAACGCGAAACCGTTTGCGCGTGTGGGGCGTGGTCCTCACGACAACGAATCCTACTTTAAATATGTCGCCGCATCGTGTGGCATAAATCTACCTTCACCAATATAACCACTCCATACTTAAGTCAAACTCTGACAACTCTACGTTGATCTATGTATTTAAGGTAGGAATTAAATTTGAATCATATGGACTTAGTCCGGGATAAAAAATTATTAAAGTCAAACTAAAAGTACAAATGAAGTAAAAGACATGGTTAATCATGCGTTTGCCGACAAGAAACAAACTATACCAACATGTGTGATCCCTCAAGCCTCTGTATATAAGTATGTGTTTTTTGAATGCATGGAATAGTGAAGAATTCAGGATGTGGCTGAAACAGTCGTACAACTTTCCTTAGAGAATAGCAAAGGTACTCGACTAAGCTGGAAAGTGTTAGGGATTGGCTGAAAATCAAGAAGGAATTTCTGCGTGTTGTTTGAAAGACAGGAAGATAAATAGGTATTTAGCTATTTTGCAAGGTAAACTGAAATAAAACTCAGATCAAATGCTCGGAAGGAACTTTTAAATAAACCAAACATATTTTTCTGTAAATGAGTCATAAATTGGCCATGAGTAAGAGACTTCGTCTACCAACAATATATACTGTCTGCTTTGTGATTATGTTGCTTCAGATTTCGCAAAATTCCAAAAGTAGGGGAGGTTCACGTGCTATGTCCAACCTATTACTGCACTTTCGTAACTAGTGCTTACAACCCAACCGCTTTTTCGGTAAATCAACGAAATTATGTAGCTACCGATCCACCGAAACCGTTTACTTTTTCTCGATATTTAGTACTTTTCTTCATTTGTATTACAAAACTTGAGATATCGATAACTGTATTAGATATAATATTATTTTTCTACTTTATAAATTACTGTCTCCATCAGTGATTAGTATATGAGATGAAGGGAAGGTGAAAGCTTTAAGTATTTCTTTAACTTTATAAGTGATTGGCAAAAACTTAAGTGGAAATATCTTCAGCTCTTCGAGGTTTGCTTTCAGCATAACAGCTGCTTATTTTTAAACGTCGCCATACTTCTGTATATTATGCTGAAGGCCATCATTTGCAGAGTTGGTTTTTCATTAATTCACATTTGTTATTGTTCTGGTGAATCTGTAAGGAAAGTGCAAATCGCTACCGGACCTTGATAATGATGCTTTGCAAAAATCAAGTGATGTGTTTGCGGCATAATATGCAAATGCTCCACAAAGTTTACTATGTTTAAGGGGGGACGTGTGCAAATATTCAGGGTCTTACATAAATAGCCATAACATCCAAAGTTTTCCAGTTAGAGAAGTGAAACTTAGTATACTTATTTAAGCTGATACAGTTAATACGCACCATGTTTTTCATATTTTTAGATTGTTTATAACTAATGCTACATATTTTTTCTGCATGCAGAAATATTTACAAACGTAAGCCCATGTTTTTTTTTCAAAATTCACATATGCTATCTTTCTGAAATTTGGTACGTTATTTTAAAACACACTAAAATGAATTTTATACCTAGATTTCTTATTGAAGCTGTACAGAATTTAAAAAATTGTTAATCATACTCATCCTTTAAAAATTAGAATAATTTCATATGTTTTGTGTCGTCACACTCCATCTGGAACTTAATCTTAAATTATAGAACCAACAAAATGTTCATTGTGGCATAAGAATTCTGTGTGCTAAATTGCATCGCTGTAGATGAAGTAGTTTGAGAGAAAAATGGGTTGAAGTTGTAGAACATTCAAGTTACGGGGAAAGGTAATTAAAAATACAATAAGTATTATTCAGTTTTCCTTTTAATTTTAAGTCAGAACTTCCCATATCCATAGTCTGTATCCTCATTCTGGTCTTCTTCAGCCTTTCTTTTTAAATTACTCTTCTGTCTTGCTTATTTCTGCATTAATTTCATAGCTCTTCTGCACCAGCGATGCGAATGTTGTCGATACTATGCAAAATTGTTTCCATAAACACACCAGGTTGATACCCTAACTGATGCATAACTTTCTTTCTGCCAACATTCCCATCATTAAACACTATTGCAGCATCAAATGTAGCAATTTTCACCACTATGGAAGACACAAATGATGTTTTGGGACACCTTTTCCATATCAAACTGTTGAGGTTTTCATTTGGGTTTCGTGTCTCTCCACAGAGACATTATTTTGGCAAGTCTGTGTGTGCTAAGAATTGGTAGGTGGACTTTATAGATTCCAAGACAGCTGATGGAAGACCATGTGTTGCTACTATGCAGCATTAGGGCATTTAATTTTTTAAAGGTACACACAGACCACGTCCAGTCTTAATATTTTGGTGCTTTATGGCTAACATTATATACTATTTTATAAAACAATAAAAAATTAGATATTTTGAACATTTTCTCGTACGTCCCTCGCTTAAAATCAAGCATGTTTCTTTCAATGTTGAAAAGGAAGCTGCAGAAAAATTCCAATTATTATTCAAACCTACCGATTTTTTCCTATCTTTTATAATTTGTTCCTTATAGATTTGTAGCACTGAACCTGACGCAGAGTGGTTTATGATCTAGACATTGAGGACCTTTTGGACACATTCCGTTAGCTACAGATGACCGGTGACTTAATCAAGCAAAGCCAAAGCAGCAAATTTTCAAGAGAGCAGTTTGCTTTCGTTGTGCCACCCTAAACAGATCGTGGTTCTAAGTTTCAGTGGCCCAGGTCAAAACTGCTAATAATTTGGCTTACCGTAGTCCAAATCTGTTGCGTATTACTGACGATAAACTTGTACCACCTATCGGGTTGGTACATTAGTGCCGTCAATATGGCGAGAGCAGCCTCTGTTTCCATTTATGTGTACGATTACTCTTAATAGAGCAAAATATTATATACCTACATATTTGTCTAGGAGTCACAGAACTCTTCTTCTATTCCTCGCTTAGAAAAGTTTCGAGATGAAAATATTTCCACAAAGCCATAAATTCAAAGTTACAAATATATTTTTAAATGCTGCTGAAAGCCCATTCTTACTTAATTGGGGATATAAACATTGAAATGTTAATAATTGGAAAAGGAAATTTAGGAAGGAAACGTTCCTGGATTTAGGGTACCTCGCCTAGAATTTCTAGTTATGAGGGCCGAGAAAAACCTTGTAAAAAGCTCTGCATGTGCTAGTAGTTCTAGTAGGAATTGAATAGATGGTTATTGCTTTTCCAGTCACGTATTGAGTTCTATGAGAAACGAGGATATTCGAGGATCAGAAAAGAAAGAAACAAGAAAGAAATTAAAAGGGACAGATGTGAGAGTATTACACAGTCTATCAGCCTAAATCCATTCACCAATGAATCACATTAAATAAAGGTGTCCAAAATTACTTTATTTGCAGCCTCCATCAGTATGAACATTAGGACTAAGTGTTATTCTAAGAGGCAACTGTGACATTTATTTAAAAGCCAATAGTTAAGTAGCCTGGGACCCTGACAAGACCTGGATAGCAATGCACTTTGTAATAGGTATGCGGTACAAAAGTTGCTCACGTTATACAAGTATGTTTCAGCTTGTCAGATTCTCTTTATGCAGTTCCAGGCTTCACTGTATAAAATAACCTTTCCTCGCATAAAATACAAACTGAAATCGAAAAGAGGTGGGGAAATGACTCACGAAGTCTATATCCGGGAGACATCGTTTCCCTCACGCTTCATGCTTAATAGCTTTCGCACTTAGATCTCCAAAGTTCATATCACACATTCATAAATAAAACTTTGATTGGAAAATACTCTTAAGAAAACTGTTCCCGTGTATTTTTTGTACATCTTTGACGCTATGTTCATCACTTCATATAATCGATATTATAAGTTCAATATAAGACCTGCATAGGAGAGAACAATTGTTATCTTCCCTTGCAGTTCGTTTAGAAAAAAGTAACTTCTTGTAAAATGGGAATATCTACGTATATGAAAGTGTCTCATGTTAAAGAATGTTATAATGGCCATAATTAAGGAATCCTTACACAAGAAGCACAACATCACACTTAAGACTGATGTTCTGATATCTTGATATTTGTTTTTTTTTTCCCTTGTTCCATTTATACCCGGCCTTGAACTCTTATGGTCATATCGGCAGCCATTCTCCTTTGGAGACATACTGAAGGTGTTAACTCGTTATCTTTGGTTTTTAACCATTAGATCACGCACACATTCACACTCTCATTTATACTTCCAGACTCTGGGGAAGATGGGGAATTATCTTGATCGGAGAAAAATCCCCAACCCTACCGCCGGGAATCGAGCCCGGGACCCCTAGCATGGCAGGCAGGTGATCTACCGACTGAACTACGGGGCCAGCAATATATATTTGTTTTCTTTCCCTTCAAATAACGTATAAAATGCATTCAATAGCAGGGCCGCCTACGTGACATGATACTGCCTTAAAAGTGGAGCCAATGTGACTTTCATGTATCTTTATACTTTTAATGCAGTTATTGCTCATGGGGCAATGAAACATATTTCCCATCAATGGAAGACCACATAAGCAGAAGGAAGTCACTTCAAGCTGTTGTTAAACACTTATGTTACTATTCTCTTGATTCGTGTCATTTTAAATCTGAACGAAATTATGCCGTTCTCCACGACTGAGGGCTACAGAGAGGATCGGTGTGAGCAAGGGTTAAGTAAAAGCATGGCGGTTAGTTACTGGCACGCCTATCATTGGAGCTCATTCCAATCAGGTGTACTAATGGTACTCCACAAAGACTAATAAGCCATATTGATAAATGACAAATAAGCCGCTTATAAGTGTATAAGTATAAAGAAGAAATGTTAGCTGAAAGTTGTGCTTTTGTATAAAATTGGTCATTTCGCCTTGCTCATACTTAAAATAACATTCATTGTTGTTTTTGTTGCCTGAATTATACAATAGAAGATTATAAGAGAAGCTCGCTTGGCATCGCGTTGAAATGGATTGAATTGTTCTAAGTGGATTCGGCACTTCGAAGAGCGTGGTATTTTGTACCTATGCCACGGGCCCAAATGACCTCGTTGTCGAAGGGCCCTAAAACCCCACACATTCACTTACTGTACCTATGCCATAAGTGGGGCAACCCAGGAAGGGAGGATGAGGGAGAGGAGACAGAAGACCGACGACCAAGTCACTACAGTACAGAGGATGAGAGCCCTACAATTTACCAGATAGAAACTCCCCGGCGGTGGGTTTAGGACAATTGTCATCCCCCTGCCGTGGCACCGAAACAGTCACGAGGCCGGTTCGGAAACCGGCAGACACCTCCCCAGAGTAGAGTACTCCAGGCAGCCTTGCACAACCGACATCCCGCCTGCCTCGTACATGAATCGGTCCTCTAGGTCGTCTCGGAGATAGAAGTCCGTCTCGCCGGAGAGGAAAGCGTTTTCCTCAGAGCATAGCATCTCGACATTCACCACTGAGACTACCATCGACACTTCTACCTTGAAAGAAACCACCAGATGAGAGAGGACATGAAATGATTATGGAGGAGAAATGGAGAGACAGGAAGTTCGGGGAATGTAATTAACCTACCCAGCATTCGCCTAGCCACCCGGGAAAATCCCGAAAACCCGTTACGTTAATGCCAGATGTTCCCATTAGTCCTGGACCCGTAGGAACAAGGACACGGGCCTCCTTCGATCAGGGAGTTACCGAGCCATCCCGAAAGGGCGTCCGGCGCCTCCGTGCGGCGTTCCATAGGGTAGGACCTAGAGAATAACAAGCCCCCCATCTGGTCCTGTGGACTCAAGACGGGATGGAAGTGGATACGCCACTTACGCGCGCCAACTCCAAAATGGGAAGACTACCGATATGACCTCGGTGGGGCCGGCTGGCGATCTAACAAACCTTCTACTAGCTAAGCTGGCTAGTACGCGGGAATATTAATGGCTTCCCTCAGCCCAGCCCAGAGACGTACCCGATCTCGCACAAGTATCGGGAACCACTGTCCACTGGAGTCCAATCCAATCCGAATAACTCCCTATCAGGTAGGGGCTTGAATATTCGTTCCGAGGTTGCTCTAGTAACGTCAGAGGTACCACGAGTGATAAGGATCCGCAGCGGCTGCACCACGGCAGCTGAAGAGGAGGGATGCCCGCCCCTACGGAGATCCCGAAAAACCCATGGGTCCGGTCGGACGGCCGCAGAAATCAAACCCGGGTCTCACGAATCTGCTTAGAATACAAAATACCCTTGAGTGTATGAGTGCTGTGATGTGATATTTTGTTTATTTAATTAAACGAACATAGTACCATTTTTTTATGTAGCCCATCTTTACGTTTTCTTCAGCAGACAAGGTAAATCTGAATGATATCGAGAGACCTGCTCTTTAAAATATAGTATAAGTAGAAGTTGGTGTGAATAATTAAATGGAAATCCACACGAAAAACAAATGGTTCGCTGGATATGAAGTAGAAAAGGTCTATTCTGTTAGCCATGCATTTTGTTTGTTGGCCATAACCAGTATCATAAAAGGGTGTAGTGGATTTAGTTCACGCCTGTTCGCTGCTGTAGCGACCTATTATGTGCAGTTAAAAAAATTTGCCACCATCGTTGGTGTACGTATTGCAGCATGTAACTGAGCATCATTTCCACCCGTTTTTTTGTTTCATTCACAGTCGGATACCTAAACCCGTATGTTAATCAGTAACAGGAAAGAAGGAAATGTGCAATCATGCTTCAGCCACCACTGTTCATGAGAGCATTAATTCGAAAATTCACTTCCGGTGCTTGTTTTCATTACTGTTTAAATAAGTTGTACAACGGTAATTTTTGTATGTGCATGTGCATGTGTGTATATTGCCTATAACCTGCCATAGTTTCCATGGGAACCGTTTTCAAATATTTCGGTTTAATAAAAATGGCTCCAGCGATTACGAGTAAAATATCATAAATTTAACATATGAGTTGGATAACGAAAATATATATGGAAACGTAGAGTCAGGCTGAAAATTTCACTGCCATAGCCGGGATTTGAACCACGGATCTTTTGCTCTCCGTCCAGCCGCTCTAACCATTGAGCTTCTATGGCCAACGTGCCGATATGACATTAAATTCTCCAACTGACTCGTATTATCTGACGTGTATTATCGGCACGTTGGCCATAGTAGCTCAATGGTTAGAGCGACTGGACGGAGACCAGAAGATCCGTGGTTGAAATCCCGGCTATGGCGGTGAATTTTTCAGTCTGATTCTACGTTTCCCCAATTTAGCCTACACACATCCAGTATGAAAGGACAATTATTTTCCATTAATTGACCTAATAGTGGCTAACTATAAATCCCGGGCCTTAAAGTACTTACAGCATAGTAAGTCGCCATTAATGTAGTTGTCTCATGTGTTTATAAAAACTACTAAGTGGTTTACCGGAAAAAATAAGAGTCAGTTGGAGAATTTAATGTTCTATCGGCACTTTGGCCATAGTAGCTCAATGGTTAGAGCAGCTGGACGGAGACCAGAAGATCCGTTGTTCAAATCCCGGCTATGGCATTGAATTTTTCAGTCTCACTCTATCTTTCCATACTGGAGCCTGCACACGGCCAGTGTGAAAGAACAATTAATTTCCGAAAATGTATATGTTATCTTCAATTTACTGAGGATGTCCTCAGAATTACTTTTCATTCTGAATAGCTCTTTTATAACACTTAAACGGTAAGAGATATATAGTCTTATTACAAAAAGAATTTTAAATATTGTTATAAGAGACAAGTACTTATCTATATATTGTGTAAAATAGTTCACACGATAGCTTAAAGCTTCTCAAATGCGAATCCCCTATTCATCTTTTAGAATTTTGGTCATGTAAAGAGAGCGGAATGTCAAAGCCATCGCATAATGACGAGTTTAAAGTTCTGACAATAAAATTAAACAAAGATAGTATCCCAAACTTTTTTTTTATTTTGCATGAAATATAAAGAGGAATAAGCATTTTTAAGAATAGTTTGCACAAGAGAAGACAAATTTACGTGAGTGCACATATATGATTTTGTTTAATACAGTCAATAACGTAACGTCATATTATATTATGAATAATCTATTACGTATACACATGTATAGAGCAAAGAGACAGATAATCGTGTGTGCCTTCCAGTTTATTTACTGTTTGTTAATTGTAAGAGATATTGCAGCTCCACAAAAGGACACGAGAACCTTTTTGCAACAGTGAAATCTGTGAATGAGGCCAGAGAAGGCACAAGAAGCTAAATAAAGAAACATCGTAAGAAAAATTAACAGTAATTTGATTTAAGGGCCACAGGGCTAATGAGCTTAGCATAAAAATAAAAATTACTACTGTAACATTTGTGTCTGGGTATGATGTTTTTGGAATTGACATGCATAGTGATTGCTTTCTGTCCCTGCAACACGTATGCACTGAGTTATCTACCACTCCTCTATAAATTGTTCTGCAAATCTACCATTAGAAGGCATTCAAGAAAAGCGTAAGTCACATGTGTTCGTTTAGGGCGTTGTATAATTTCAAGAATAAGTAGGGGAAGGTGACTTGCTTAGTATAATGAGGTTATACGAAACTCAAAATTACTGCAGACACTAGCCTGGAATCTTCAGAATTACTATTTTATAAATTTTAATTAACCTTCAGTGGTGCACAAAGGGTCATTGCACATGGGTCCTCAGCCGTTGAGGTGTATAAGATACTTTCTTTCCCCTCACCTAAAACTCACCCTTCACCCTGTATACCGCTAATTCCTGTCACTACGTGGTCAAGTCCTTCCTAGGACAGGTGCACGTATATCACACCTATGGACTATTCGTCAGCGTTCCAACTGCACGACGACGACGATGACGACGAAATGCTGCTTAGTGCAGTTCGTCATCAGCATCATTTGACTGAATTTTTTCTACCTGAACTTTTCTAGCGGGATTGGATTAGCCTGATCCTGAAATTTAACACTTTGGCTTTCAGACATGTGTGAAGAACAATCAGTATTGTTTTATCCGAAAAAACTTCATCTCAAAATGTGAAGATGTACTTTAAAACTACGGTTCTACCGTACCTCCACTGTACGGTAAAAGGAGAAGTAATAAGACAACTTCTACAAATTTGTATCTTGATTTGTATGTTAGTGACAAATAAGTATACGTTTATAAGAAGAGTTATTCCAATATTACAGAAAGCCGTGTGAAGTCAATGCGGAGTTGAGTAATCCGTAAACCCAATTGGGGCTTAAATACAATAAACTACAGGTTTCGATGCCAAATCACCTCTGTAGTAATTCTAATATGGGCCAACATTATTGTAATAAGTTAAAACAGTGCACTTTGAACACCTAGGAAATAATGAACAACCCATGAGGAATTTAAGCACTCTAAGAAAATGTATGACAACAATATCAATAATATTAATGATAGGAATACTAATAATGATAAGAATAATGATGATGTTAAGTTAACCACTGGCGCGACAGCCATAAGAAGGCCAAGGCCTACCAACCCAACTGCCGGCCTCACGCCCACTGACGCACTGGATATACACAAAGGTGGGTGATCATCCAACCGATATGGGCAGGAGATGTGGTCAACATCTCGGCATCCCCCAGCCGGAACGTTGGTTTTCGTGACCAGGGCACCTTACCTAGCGTAAGCTCCTCACTTTCCTCACGATGCTGAGTGGGCACCGGTCCTATACCAGGGACGTAAAATCCGCACCCCATGGGAGCGTTCGACCAAGTCACGCTGCCTTAGACCACTACGCCACGGTCCAGGTTAATGAAGATGATGATGATGATGATGATGATGATAGTGATGATAACATGTGACAGTATCAGTAGTACTAGTTGCACCATTACTGTTGTTTTATTAATAACAATAAGTCTATTATTAAATTAAGTATATGTGTGTTTATACCTTTGGGAAACGTCACGTTATACTGACACCCAAATCTAGTCTCGGCCTCCTAGTCTGCCTGAGCAAATCGGGAGGATTCAAGAGAGTTATACCGAAGTGCACTTCGTTGTCTCTATTAATTATTATCGACGCTACTTTTTATTATTGACGTATTTATTCAGGAGCTCTGTAGTCATTCGTTGCATTTTAATTACATGTGGTGCTTAAATGAGTAATAGGTCCGTTTTATCATCTCGCACACGTTAGGCAAACTACAAACACCTGAGATTAAACCCCCATGCCCACACTAGAATTCGAGCACGTGGCCCTATCAGAATGACACGTCAATACCACACCACCCAACGACAACGGCTACGAGCGAAGAGGTCTTCAAAGAGTGCAATTTAGAGTGTTTCGAAAACCGAAGCAAGTATTTACTTCCGTTAATTTTTTACCCCACATATCTCCAATTTCTACCTATGTGCTCTTCCATAGGTAAGTGGAATGCCGCTAATACCATAATGTGGAATGTAAACTGAAAACGGAAAAATAAATCACTGGTTACTTACATGCGACCTTTTCTAGAGCAATTATCAGCAGTTCATATACCAGTCGTTGATCGACTGGCTGCCTTTAATGCATGCCTCAGAGGTAAGTGACTTGGTGGTTAATTTTGCATTTTTTTAATAATTTTTCAGTTACTTTTATGTTCTTCCCCACATTATTGGACCTACTCTTTTAATTACAATAAAATAAACGTTATAATGTTTCAAATCTCCTCTGTTTAAAATACTGGAATGTTCGAATCAGTAATAAAATGCCCCATGGCGTAAAATGAAATATTTCGTATAAACTGCATACATATTTTAAATCACTTATTTTTGTGTACCTTTTATGGTAGATCTAAGATAAAGGTCCAACAAGAATAATGCGACTGTGGTTTCGTGAACCTAAAAGCCCAGTTGCACAAACCTCCAAGTTAGTCTTGGTACAGTTGCAATTCACAGCAGAATTACGTACCTCACACAATTACGTAAGAGACACAATTACGATCCACCAGTTTGCAGGTCCAAACTACTTGGCACCTTGCCGTAAACTCTGACTCAGAACTCTACAACCTACTCTAAAAAAACTGAGTAACTCGTCCAATTCATCGCTTATATCGACAAATCGCAGTATCTGGAAGTTTCCGGCTGTTAACGAAACATCACAGTCCCCCAAGGTGGCAGGAGAAGGGGCTCCAGTAGTTTCTTGTTACTTCTCTCCACACTCCGTCTCTACTGGGCAGGTCGTTAGCGCTACGCATTAGTGTAGGCGTGGCCTGGCACCATTCATGTTCCTTACTCCCACAGCAAGAGCCATTCTGTCACACGAGTAGGCGTGGCCTCGATGCCATAAGTCCCCTTCTATTGGCCATGTCTTTCTGGAGCTGCTCGTATGCTCGACGATTGGATAGCGATAACAAAATCTTAATAGAATATCTGACATGCATATTTGAGAATCAAATATTTTCTCTACAATGCATTTTTGGATTAGGGGAACTTCATAAGAAGCTTCACCTTAATGTACTTTAAAGTTAATTGATTAAAGCATGAGGTTTTTATCCATCAGCTTTCTCACAGTTTCTAGATATACCATTTTGCTTTTAGGAGAACCCAAAACATGCATTATCTTTTGAAAACTTGATGTATCATTTTATCAGTGATAGAGGGCTTCCACTACTGCTGGTATCTAACGGGGAGATAAGCTGTCACTACAGTTGGCAACAGACGTAAATTATATAACATTAGTACCACATTTTAAGACTGGTAAGAGTGTCTATCTTCGTGTGTAAGTAACTGTTAACTAAATATGTTTAGTGATTCTTTAAACTTTAAAAATAAATAAATTCGGAGTAATACTTCTTAAATTTCAGGTAAAAATGGTCTGAAATTACACTAATCGAGCGTTGTTTATAATGTATTTACTTGAACCGTCGTAGGAATCCACAGCATTTTCACCTAGTTATTGAAAAAAAGAAACGAATTTAATTAGCAAGAAAAAATTTTCTGGCCCCTTTAAATGTATGTTTATATCATATTATTAGAGGAAACACGTATTCAGTATCACATTTCTCCCTCAACACGGAGAACAAGTTGTTAAAAATTAATCACAACATTTACCGCAGTGGACATAGCGGGAAAGCACTATCACCTTAACATCCTACAGGCAAAAATGCGGAGTGGATACATACCGATGAACTAAACTGACAAGCAAAACTTTGAAAAATTATCCGTTAAGTGCAAATGACGGTACTGGGTTACCTCACTTCCTTCTTTTTATATTCATGTGAAGTCCAAACGATAATCTGTGGACACCCTGATATTGTACGTCACCAGTGCCACTACAATTGCTTTCATGATTTTGAGACGCTTAAGTAATTAATAATTCTAAAAAGGAATATATAGTTATTAGTTTTCTGAATTTCCAGTTATGGTTATATTAATTGGATCAAATCTCCACTAGGTTTCTGTAAACACTAACATTCGTAACGTTGGAATGTTATAATGTATGAGAAGATTCTGTTGGATTATTATATATTCTAAAAGTAATTCACTATAATAAATATCTATTTCCCCAACTTTGTGTAAAACGGACAATGGGCTCTAAAAACAATTGCATGTAATGATGTACAGATTTCAGTAGCTAATACAAAAGTTTACATACTAAACCATTACCGCCGTATTTTTATGTTTTCAAGAATTGAAACAAAATAGAAACCTGTGTAATTTATTAGCTCAGCACACAGAATGTCAACAATATATTTTGTTTGCCTTTTTATTCGCCTAGAATCCCAAAATCACTTAGTCTACAAATAGTTCGCTAGAATTTCTGCTCATATTCTCAGCATTAGAATTGCTTACCGCTGAAGATTTGTTGTGTGATACAATAATTCGGACATTTATCGATAGTTTACAGTATTACAGAAAACTGGTAGGGAAATAAAACAAGCAAAGTAAAGTAATGTACTTTCGCAAACCCTGTGGCCATTAGCACTTTACTGTTTTAAATCAATAAACTGCACAGTATTGTCGCGGCAACAGGCACAAAAGTTTCGTCACAAATAGAAAATAGACGGCAGATATTGTTTCACGGTAGTAAAGAGCTTGTATAAGCAGTTAACAATAGCGCGACTAGTGTAAACAAATAGCCGGCAAACAAAGATAGCTGGTGTAAAGGACTTGCCGGCCCATATAGGGCTTCAGTGTTTGGAAGGTTACAGTGATATCTCGATTAACAGAAATATCTCGAATTTAGGAATGAGGTATTTAAGGAAGGGCCGATTCGCCAAGAGTTAGTTGTAAACAGAGTGAGTAAGCAGAGAACAGCTGAGAGCGTTGAGGTTGTAAACAGTGGAAGTTGAGTAAGCTGTTTGTTATTGTCATCGACCTTGGTTGACTGATTGTGTACGTAACGCAACGCTGCTGTAACTTATAAGTGTATTTCTACGGAAATAAATAACATTTGGAATATCTGCAACTCGGCGTTTTAATTCTACGAACCCACAAAGTCACAATATGTGCATTTAAAAACACGATGTGTTCACATAATCAGATAACTTCGTGACGACATTCATGGTGAAGATAAACCTTTAAAGCGCATGTAAAATAAATAAGTATATGTAGCGTTCTCTAAACAGACCGCTGGGCGTTAATGAGCTAAGTAAAGTAATATTGCATACCTTAGGGAACAGCATTGTGTGGTCCGTACACTTTCAAACTGTTACTAAAAATTATGGGCTCAGACTTGATAGGTAGAGGCAGAGGAATAAATGCTTTAATGTAAAATTGACCATCCTTTCTCGTTACGCAACTACATATCACCCAGAAGTAACAAACTGTACGTGTTTTTTCCGGCAGCTTCTAATGGCTGCAGTCCAGCTACAGTTCAGAGCCACCACGAGGGACCTTAGTAAGCAGACCTTTGCTCCGTGAGACGATATGTGCGCCCGTTTCCACAGTTTTGTCTCTTGCGGAACAAGATTCACACTGATAGCGAATCATACTATTTTGTACCCCAACCCACAGGATGTATTAAGAGGGAAAGAATACGACTCCTCTTGACAATCCCCAACATTACCAATCTCCAACACACCTATACCTTATCATACTTATGCATCTAGTGCAAGAAATCAGACAAGGCGTATTCTAACCTGGTGAACACGATGAGGGCAAGCCCATTTCCAATCACTCCAGCAATTCCTACGGCCAACAAGACGGTGCCCAGGACGTAATGAACAGTTGGGTGTACTGGTGGATACATAAGCCAGTGCGGGTGTGTGGGCACTGGACACCAATTTACGACCTTTGAGGTTATGTTTGTTTCGTTCATCCTTCCATAACCTGCAACAGTTCAGAGAAAACAAACATTTATATAAGACACCCAAATTAATAACACAGACAAAAATCACTACGCAGAGTTAATGTTCACATAAATCGTATAAAAATCAGGAGTACCAGCGTAGAAGAGATTCATCATCGAAATGTGTCAATAATAAAACATAACTTACATCTCTGAAGGTTATATGCCCTGTTTCCCCTGATTTCTTAAACGTAGACATAAAAGAAAATTTATTTCTGTGGTGCTAGGTACTTAACATTAAAGAAGGAAAAAAGAGGAAAATCAAGGGTAAAATAATAAATATCGAGTCATTTCAGTAAAGTGCTATGATTAAATTTGAAAATGTGAGATACGAACCTTGTATCTAATTGCATAATACAAGCTCTCTGCTAATACAAGATAGATTTTATGTCCCGAAAAGAAAGGGAAATATTTGACACTTCTGATGTTTTAAAGTCAATCGGATATTAAATAGAGAGAGAGAGGGAGAGAGAGAGAGGGAGAGGGAGAGAGAGGGAGAGAGAGAGAGAGGGAGAGTGCAATGAGGCTTGAACCTCGCGTACCCTCGGGAGAGCCTTCGCGGCTACCGGGCAAGGAAGTAAGGGATAAACATGAGGAAGGGATGAATTGAAGGAACTAATTTGGGCTTATTACATACCGGAGAGACCTAGTTCATAGCTTCAAGAACCATTCCCACTAATCGAGCTGCCCAGAGTGGGCAACGAACTACCCGTGTAAAAGGGGTATATTCCTTCCTTGTAGCATGCAACCACACTATACAACGCAAAATCTGGAAATACACTACGGAGCTCAGGAATGCAGGCCAACTCGTTCCACCAGGTACTAGATATTAAAATACCATAATCCAAAATTTGTTCGATATGAAGTAAACTGTCCTAAAACCTCTCCATCCGATTTTAAGAAAGCATATCATGCAGTTTGAGAGAAATTGAAAAAATGGTTAAAGAGGAACCTTTTTAAATTGAAAGAAATCAGTAATTCAAAATGACGAGAGAAACCAATTATAAAATCCGTTCATAGGCTATTTTCACACACCTTATTATGTCCAAAATATGAACATTATGAATTGGCATTGACATACCAAAAGCTCAAAATCACAATCGAATCCTGACTAAAATATTTGAACGTACGTTACCTATGATACGTCTTAAAACATTTTTAGAAATATTATCGAAAATATACCCTTGTGTACCCTTAAACAAGAGGTTAAATAAAGTATGAGGAAAGTTTTATTAGCACAACCGAGTAGAGTTAGGTAATTTCTACACCATATAAATCCCATAACCACTTGGCTAACAAATTTTAAACTTATACTGTACAATTTTATATTTGAAGGCTACGCTGAACTTGCATATCGACCTTGGATAGCTATATATTATTCATAGTCCTCTTTTTTTCTTTCTAATCTCGACATTAAGGATATTCACCAACTTTAATTTCCGGCCAACAGAGCTTCAAGTTTTTAACAAATTTTCCTTCTTATTTTGCACCCTATTTTCTATGGAGTCTAGGTAACATTTGCATAAATACATAGATATTCAAAACTTTATTTACGAATCTTAAAAACGAAAAAAAAAATTATACATCCCAACTTCTCCATGCTGAAAATTTGTTAGTCATATTGTGCGCATTTACCTGCCATGCTAGACCTCAAACTAATATTCGCTTACATAAAAAATCATGACACCTGAGCCGATAATCTGGAACCTTGCTAGAGGCACGTCCATGATCGATACAGTAGTAATTTTCTCTTAACCTGCAGCATTCTAAAGCTATTTCTGAAACGCCCTTTTATTAAATGTGATTTGTGTGGGCGGGAAACTATGGCGTCATATTATTACGTTCTGCACCACCGACCAAGCAATCACTTTGACTCCGCTCTTAGACGTAACAGTTCCAAAATATTATCTGTCTTCAACTGTTTGACATCTGATTTCTGGGCCCTTTATGTTAGAGTTAGCTTTGTCTATCAAAATATGTCTGTAAAATGTATGTATATAATTTCCTTTAGGTCACACTCAGTCTAGTTGACGCAAAAGACGGAGCTGCAAGTCAGCTGTTTGCCTTATTCAAGGGATTACTAAAAGCAAGTGAACTAAATAGTATGTTCAAGTGTCCAAAGCAAGGAAATGTCATTACACACACACACACACACACACACATACACACTTTCTTCTATCGTGGAGACGGATAGATGGAGTTATATGTATAAGAGAGCGAGTAGTGATTAAATGAGAATTAGTAAACATAAGTAAGATTTAGTTATATAAAGCGAACTTTGTTATTTATTTTGCTACGCCTTTAGTTTTAGCTTTGACATCAGATTTACTGTATCCCCACAATAAGATCAGCTTCATAAATATTTTCAATGGGTGCTCTTTTAGTTTATTAAAATTATTCAGTATTACTTTTCTCCTAAAGACTATTCTGTGAACAGTTCATAGATATATTGTCACCTAATTATTGCAAGGTCCGACCAGCTAGCAGCCCGGTAGGCGACAGGAGATATTCAGATCACGCCTACCCATTTATCTTCTAGCGCTAACAAGGGGGGTGGTGGGAAAAACATAATTAGCCATCTCTTTCCCCATCCCTACGTCTGGAACATTCGGGAATATTCACTGAACCGCGAGACTTCCAGAAACGGCGATCTTCCGCAGTGGACGAGCTCAGTTCAGTTCTTGGCGAGCAGCCGTAGGAGCGCCGTGTTAGTGAACGGACTGGAAGACTGTGTACGTGTTTCAGAGGAGTTGTACGTAATTGTGAGTGTAGTGTGGACCCGTGACAGACGTACTGGTGAATTGTAATTGTGTGCGCTACGTAATTCTATGTAATCGGCAAGTGTTCCAACTGTAATTCGGTGGAAATAAAGAACATTTTGAGTTTGTGCAATTGGACATTTAATTCCACGAACTCACAAAGTTACAACATCTATGTTCATATAGAAAAACTGTGTTACCACAGGTGCCTTTCTAAGCTAAGGTTTCAATGGTAAACAAAGTAATACCTGACTTAACTCTGACTGTAACACTTGCCTATGCGAACGACCAGAAACAAACTATAGGATTTAAGTTCATCTACTCAGCGATGTAATAATCACCATGTAATATTAGGGCAGAGCGGGGCTATACCGCCCGAAATAAGCGTATTGGATTACTGACCAACAATCATGGGCAGTGATGACTTGCCTGCCAGTTCATTGTCGAGGTTGTTGTTTGTGCTACGTTTCTATGGATATACTTGAGGTTGTAGGCTGCGATTTTAGTATCATTAACAGAAGATTACAAGGTCAGTAAGTTATGTTGCCTTTTTGCCTTGAATAGGAAATATCGTTTAGTAACTAGGGTCTAGTATCTGCAGATAGACAGATTTTGTATTGAAAATCAGTGTCAGTGTCGGTTATAGTTTGGGTTACATCCATGCATCGCAGAAGGCGCATTTATTTTATGATAGCTCTCACATTGGGCGCCATTTCAAAATTTCAATATTTGGGGCTATTCCGCCCAAGTAAAGAGTGGTTCTTCTCACCCAGTTATTATATAGCCTTTTTGTACTCTTTAACCCTAATTATTTCTTATACAAGTATTACTTCATTTCATTTGATCGTTTCAGATGGTACATACATATACACAAAGGAAGCTGGAAATAAATTGGACGAGGACGACATTGCTCTAGCTGTTACGAACGTATTAAACGGCGATGTAAGTATGAGGTTCATGCACGTCAACGTCAGGAAGCATTAGGAGGAGAAGTGTAAAAATCAGTTGGTCATCCTACAGTGTTTATTTTGTAGGAGAAGAAATACTTAGTTTCCAGATTAAAATACTTGGCAGCAAGAGATGTACACCGGAACAAAAAGAAAGAAAAGCTTAGACATATTGTAAAATTAAACTGTGGGAATAGTTAGTCAAGTGATGACTTGGTTCCAATCTAAACAGAGTAAAGTGATGAGGAAGAAGCACCAAGTCGGTTTTGTGGGCTAAATTCCATTCTCCGAAATCAGCAACCAAAGGAGACTAGATCAAATGCAAGAAATGTGTACGATGTGTTTCAAGAAGTGTGCGTTGGTGCAGTTGGTAAGGAACACATCATTTTTGGAAAATACATTTAATTAAAATGAAAAAGTACTGTGTGTGTTAATATCCCCAAGGCCGGGCAGAATAGACCCGTTAATTCTGAGATTTCCTTTCTGTGCAACATTGGCTGTTTTATTTGATGACAACTGCAGCAAGAAAATATGTGCGTTTAAGGGGATTAATAAAGACTTTTCTGCTCTATGTTTAACTTAAGAAATTGCTTTTTATTTGTTTTATAACACCATAAATTTAAAACTAGCGGAATAGCACCGCTCTACCCCAATAGAGGGATACTAAAAATTAGGAATACAAGGATTTTCTCATTTATGTGAAAGATCTCGTAGAATTAAGTTGGTGGAAAACTTATTCAGAAAGAAGCTGCTTTTATCTAGTTGACCTTAATATATTACATTGTTTGAAAAGAACTTATATCGGCACATTGACAATAACGACAACGACAATAACAGTAACAATAACAAGCAGACGGAGGAGAAGGAGAAGAAAAGGAATAATTAATAATAATAATAACAATAATAATAATAATAATAATAATAATAATAATAATAATAATAATAATAATAATAATAATAATAATAATAATAATAATAATAATAATAATAATAATAATAATAATAATAATAATAATAATAATAATAATAATAATAATAATAATAATAATAATAATAATAATAATAAGATGAAGAAGAAGAAGAAGAAGAAGAAGAAGAAGAAGAAGAAGAGGAAGAAGAAGAAGAAGAAGAAGAAGAAGAAGAAGAAGAAGAAGAAGAAGAAGAAGAAGAAGAAGAAGAAGAAGAAGAAGAAGAAGAAGAAGAAGAAGAAGAAGAAGAAGAAGAAGAAGAAGAAGAAGAAGAAGAAGAAGAAGAAGAAGAAGAAGAAGAAGAAGAAGAAGAAGAAGAAGAAGAAGAAGAAGAAGAAGAAGAAGAAGAAGAAGAAGAAGAAGAAGAAGAAGAAGAAGAAGAAGAAGAAGAAGAAGAAGAAGAAGAAGAAGAAGAAGAAGAAGAAGAAGAAGAAGAAGAAGAAGAAGAAGAAGAAGAAGAAGAAGAAAAAGAACAAGAAGAAGGAGGAAGAGGAGGAGGAGAAGAATGGCCTCGTGTATCTCAAAAGTTAAAAGGCGTCTTCGATTAACTGGAGCATTGTTATTTGTATTAATATTGTGACTGTGTGTTCGTAGAATTAAAAGTACAGTTTGCAGAAATTCCAAATATCCTTTATTTGTCCACACAAACAGCGTTATGATTACAACGGCTCCGGTTACAACAACACTTTACATCTATTTACTCCTTACTGTGCTTAATACTGTTCACGACTGCCTCTTTGCGAGTCGTTTCTCTCTTAAACACCTCATTGAAAATTCGAGAGACTTCTGGAGCATATAAGAAAAACAACTATTCTCTGTAAATCAAGATATCACTAAAACCTTACTTACTTGAAACACTATCTGGGCCGGCAAGTCACTTATCTCAAGCGATATGTTTATCTGCTTATATAAGCACTGTCAGCCAGCTATCTTTATCTGCAGGCTCTTTGTGTACACAAGCCGCACTTATTTCTCGGCACCGAAATTTCTATGCTTTTCGCCGCGAATCTGCTCCCTCATCAAGGTTCGTCCTCACGAACACCACCATAGTAGAGGGCCAGACGATCCATGTGTACCACCATCATCTTCCCCCTGACACCTTCTGGATGCGGCAGATAACGTCGTTAATCCTCTACTCCACCCGGTGTGTCGCTTCCATGATTGCTGGAACTTCTGGCATCGTCCCTTGGTTCGGGTAGGGTGGTACAACCAGACTAATTCACCCTGCTGGAGCCCTTCGCTATTGGCTTGCCTGTCGTATCGGGTCTTCATGTGCTCGCTCGACTTCTGGATGTCCGGACGGTCCATCTCATGTATATCGTGGAGGTGATCCACCTGGTTCTCCACATACTTGGTCGTTGGCTGTTTTGCTTCCGGAGGTTTTCCATAAGCCAGATCACAGGGGAGGCATAACCCTCGGTCGAACATTAAGCTGGCTGGAGTCATTCCAGTTGTGTCGTGTCCAGACAAACAGTAGGCCAGCAATAACAGTCGCACCTTGACATCCCAGTCTCGCTGATGGCTGGCCACGACCTTCCTCAGGTGCTCTTATAAGATCTTGATGTAACTCTCCACCATGCAGTCCGATTTGGGGTGTAAGGGTGTTGTGCGGGTCTTGTGAACCCCAAATCTTTCTACTGCCTAGTTTATCAGGTTAGACTCAAAATTTGTGCTCTGGTTGCTGTGGAGCTCTAACGCCACCCCAAATCAGTAGAACACTTGCTCCACGAGGCAGTCAGAAATTGTCTTTGCCTCCTGGCTGGAAATGGCATACACCTCCGGCCACTTGCTGAAGTAGTCCATGACCACCATCAGGTAATTGTCTCGGTCCTATGCTGGAAATGGTCCAGCTATGTCAAGGGCAATCCTTTCGAATTGTGCTCGGACGTAGTGATGCATATGACCCCGGCTCTTACTCTAGGGGCCAGGACTCACAGCGCACACGTCGCATTGACGGCACCATCTGTCAGCATCTGTTCGGAGCCTCAGCCAGTAGTAGCGCTGACCAGGTTTGGCAAAAGTACGGTTTGCTCCCAGGTGTCCTCCTGAAGTACCGGCGTGCACCTCCTCTTAGACCTCCAGCTCCTTGCTTCGGCGATTCCCCTACGCGGAAGAGCACGCCCTCTCTTGTCTTCAGTGAGTCACATTGGGCCAAGTACTATTTGTAGGTGGCGCTTCCCGATGCGATGTCCTCCCAGGTTGGGCTTATCCCTGCCTCCACTTCACTAAAGAGTGGCCCCAAGTCGGCCTCCGCCAGTTGCTTCCTCCTCAGGCCTGCGCTATCTCAGCCATCCGCAGGCACTGCCGTGACCACTTTTACAGCTGTGGCACACTTCTCTTCCACTCTTGTGCAGTAGTCGCACTGCTCTTGGCAGGGTCTTCGGGACATGGCGTTTGCGTTAACGTGGCTCTTCCCTTAACGAAGTTCAGAGGTGAAGTCGTACTCCTGCAGCCTTTGTACCCAATGTACTCTCTGGCCTTCCAGGTTTCTAAAGCTCAATAGCCAAGTGAGAGCGGAGTGGTCAGTCCTCAGGTGGAATTGCTGACCGTACAGGTGTTTGTGGAAGTGCTCTAATATCTTTACTACCGCCAGTAGCTCTCGCCGGGTGACGCAGTATTTCTTCTCTGCCGCGAATAGCGTGTTGCTGTAGTAGGCTATCAACCGCTCAAGACCGTCCTGGACTTGGGATAGAACGCCTCCAATGCAATGGTCGCCGGCCTCGGTGTCCACAATGAAAGTGCCGCCTGGTTGTGGAAATCCCAAAATTGGAGCACTGCAAAGCGTCTTCTTCACCTGCCGGAAAGCACTTTCGGCGTCCTCCGTCCACGCATAAGTTCAGTATTCTTCTTTTAGGTAGGTGAGAGGTTTGCCGATGTTGGAGAACCCCTTTATGAAACGGCTGTAATAGATGCACAGCACTAGGAAACTGAGCAAGTGTCTCTTATCCTTTGGCCGAGGCCAATCTCTCACGGCCTGCGTCTTCTCCGATTCTGTGGCCCCTCCAATTGGTAGGATTGTGTGGCCCAAGTAGATCACTTTCTTCTGGATCAGCTGGCCCTTCTTCGCGTTCAGCTTCAACTTGGTTGCATGTAATCTCTGTATCAACTTGCTCAGGTTGTCGAGATGGTTTTGAACGTCTTGCCGGCGATGATGATGTGGTACAAATATAGCAGGCATGCATCATACCTCAATCCTCTCATTACTTCCTCCATGGGGAGTTGGAATATAGCTGGTGCGATGCACAGGCCAAGGGTAATAACTGTGAACTGCCAAAGCCCTTGGCCTGCCGAGATTGCAGTATTCTCCTTGTCTCTCGGGTCTAGAGCCACCTGGTAGAAACGCGACTTCAGTGCCAGGGTCTAGAACAGTTAAACTACTTCCTTCTGGTTCGTAGCTCTGCAGTCTTTACCGCTTTAAACTGCACTCGAGAAGTTTAGGACTTTGCGCGTCTTTGTGACGTCCTGCAGTTGCCTTGCCCATTGAAGTATCAGCCATAAATTGTCCCTCTGTGTTGTCTAAGCTAAATTTTGTCATAAACGTTGGATGTTTGCCATTAGAAACCAAAAACTACGTAAAATGTGTACATGGTCCACAGAGCCTAAAACTACCTGACATTCATCTTCCAAACGTATACATTCAAACCACCCTGGTTCAAATGCGAACTCAGGAGCTCTTGAAATTAAAGCTAAGATTAACAACTCAGTAACACGAGTATAAGCAGAGAGATAAATTTGGTGGCTATTATTATATTCTAAAGTTGATATTGTACCATTTGTAATATTGGTCTCATAAAATTTTGAATTCAATTAATACTTTCAGTAAGGGAAATCTGTTTATAAGTAGACGATTTAGAATACATCCCTTCTCACACTCAATTATTTGTTACTTCTACATTGCGTCTGTGTACATTCTAGCTACCTCCTGCTTTTACACGATAAACAGCACTGAAAACTATGTCACAAATAAAGGTCATTAATGAATGTCTTATAAAGCTTTGAACATTATTACAATTTCTTTTTCCTTGTGTAAGATATTACCGGTGGAGCCATCTCTGGACAGCAGAAACTGTTTATAACTGAAATACTGTTTCGTGTGTAACGTATGCTTCTAAAAGTAACTAAAGGTATTTCAGTCGGCTCAACAGTTGGGTGCAGGGTTATTGATATTGTGACTTTGTGGGTTCGTGAAATGAAAAGTCCAATTACACCACTCAACAATGTTCTTTATTTCTACCGACTTACAGTTTAACACTTGCCAATTACACAAAATTACTTGCTGCACACAGTTACAATTTACCAGTTCGTCCGTTACAACTTCACTTGTACTCGCGATTACATAAACTCCGATGCACGCACAGTCTTCTCATTCACAATCCTTTCGTTCATTAACACGTCACTGACTAACTCTTCTTACACCAAGAACTGTCCTCATTCACTAACCAACTGATCAAACCAACAACTGACTGACTACACCAAAACCAACTCAACAACTGACTCACACTGTCTGTCTGTAACCCTCTTTATAGGAATATCGCCGGTTTCTGGTGTTTACAAGATTGTTCTGGTAAACGAAAAATCGAGAAACAGGTAGAAGGAAAACAGACGACCAGTCATGTTTTCCCCTAACCACAAGCCTGTCACCACTACAAGACAAACGAGGAGAAGGTGTGGCTAACGCGGTCCTCCCCCCTGCCTTCCGTTCGCAGCTGGTACAGGGTGTTCTAGCGGTCTCGTTACACTGCTCCCTCCTCAAAGCTGTTCGTCCTCGAACAGCCCCATCGTAGCGTGCGAGGCGGTCCAGGTGTACCACCAGGATCTGCCCGGAGTCTGAGCCAGAAGTAGCGCTGCCGTAGTTTGTGAATCATTCGGTTCGCTCCCAGGTGTCCTCCTGAAGTACCGGCGTGCACTTCCTCCAAGATTTCCGGGACCTTACTCCGGGGAAGTACCAACTGTCCTCTCTGCGCCTTCCCATCGGGTGACTCCCATACCCGGAACAGCACGCCCTCTCTCGTCTTCAACGAGTCCCATTTTGCCCAGTGCGACTTGTAGGTGGCGCTCCTCGGTGCGATGTCCTCCCAGGTTGGTCTCGTCCCTGCGTCCACTTCCCTTAAGAGTGGCCCCAAGTCTGCGTCCGCCAGTTGCTCCCTCCTCAGACCTGCGCTATCCCAGCCTTCAGCAGGCACTGCCACAACTACTCGGACTGCTGCGGCGCGCTCCTTCTCTTCCACTCTTGTGCGCTCATGGCCGTCCTGGATCTGCGATAGGACACCTCCAATGTAATGGTCGCTAGCGTCGGTGTCCACAATGAAGGCGCCACCCGGTTGTGGGAAACCCAAAATTGGAGCACTGCACAGGGTCCCCTTCGGGTGCTGGAAAGCGTCTTCGGCGTCCTCCGTCCACACATAAGGCCGGTTTTCCTCCGTCAGGCGGGTGAGGGGTTTTGCGATGTTGTCGGCCTTTTCCTCTAAATCATTAAGGCGGTCGTCTACTTGACCCTTCCGCTTGCCCAGGTTCGCGACGTCATCCCTCACGCCGGCCAAACGTTCCTCAAACCTTGCGGTGAGAGCCTCGTTCGCCGCCCTCATCTCCGTTGTCAGTTCGGCCATCTTTGAGGTCATTGTCGTGGCCAAGTTGTTGTTAGCCGTTTCCGTCTTCGCTGTTAATTCGGCCTTCATTTCTTCCATCTTCCCGGTGATGTTGTCCTTAGCCATCTTCATTTGTTTCAACTCGGCGGTGAGGTTGTCATTCATAGTCTCCAGCTTCGCGGCCAGGCTGTTCTTTGCCGCTTCTGTTTTTGCAGCGAGGTTTTCAGTTGCCGTCTTCATTTCTCTCAGTTCCGCTAAAATCTTTTCTAATGCTGCCTCCATTGTTGTAATGTTCGGTGATGTTGTTTTCCCGCTTCCTGACACCAGTGTGACTTCGTGTTATATCCCACTTCTGACGCCAGTGTGACTTTGGTGGGTTCGTGGAATAAAAAGTCCAATTACACCACTCAACAATGTTCTTTATTTCTACCGACTTACAGTTTAACACTTGCCAATTACACAAAATTACTTGCTGCACACAGTTACAATTTACCAGTTCGTCCGTTACAACTTCACTTGTACTCGCGATTACATAAACTCCGATGCACGCACAGTCTTCTCATTCACAATCCTTTCGTTCATTAACACGTCACTGACTAACTCTTCTTACACCAAGAACTGTCCTCATTCACTAACCAACTGATCAAACCAACAACTGACTGACTACACCAAAACCAACTCAACAACTGACTCACACTGTCTGTCTGTAACCCTCTTTATAGGAATATCGCCGGTTTCTGGTGTTTACAAGATTGTTCTGGTAAACGAAAAATCGAGAAACAGGTAGAAGGAAAACAGACGACCAGTCATGTTTTCCCCTAACCACAAGCCTGTCACCACTACAAGACAAACGAGGAGAAGGTGTGGCTAACGCGGTCCTCCCCCCTGCCTTCCGTTCGCAGCTGGTACAGGGTGTTCTAGCGGTCTCGTTACAATATATTAAAATGAAAGTATTACTGGTAGTAAACCTTTATTCTCTCCGTACACAAAGATAACGAGAACAAAAATAACAAAACACTGTCAATAATCAAATCCCTCTAGGAGAACAAAGGATGTAGTAATTAAAGACTACGAGGCTAACGAAAGAGACAGGCTATGGTGCGTTTGAATCAGCTGATAACAGCAGTCCTAACCTGTACAGTATAGGCTTTGAACTGTATGTCGTTCGTGTGGTCTGTGTGATTTTACGTTTGTTTTACTTTTTTAACTAGTGAAATTAATAATATTTAGTGGTTCAGGTTAGTGAAAAAGTGTTATATTATCATGTAGTTAACACAAATTCCAGTTTGTTCGTAAATTTTATGTATTTAGTAGTGTTTTCAAGTAGGCTGTAAGTTAACCTCTGGGAACGTTCTAACGGCTTCGATGCCATATTGCATCTTCTCATTTGAATCTAGATTGAAGCATTTATTTTAGTAAATTCTGCTTATTCTTTTATTATACGTGTGATATTACATAGTTCTATCTTTGTTTAAACGTACAGAAAAATTATCTCCATTATTAAACAAAACAATAACTTCTGTGTTCAACCACATGGTGGATACAAGTTAATGTTACTATTACTATTATTTTCCCTTTTAGGTACTCAGAGTTGTAAAAGATGCCTCGACGTTGTAGTGTCTTTGGGTGTAGATCAAATTATGACACAGAAAGTGAAAAAACTACAACATTTTCACTACCAAAAGACGAAAATCTTCGTAAGATCTGGCTACGGCATATTCCGACGGATTTTTCAAAATTAAAAAATCCTTTTGTGTGCATAAAGCATTTTGAGGAGTCGTGTGTTATAAGAATAGACAGGATTTCTACTTCAAAGGGAGAGTTGATAGAATATGAGAGAAAAATCCCTAAACTCACAGAAAATGCTGTACCAACAATATTTCCTAATACACCCTCTTACTGTTCTAAAACGATTCCAAAAATAAAACGTCTTGCTGATAAAGAAGACGAAAATTTGGTCCAGGCATTTCGAGACAGTATTCAATCAAATAAACAGCATGTGGTAAGGGATTTAATAAATAATGTAGATAGCATTATTCCTTTTGTAGATATAAGAAAACTCAATTCCAGTAAGGCTAATTGGACAGTAATTAAGGACGAGGGAACAATTTATATTTGTTTAATGGGTATAAACAATGGCACACCTTGTGTCATTTCTTTTATAACAGTCAAAGATGATTTAACTTATACTGTTGTATTGGACAACGTTTGCATCAATGCTTCTAGTACTAATAATGTGAAAAAATTGAATTCATTAAATGTTTTGGATAGTATTATGACACAAATTGAAAATGGTGAAATATTACCCACAGTTAGAGATAAAATAGAATCTGCTATCCAGCTGCTACAGTCTCTACCATACCATGATGAGAATGAGCATATGAAGTTTATTGTAGAGCAATTAAATCTGTCACAGACTCCAAAGTATAACAGGCGTTATGGCAACAAATGCATGATTCTTGCTTCCACTCTGTATGTCCATTCATCATCTGCCTACAATGCACTAAGAAAATGCGATATGTTGATTTTGCCACACCCACATACACTGCAGAAACTAATTTCATTCTATGAATTGTCCTTGGAAAGTAGTTCTTACTTGGAAAACAGATTTAAACATTTAAAAAGTCATGAACACTTAGTATCTCTTGTGATGGATGAAATATATATTCAGCCACAACTGTCCTTTAAAGGAGGTGCTATTTATGGCAGTAGTGCAACTGATCCTCAGAAATGTGCAAAAACTGCTCAAGTCTTCATGATATCCTCACTACTTTCTAAATATGTTGATGTCGTTTCCATTATACCAGTTATCAATTTAGCAAGTGAACAGCTGAAGACATACATTATAGAAGTTCTGGGTATGTTGGAAAGAATTGGTTTTACAGTTATTAGTTTAATTGCAGACAATAATATTGTGAACAGAAAAGCATATGAACTTAGGACCCCAAATAAAATTTTGCAGCCTAGCATTACTCACCCACTAGACTCATCAAGAAGGCTTTTCTTTATATTTGACACCGTCCACATTTTAAAATGTATCAGAAATAATTGGGAGACCAAAAGAAATGCAAATAAGACCTTATATTTTCCTGATTTCAATCATCACTCCAATATACTTTCAGCTCAATACAGGCACTTAGAGTTGATGTATGAAAAAGAAAAGAAAAACCTAGTTAAGTATGGGCACACACTTTCCCCCAAAAAATTATATCCATCGTCAATTCAGAAGCAGAATGTGAGCTTGGCATTGAAAATTTTCAATGACAATAACATTGTGGCCTTGAAACATGTCACAAAAGATCTTGGTGTTTCTGAAAATATTGATGAGACTGCAAATTTCTTAAATATCATTGTTAACTGGTGGAAAATAGTTAATGTTAAAAGTGTGTTCGAAGGGAAACGATTCAATGATCCATACAGAGAGGCCATTAAAAGCCAAAGAGATATGCAATTTGAATTTCTAAGTAAAATGTGTCATTGGCTAAAAATTTGGAGGGTGTCTGTTCCATCAGTAAATGCTTTAACTCCGCAGACATTTCAGTCCTTGATTACTACGCTGGAATCTTTCCTGGAAATCATTCCATATCTATTTGAGAAATACAACATAGATTACATTTTGCTAAGCAAATTTCAGAGTGATAATTTGGAGGGTCGTTTTGGATCATACAGACAGCTAAGTGGTGCAAATTACTATATAACTTACTTACAGGTATTGGAAAATGAGAGGAAATTAAGATTTAAAAATACTGTGTTGTTTGCTGCTCATAATGGTAGTGTAAATTTGAAAGAACTGTTACCTACCCAACAAAATTATGATAATGATATTGACCTGAATGGTTTTTCTGATATTTTGGATGAAGAGTTTGAAATGCAGGTAATTCCTAATGATACAGTGCCAATACTGACATATTTGGGGGGATTTGCATCTAGACAAGTGCTACGTAAATCTAAATGTAATATATGCAGTTCATGGCTCCAATTATATAAACAAGTGGAAGTGGATTCTTCATATGACTTTGTGAAGGACTTGGACAGAGGAAAATTAACATTACCCACAGACAAAGTGGTATTCACTGTTGGTTTGGCATGGCATACAATGTCATTATTAGCAAGAGACTCTCAAAATTCCTTAACCTCTGGGAAACAGCTCTCTGTAGTTCAGAAAATTTGTAAAATTAAACTTCTGAGATCAGATGTACACAACACTGGTACTGAATGTAAATGTTTACATAAGAAGACCCTATTTGAGAAACTGGATAGTGTTGCTTTTTGTGTTAACAAAATATTGATTAGTAATTTTGTGAAAATGACCAGTGACAAATCTTGTGATTCAGACGCTACAAGAAAAGTGAAAAAACTGAAAACATAAATGTTGGCATTATTTGTGATGATAAGACTTGTTCCATAAACTGTTTTGATGGATTACCTTACATTCTGTACTTTGTATATACTCAGTGTATATATCAGTATTAAACCTGTGGATTTATCACTAATATCTGTAAAAATAATTATGCTAAAGTATGGAGTTTGACAGAATACAAGGATCACCTCATTCATTTGGTACGCATAAATATCTCCATATAGTGGTGTAATTGCATGTAACTCTCATTTGTTTATTTCATTACCTCACCTTCTTTTTCTAGGTATTATCCTAACATTTTACATTCATAGTTCCTGATTCGATAAACAATTATTTTGGCATTATTTGTGATCATAAGACTTCTTCCATAAACTGTTTTGATGGATTACATTACATTCTGTACTTTGTATATACTCAGTGTATATATCAGTGTTAAACCTGTGGATTTATCACTAACATCTGTAAAAATAATTATACTAAAGTATGGAGTTTGACAGAATACCAGGATCATCTCATACGTTTGGTACGTATAAATATCTCCATATAGTGGTGTAATTGCATGTAACTCTCATTTGTTTATTTAATTACCTCACCTTTTTTTCTAGGTATTATCCTAACATTTTACATTCATAGTTCCTGATTCGATAAACAATTAAACTGAAATTATTGTGCGAGAAATATAAGTAATTTTTTTTAGGAAAAAGGGATTCAAAATGTCTTCTGAAAACTTTATTTGAAGGTGAGCGATATACTGTATCTTACCATTTATACATTATTTCTTTATTCTTTAAAGTATTATGTTTATAGATCTAAAAAGTATAATAACATAAGTGATATATATTATAAATACGTAAGTAATTATATGAAACGTAATATAGCTAAGTAGTACGAGCATACCAAAAATCAGTTCCGAGACATAAAATCCCTTCTAATATAATATTGCTTGTATAATTATGTTAATTAAAGTATAATTGTCTAGAATGATGAACATATGTGAAGTACTGTTTATTCATAATCATTCAGTTCACTAACAAAACAATGTAACTTCTGCGCTACGCTGTCCACTCTCTCAGACTGCCTGTGTGACGTCACACGAAAGTTTTCCTGTCGCGCCGAAGCCTATCTCTTTCGTTAGCCTCGTAAAGACTAGGGATGACGTAGGCGTCCTCAATCTCCCACATCCTCCCCACTACATTGTCAAGTAACTCTTAAACAAGAATAAAAATGTAACGTATATGTTCACAGATGTAGCTTAACAGCCGGTTTCGTTGTACGTACAACAGGAATACAGTAACGCTTGTTTAAATATTCGTCAGCACTTGCCGCATTTCACACGCCATGCTGATCCTATAGAACAGGAAGGGGGCTAGCGTATTTAATATTGTGACTTTGTGGGTTGGCAGAAATAAAATTCCAATTTGCCGAAATTCCAAATGTTCTTTATTTGCGTAGAAACACACTGCGTAGAAGCAGAATTACATCACATATCACAATCTATAACACCAAGGTCGATGCCAATAACAAACAGCTTACTCACCTTCCAATGTTCACAATACTGTTGCTGCATGTCTTTTCAACTGTTTACTACTCACGACTGACTCCTGGCGAGTCGTCGCTCTCTTAAATACCACATTGAAAAATTTGAGAGACTTCTGGAGTAAATAACAAAAACAACTATTCTCTGTCAATCGAGATATTACTAGAACCTTCCTTAAGTGAAAACCTATCTCGACCAGCAAGTTACAGATCTCAAGCGCTAATTTTATCTGCATATGCAAGCACTGTCCAACTGTTATCTTTATCTGCAGGGTCTTTGTGTACACAAGCCGAACTTATTTCTCAGCACCGAAAATTCTGTGCTTTTCGCCGCGAATCTGCTCCCTCACAAGGTTCGTCCTCACGAACACCACCATAGTAGAGGGCCAGACGATCCATGTGTACCACCAACATCTTCCCCCTGACACCTTCTGGATGCGGCAGACCACGTCGTTAATCCTCTACTCCACCCGGTGTGTCGCTTCCATGATTGCTGGAACTTCTGGCATCGTCCCTGGGTTCGCGTAGGGTGGTACAACCAGACTAATTCACCCTGCTGGAGCCCTTCGCTATGGGCTTGCCTGTCGCATCGGGTCTTCATGTGCTCGCTCGACTTCTGGATATCCGGACGGGCCATCTCATGCATATCGTGGAGGTGATCCACCTGGTTCTCCACATACTTGGTCGCTGGCTGTTTTTCTTCCGGGGGTTTCGCATAAGCCAGATCACAGGGGAGGCATAACCCTCGGTCGAACATTAAGCTGGCTGGAGTCATTCCAGTTGTGTCGTGTCCAGACAAACAGTAGGCCAGCAATAACAGTCGCACCTTGACATCCCAGTCACGCTGATGGCTGGCCACGACCTTCCTCAGGTACTCTTATAAGATCTTGATGTAACTCTCCACCATGCAGTCCGATTTGGGGTGTAGGGGTGTTGTGCGGGTCTTTTGAACCCCAAATCTTTCTACTGCCTAGTTTATCAGGTTAGACTCAAAATTTGTGCTCTGGTTGCTGTGGAGCTCTAACGCCACCCCAAATCAGTAGAACACTTGCTCCACGAGGCAGTCAGAAATTGTCTTTGCCTCCTGGCTGGAAATGGCATACACCTCCGGCCACTTGCTGAAGTAGTCCATGACCACCATCAGGTAATTGTCTCGGTCCTATGCTGGAAGTGGTCCAGCTATGTCAAGGGCAATCCTTTCGATTGTTGCTCGGAAGTAGTGATGCATATGACCCCGGCTCTTACTCTAGGGGCCAGGACTCACAGCGCACACGTCGCATTGACGGCAGAATCTGTCAGCATCTTTTTGGAGCCTCAGCCAGTAGTAGCGCTGCCGATGTTTGGCCTAAGTACGGTTTACTCCCAGGTGTCCTCCTGAAGTACTGGCTTGCACTTCCTATAAGACTTTCAGCTCCTTGCTTCGGGAAAGTACCTACTATTCTGTCTGTGTATCCACATCAGGCGATTCCCACACCCGGAACAGCACGCCTTCTCTTGTCTTCAGTGAGTCACATTGCTCCCAGTCGATTTCTAGGTGGCGCTTCCGATGGCATGTCCTCCCAGTTTGGGCTTGCCACTGCCTCCACTTCCCTCAAGATTGGCTCCAAGTCGGCCTCCGCCAATGGCTTCCTCCTCGGGCCTGCGCTATCTCAGTCATCCGCAGGCACTGCCTTGACCACTTTTACAGCTGTGGCACACTTCTCTTCCACTCTTGTGCATTAGCTGCAGTACTCTTCGCAGGGTCTTCGGGACATGGTGTTTGCGTTAACGTGGCTCCTCCCTCAACGTAGTTCAGAGGTGAAGTAGTACTCCTGCAGCCTTTGTACCCAACGGGCTATCTGGACTTCCAGGTTTCTAAAGCCCAATAGCCAAAGGAGAGCGGAGTGGTCAGTCCTCAGGTGGAATTGCTGACCGTACAGGTATTTGTGGCAGTGCTCCAATTTATTTACTACCTTCAGTAGCTCTCTCCGGGTGACGCAGTAGTTATTCTCTGCCTTGGATAGCGTCTTGCTGTATAAGGCTTTCACCCGTTCATAGCCGTTCTGGACTTGGAATAGGACGCCTCCAATGTAATGGTTGCTGGCCTCGGTGTCCACAGTGAAGGTGCGGCTTGGTTGTGGAAATCCTAAAACTGAAGCACTGCAAAGCGTCTTCTTCAGCTGCCGGAAAGCACCTTCGGCGTCCTCCGTCCACGCATAAGGTCGGTGTTCTTCTGTTAGGTGGGTGAGAGGCTTGTCGATGTTGGAGAACCCCCTTATGAAACGGCTGTAATAGCTGCACAGCACTAGGAAACTGAGCAAGTGTCTCTTATCCCTTGGCTGAGGCCAATCTCTCACGGCCTGTGTCTTCTACAGTTCTGTGGCCACTCCAATTGGTGAGACAGTGTGGCCCAAGTAGATCATTTCTTTCTGGATAAGCTGGCACTTCTTCGCGTTCAGCTTCAACTTGGTTGCATGTAGTCTCTGTATCACCTTGCTCAGGTTGTCGAGATGGTCTTTGAAGGTCTTGCCAGCGATGATGATGTGGTCCAAATATGGCAGGCATGCGTCATATCTCAATCCTCTCATTACTTGCTCCATAAGGCGTTGGAATGTAGCTGGTGTGGTGCAGAGGCCAAGGGGCATAACTGAACTGCCAAAGCCCTTGGCCTGCCAAGAATGCGGTCTTCTCCTTGTCTCTCTGGTCTAAAGTCACCTGGCAGTAACCCGACTTCAGTTCCAGTGTCTAGAACAGTTAAAATACTTCCTGCTGGTTTGTAGCTCTGCAGTCTTTACCGCTTTAAACTGCACTCGAGAAGTTTAGGACTTTGCGCGTCTTTGTTACGTCCTGCAGTTGTCTTGTTCATTGAGGTATTAGCCATAAATGGTCCCTCTGTGTTGTATAGGCTAACTTTTGTCATAAACGTAGTATGTTTGCCATTAGGAACCAATAACAATGCTAAAATGTGTACATGGTCCACTGAGCTTCAAATTGCCTGACATTCGTCTTCCAAACATATACATTCAAGCCACCCTGGTTCAAATGCGAACTCGGGAGCTCTTGAAATTGAAGCTAAGACTAACACCTCAGTAACACAAGTATAAGCAGAGAGATAAAGTTGGATGCTATTGTTATTAAAATTAGGCAAATGAGTCAGCCTTGTATATATTTTTCTCCACTTACAAGTTTTTTATGAAGACTAGTTTCTGGGGACTTCTCCCCTATCGTCAGTTCTGTGGTTTACTGATGATGCATCCGGTGTCTGCATCTGACGTGGTGTGGTGCTACCATCTAATGTTCTGGTAAGTTTGATGACGTCATCAACCGTGGGAATTTCAAAATTCATCAAGAGGTCCTGTTTTTTCGTAATAAATATGTTTTCACAAATCTGTAGTTCCAGAGGTTTCTTTGCCTGTTGGATCAGTTCTATTTCTTTGTTTATGTTGTGGTGCTCAGACCAAAAGTGATGTGCTATGGCCGACTTATCCATTTGTTTGAATTTAATATTTCTGAAGTGTTCTTTCATTCTTGTTCCTAGATTCCTTTTGGTCTTACCAATGTATATCTTGTCACAATCCTGGCAACTCATTTTTAAATGCCTGATAATTGAGTTTTCGGTGTGCTATTTTTTAGAGGGTGGTTTAGTAAGTTGCGGATGTTGTGTTTGTTTTGAGGGGATAATTTTATGTTGAAGCTCTTAAATATTTTTTCAAATTTTTTGAAGTATTTTGGATGAAAAGTAAATTTTCCATATCTGGTGTTTGGGTTTTCTAGCTTTTTTAACGTAGTAATGTCCCTTAAGTTTTTGTTTCTTTTGTGTCTGTAGATCAGGTTTTTGATGAAATTTGTGTTATCGTTGTTCAGTTCGGCAGCCTGGTGTATGTGAGCGTACTCCTGTTCATATTCTGTTTTTGTTAGCGGAATGTTCATTAATCTGTGAACTAAACTATTGAATACTGCATACTGATGTTGTACTGGGTTAAATGGGTTGCATTTAATGTAATTGTCAACATGTGTTGCTTTTCTGTATATTCGAAATTGTAATCCTGTTGGTGTTCTAATGATTTTCAAATCTAGAAAAGGTAGCCATTCATCCTGCTCTACTTCCATGGTGAAATCTATGGATTTTTCTTGTAGATTTAGCAAATTTATAGCATCCTCGGTTAGTCTTTTAGGGACTATAGCAAACACATCGTTGATATATCTATGCCAACATTTGAAAATATGTGGAAAGGCTTTAGTAATGTGTGTTTCCAAATTACTCATGAACAGATTAGCTACTAATGGTGAAAGAGGGTTACCCATGGCCAAGCTTGCTGTTTGTTGGAAGATCTTGCTGGAGAACGTGAAGCTGTTTTTGTTCAATGCATAGGGTGGTTAATTTGATGTATTCCTCTATTTCATTATCCGCAACGTTGCTTTTGGATAACCAGCCTTTCATCAATTTTGGAATTTTTTCTACTGGTATGCTGGTGAATAGAGATTTGATATCAAAGCACACCATCAACTCTTCAGTTTTTATAATTGTGCTTTCAATTTTCTTTAATAATTCAAATGAATTCATTATGCTTAGAGATTCAAACTTTTCAAACTTGTCAAATTCTTCCACCAAACATTTTACCTGTTTGTAAGTTGGGGCATCTATATTGTTAATAATGGGTCGCATGCTGTTGTCTGTCTTGTGAATCTTAGGTAGGCAGTATAGTTTTGGCAAAATTAGGGTTGTTTATAATTATGCTATTTTTCATCTGTGGCACTATGCCACATTTGCCTAATTTTAGTATTTGCCTAATTTTAGTAACAAAGGCACTCCAATTTCTGAAACACTTCTTTTTATTCTATATTGGCCGCTATTATTATATTCTACAAGTTGAAATTGTACCACTTGTATTATTGTCCTTATAAAATTTTGAATTCAATTTATACTTTCGGATCGCTCGCTCGCTCGTGCTGGCTGGCTGTATACAGCCAGAAGGTTTTTGCTGCGTGCCCACCCATTAAGGGTTTTACCGCAGGTAGGATTTTTATTGAAAGATGTAGGATGAAGGTGATGTAGGTTTTTGATTGGGAGTTAATTTTCAGGTTACCAAAGTACCTTCGGGTTGAAGGGGAGGATGCAGTACTTAGCACCCATTTTTTTGTTTTAAATATTTTGTATTTTAGTTGGGGAGAAATTTAGATGCCAAACAGCTTGGAAGAATTATGAGGAGCTCAGCTTTAGCTGCTGATAGGTTTAGCTCCTGGGTTATCTAGGGTGCCCGCATGCTATGCGGGGGACCCGATGCAGTCTAGATCGGCGTCTAGTGAGGTCATAATTTCCCAATGATATGACAAGGGCGCTTCTATGAGATGGTAAACTTACGTATAATTTTGAAGCCCGGCGCCTAATTTCATCCTCCACGTATGGAAGACCCGATGCTTCGTGGAGAAACCTGGTAGGGAAATAACGTCCCACAGAATAGGTAGACCGCAGTCCTCTATTCTAAGCACGTTGAAGCCATGCTAAACAGCTGTCTGCTGCCATGCCCCAGATCTCGCAGGCATATAGTATCACCGGGATTACCAGCGCTCGGAAGAGGTACAACTTCATGCGGACTGGCATCGAGGTCGATCCCAGCATTGGGTACAGGGAAGCAATTGCTCCCTGTACCTTCGCCGAAAGGTCCCTAATGTGTCAGCGAAAAGTTAGACCTCTATCCAAGTTTATTCCAAAGTACTGGACAGAGTTAGACCACTCTATCCTTCGACCTCGGTAGCTGAAGCTCGGGCAGTCTGCGGGGGTGTGGCGCTTTGTGAACAGTATGGCGTGGCTTTTGTCTGGATTTACGGAAATCCGCCAACACCGGCACCACTGTTGTGTTAGGCGGAGATGTCTTTGGATGGGGTTGAAGGCTCTGAGGATGTGTTTGTCCTTGCAGAACAGAAACACGTCTTCAGCGTATTGTGCTATTTCGACTCGTGGTTCTGTGGGGAAATCTGCCATAAAGACGTTGAAGAGGGTGGGGGATAGCATAAAGCCTTCGGGGACTCCGCCTCTCACTGGCCTTAGTGTTGATGTTTTCCCCGCGACTGTGACTTTAAATGTGCGATGTCGCAAGAAGCTGTGTAGAATGTTGATCATTTGTGTTGGGAGCCCCAGATGGATCATTTTGTGTAGGAGTCCGGCATGCCATGTCGTAGAGAGAGCCTTCTCGACATCCAGCGAAACTGCGGCCGTGAAGGCGCCTTCCTTGAAGCCCAGGGCGGCGGTCTCCACCACATGCAGCAACTGCTGAACTGTTGGGTGCCTAGGACGAAAACCAAATTGGTGGTCAGGAATGGCTTGAATGTCTACCAATATTGGGGACAAGCGAGCAAGAATTAGCCTCTCGAGAACTTTCGAAAGGGTGAAGAGGAGGCTAATGGATCTGTAGCTGGAAGGGTGTACCGGATTCTTCCCAGGTTTCAATATGCAAATCACCCGGGCCTCTCTCCAGTCTCGTGGAAAGTACCCAAGGGCGAGGCACATGTTGAAAATCCTAGTCAGGAAGAGAACCGCATTGAAGGGAAGGTGGCGGAGCATTAGGGGTGTTAGCCCGTCCGGCCCCGCCGCCTTCTTTGGTTTGAGACGTTGGAGTACGCCTTGGACTTCGCTAGGTCGGATGGCAGGGAGTCTCTCCGCATCCTCAGGAGGGTGGCGTAAGAAACGACGCACCTCCCGGCGGACACGTTCAGAAAAGTTGTCATCCTGGGGGTCATCTCTCGGACACATAGTGCGCTCAAGATAGTCAGCGAAAGCGTTGGCTTTGGCTTGGGGTTCATAGGCCAGGCCCTGGGTGCCGTGAATGGGAGAGGTGTACTGACCTCTGTGTTTTCTGAGGGGTTTGGCTATCCTCCACACGTCGCCATCCTCGACGCGCAACCTGGCCATTTTGTCCTCCCACGCTTGCACCTTGTGCTCGCGCAGACGGACACTGACCTCTCGACGTAAACGTCGTGGAGCGCCCTGGTGGTAAACTTTTATTCTCTCCGTACACAAAGATAACGAAACTAAAAGTAACAAAACACTGTCAATAATTAAATCCCTCTAGGAGAACAAAAGATGTAGTAATTAAAGACTAGGGATGACGTAGGCGTCCTCAATGTCCCACATCCTCCCCACTACATTGTCAAGTAACTCTTAGACAACAATAAAAATGTAACATATATGTTCACAGATGTAGTTTCACAGCCGGTTTCGTTGTACATACAACAGGAATACAGTAACGCGTGTTTAAATATTCGTCAGCACTTGCCGCATTTCACACGCCATGCTGATCCTATAGAACAGGAAGGGGGCTAGCGTTTTTAATATTGTGACTTTGTTGGTTGGCAGAAATGAAAGTCCAATTTGCCGAAATTCTAAATACTCTTTATTTGCGTAGAAACACACTGCGTAGAAGCAGAATTACATCACATATCACAATCTATAACACCAAGGTCGGTGACAATAACAAACAGCTTACTCACCTTCCACTGTTTAAAACACTATTGTTACATGTCTTTACAACTGTTTACTACTCACGACTGACTCCTGGCGAGTCGTCGCTCTCTTAAATACCTCATTGATAAATTCTAGAGACTTCTGGAGCAAATAACAAAAACAACTATTCTCTGTCAATCGAGATATCACTAGAACCTTCCTTACGTGAAAACCTATCTCGACCAGCAAGTTACTGATCTCAAGCGCTATGTTTTTCTGCTTATGTAAGCACTGTCCGCCTGTTATCTTTATCTGCAGGGTCTTTGTGTAGTCAAGCCTCGCTTACCTCTCGGCAACGAAATTTCTGTGCTTTTCGCCGCGACAATATTCTTCTGGATATTAGCTAAAACATTATCAAATTATGTAAATATAACCCATGGGCAATATTATACTCCGTACAAACTGAGCTCAAATCAACTGAAGCCCTTTACTATGCACTGTAATGAGCTTTTTTTAAGTTTGAAAACATGTTTAAAAACCTAAAACACAGGAAACAATGTTAACTTTGGAATAAATAATGTTAAAACCAGAATAAAACAATTTAATTTTGCGTTCTGGCAAATACAAATATTGTTTATATCATTTTCTTCTATTTATTAGCAGGGACGGTACTTTGTCTCATTTTGCTGCGAGAATGACTGACACTGGTGTACAGAATGGAGCTGTCCGTCTAACAAGCTGCAGTCGTTACTTTATACCATTCACATACACCAATACGCTCGAGACTGAAGCATAACAGAACTTTAATGGTGTCCCGCCCTCAGACGAGTCTAAATATGTCTCATTTCTGCACAGTGTAATTCAGTCTGTTTGTTTTGTGGCGTTTCTAAGTCACAGTTAACAGCCTGAGTTCGGGTGACACTTTGTGTGCAGTTGACCGGTGTATGTTAAAAATACGTTTCCTTGAAATTAAATGAAGAAGGTGACAGACGAAGAAACTAATGTATGGAAGTGTTTCAGGTTTATTACGAATAAACAAAAATGATTTTCATAATCATTTTTATAAAATTATTTCCATAAAATTCTTTCAGTAAAAATTTCTACAACAATTACTTTGTTGCAATTATTGTTAAAACAGCTGTATATAACAATTATTTTATAATTAGTTCAATCATACGTATATTTTATTTATTTTAATTATATACTTCACAACTGTTTTGTAATTTAACGTGACTGTAGCTACATAAATATATTAACATAATTGTCTTCATTATCTGCATTGTTACTTGTATTTCTTTAATACAAAACTAAGCTCAATATACAACCACTGCATAGCTTAAGATAGGTAAATCAACTTTTAAGGTATTTAACCTTAGTATATATCAATTTTCTTGTAGTGTCTTGAGTTTAATGAATAATCGTTGTTTAATTGATGTATTATATAACTTGTAACCTCGATTTAACTACAACTGAATGACCATACAAATACCTGAGGGGCTTTCTTTTCTTCTCACTGAAAATCTGAATGATATATAAAATTGTATGAGATTTCTTTTAGAATGTATTAAAGTTATGCTTGGCTATAGTGACAGATTTGAATGGCATTTCCATCATTTGTGCAAAATGATGCAGTAAAAGAAGTTTTGGTTATAACTGTAGTTCTTCAAGAAACGAGCAGACGTCATTTACGGGCCACATGAGACTAACCACTAAATTATATGTTCTTGACTGCTCTACCACGCAGTAAATGCGTTTGCTAGTAGATCAGAGCAATCCATCGACAACGCGTGGCTGTTTGGTGTTATAGATGGATGACAGAAATGTGCAACGTATATTGTAATAAGTAGCGTAACACGTGACAGTAATTTACTATTAGATACATATATTTATAAGTAGGTTAAATTAAACAGAACTATTTCCAATCTGGATAGGTGATACTGCATTTAGTTACTATACACCCGGTGTATCAGCTTACCCTATCTACTTTGGAAGAAATGTCATTTTGAAACCGCAATTGCGCTTTTAAATATATTTTCTTTAATTATTAGGAAGAACGGTCTAAGCATAATATATAAGCATGAATACCTGAAATGCCAATTTATAAGAGTATTCACTCAACTGTTTGATGTCCACCTTTCCTCCAAAGGCGCTTTTCTACCATAAATTTGAGCCATTTTCAGTGAAGTCTGATCCAACTACTGTTTAAGGACGATCGTCTGCCTCTCCAAGAAAGTTAACGCTCCACCTACTGGGGGTCTCCTGATTTCTGATGCCAACCTTTGCAACTGGAACATTGGTACAAATCTTACTGCGCACAAGATATGTTGTCCCCTTTGATATTAACAGGTTGAAGTTGCATAGACTCTGGGTGTGAGGAAATTAAATTGTTGCATGTTTGTGAAGGCAAATGTACTTCCTCTTCTATCTCCGTTTCCGGAACCATACCCTGGTTACCAGATGTCTGTTGAAGTAGATGTAGTTTCTCTTCCATCTGCTTCTTGGGAAGTTTATTATTTATTATGGAAGTTTATTTATTTATTATTTATTTATTATTTACTATGGGATGTTTATTTTTATTACGGGCACTGCAACTGCCACTACACTAAACTGCACAGAAGTAGGTTCGAAGAAGCACCGTGTTGAACTGCACTACATTTGCACGTTACACTGGAAGCGCCTTGGCATTGTCGATGTTTGCGTTATCGGAACTGTACCTGCGGTACCCCGCCCACGTGTGACGTATCTATTTAGTAACTTTTCTCGCCGAGTGCATTCGTATCGTGGCCGACTAGTAGACTTATTCTTTCCAAAGCCAAGCCGCGGGACCTGGTATGATGAGCTTCTGGGATATCTTCTGGCAGTGTGAGAACTGAGTCATACTCTGCCAGCTGCAGGAGATGCGTTGCTTTCCCCTGCACTTCACTCTCTCTTTACAGATCCTCGTCTCATGTGACTGAGCAAAGTATGCACTGCTCCCGATGAGTGAACAAATCTTTGATTACTTAACCTTCTTGCAGAAGGTTTATGTTCTTATACCTTTTGCATTCTTCAGAATTCAAATACTACCGTTTTCTGTGAGTAATATAAATGTAGATCTCAAACCACTTCGCAAGCTACTCTATATGTAACTAGACCGTGAACAAAATGCAGTTGGAGGCGTGGCTTACCAACAGTGGAGTCCTCTAGCCTTCCCGGCAGTTTAGGTTGGCTCTCCTCCATCGCGCGGGCTGCACTGGGCATCTGTTTCACTCGCTTTCGCATTCACTCTTTGCACTTTCAGCCGAATCACTGCTTTGTTCCTCAGGGTTTAAAGAAACTATGATTATATCTGTTTGTTGATCGATTGTGAGGCTGTGTCCAAGGTAATTACTTTCTGCTAACTTTGAAAATCAAACCAGCATTAAAATACACGCGTTTCGTGTGGTTTCGGCTCTATCATATGCAGAAAGGGAGGAGTGGGAGTCACGTGATGCTTGGTTGGCGAGAAGGGGAGAAGGCTCTCCTCGCGCATGCGCATCTATGTTGTGCCATTCTGGGGATGCCCATCAAAAGGTCTAACAGCACGCTGCAATCTCTCTAAGCAAAGTACTCAACATTATCGTTAAGGTACCCGTGCGCTCAGAAGTTTTTCACCATGAATGTAAAATGTTATCCGTGAAACAATTCATAAAAAGCTTTGCAGCCTATCTCTACACTATCCGAGCGAAAAATCCAAATTCTATATTAAACACATAATTATGCTTTCGTGGGTTTTTAAGATTAAAGGTCTGTCTCACTTCTTGACTACAACATAGCCAATGAAATCCCTGTCGCGCTGGTCCTTCCTCTGGCACTTATACTGACTAGTGCCATAACTTTCTCAGGCTAAATTAACACACTTCAAGGTCACAAACTAGTGTCTGAGTGCAAGACAAAACGATAGATATCACGAGCTCTTCAATGATCTACATCGATTCGGGCGCAGAGGCTCCGGAAAGCAGACCACTACCCCCAGAGTAACCACTTAAATTCACACCCTACAGTGATGTGGCAAATACATGTTGTCATCATAACCACATCATCTCAGCTAGAACAAAACCATAGCGTTTAACGCATCGCTTAACATCCATCATGACTAGTGAAGGCAAATCACCTTGACACACAATCACACTCTGTATATGTGCATGAGTAGAAGTGACTGTCAATAATCGGATTGCTTGCAGGGAACCCTAACACCACTCTCATATCTTCTTTGCTAAGCTAATTTACGTGCACTATTAACAAAGGGTGCATGTTTAGTTACTAACAGCATGTAGCTCCTGATGGTGATTGTGAGCGGTAGTGGGGTGATATCCCGGAAATGGTAAATGCCACAAAATTTGCTTCGTACAAAAGGCGTGCTTTAATACAAAATAATAAATATCTTGCGAATGGGGAGACATAAAAACTATTCGAGAAAAAAGGCTCAAGATGCAATTTTTTTGCCATGTAAAAACCATAGTCTTAAGGCCTTTTTGTAGAAACAGTTAAAGGCATTTTAGACAGAATCAAAATTAACAATGATGTTCCACGCAAAGCTTAGCTTAGGAGGACAATATCGTTGAAAATCTTAACTCGTAACCTTAAAGAAGGGGAATACCAATTTGCATTAAAGGCAAAGCAAATAAACACATGTAAAAGTATAAATTCGGTTATGACGATCGCTAGCTCTTGTGATTCTCAATGTCCCAATCTAGGTATTTTCGCAGTCCACTCTGTGGGCGTGCGTTCAGATCCCACTCCTGACATCAACTATGAATTTGTGGGTTCGTAGAATTAAAAGTGCAATTTGCCGAAATTCTACATTTTCCTTATTTCCAAAGAATACACTGTTCAATTCTAACGCAACAACATTACATCATATATGCAACACAAGCTTCCAAGGTCGATGACTATAACAAACAGCTCTCGTTACAACAATACTCTTGTTACACATTTCACAGCTGTTTACTGTTCACCTCACTGTTTTAAAACTCCGCTGGCGTGTCACACTCTCTTATATATCTCATTCATAAATTCTAGAGACTTCTGGAGTAAATGAGAAAATCAACTACCCTTTGTCAATCGAGATATCACTAGAACCTTCCGTACGTGAAACCCTATCTCGGCCGGCAAGTCACTTATGTCAAGCGCTATGTTTATCTGCTTATGCAAGCACTGTCTGCCTGTTATCTTTATCTGCAGGCCGTTTGTGCACTCAACCCGCGCTTATCTCTTGGCAGCGAATTTTTTGCGCTTTTCACCGCGACACTATATTAGGCCTGGAAGACACTTCACTTTACTCCGAGAACCATTTATAGTTCGTATGCTTCCTTTAAGTGTCGTAAATTTACGACACGGAACTACTGGCTTTACCTTCCTTCCGAAGAAAGACAGGTTAAATATTTTTGTGCCCGGAAAGCTCCGCCGAGCTCGAACGCGCGTGCTCGTGAACCAGAGGCTAAGGAAGCCCTTCTAGACCACGGAGAATGACTAAAGAACGCAGACCATCTAAAGTAATTATAGATAAACTCATCTTTCTTTGAGGCTAGTTCGGCACGTTTATTTTATAACAAGTGAGTATGTACCACCATTCCTAATTTTACCTTTTTTTCTTGCAAATTTTAAGATTTGCTTACACTAAAACACCTTTAAAGCCAGGAATTTATACTTTTTGATTTAAATAAATTGAAAGTGTTTTAAAGTAACACAGTGAATTCAGTACCTTGTTTTCATGGATTACGTTTACATACATTAATTTCAATTTGCGTTTATGACAACTGTTTTATGCATATAACGACAGGCAGAATCATAAATATGGCGTCAAATACACGTTTTTAGGGCAACAAAGTGTTACTGTAAATAGAAATCACATGTAAAAGGTGGCAAAATGGAAATAAGTCCAGAGAATTGCATAATGACTTAATGAAGAATCGACAAAATTTAGACAAGATTTACGAGGCAACTGTTAAAAAGTTGAAGAAGCCATCAATAAATGCAAAGATAGAACTCTTACATTTTAGTGTTGATCATATCCACTGGAAATACCGTGTTTCTGCTGCCCTTCTTTTATCTCCAAGATCTAGTCCATCGCAAAACTCGGTATTATACAAATGTAGAACTAGGAAACAAACATTTTCCTAGTAAACAGGTTCTATTTACCTTTCCTCCCAATCTTCGCTGAATGTTTACGACGCATTTTAGTTCCAAATTGGCATTGTTGGGAGAAGTAGAGTGTGCACAAGCCGTTAAAAATCTGTATTAAGACTGCTAAGCGAACTGCATGGCCTGCTTTCGGATATACATTTGTGCAGACCTTCCCTTTTATTTCTGGCGTAAGAAAGAGCTAAACACTTCAATTCCCATTGTGGTCTTCGCCTTCTTTCAGATGCAATATCTTTTACCTATACCCCCTAAGAATTCGTTGGTTTAAAATACCACAATGTTTTCAAAGCATAGAAAAAAGCACATAATGGGTCCTGAAAACATTCTGTGGATTACAGTATACAATACTAGAATAAATTGATTTAGGGTAACCAATTTTTTGTTGTTTAAATGTTGCGAGTTTATATCAACAGTGTATGAAAATGAAATGTGTAGTGTTTAACGCCCGCTTTTACTACATACGGCACCGCAGGCGGTAACACTGATGATACAGTGTGTGTGTGTTTGTGTGTGTGTGTGTGTGTGTGTGTGTGTGTGTGGTGTTTTAGGGGCCGTCGACAACAAGGTCATTTGGGCCCTGATGATACATGAGATGAAGATGGAGCACCGGTGGAATGACATGGCGGGGGAAACCGGAGATCCTGGAGAAAACCCACCCCAGCGCCTTGCTGTCCAGCGCAAATCTCACTTTGCGGCCACCTGGGATCAAACACGGGCCGCCTAGGTGAGGGCCAAGCGGTCTCACCACTGAGCCACGGCGCGGCCTTTGGAAACTTAGAGCCAGAGTGAAAAATTCAATGCCATTGCTGGGCTTTGGACCACGGACACTACAACCTGCGTCCGGTTGCTCTAACCTTGAGCCATCAGGTCAACGTGCCAGCAAGGTACTGTCGCGAAGCCGGTATCTACGATAGCGCGGCTAGTGTACACAAAGAGCCAGCAAATAAAGATAGCTGAGATAAAGGACTTGCCGGCATAGATGAAGTTACGCTTCTGAAATGTGATAGAATATTCGGTTTCGTTATTGTTCTGGAGCTGTCTCGAATTTATATATGAGGTATTTAAGAGTCAGTCGTAAGCAGTAGGCAGCTGTAGCGTGTTGTAACGAGAGCTGATATAATAAGAACGCTGTTTGTTATTGTCATAGACCCTAAGTAGACTGTGTGTATGTGACGTAATGTTGTTACGTGAGAATTGAACAGTATATTTCTACGAAAATAAGAAACATTTGGAATATCTGCAACTCGGACTTTTAATTCTACGAACCCACAAAGTCACACTATTGAATTCGCCAACTGGCTCACATTTTTCTCGGTAAATCACTAGGAAACATGAGACCACTACGTCATTGACGACTTACAGTACTCTAAGCACCTATTATGTCAATGAATTGAAATTGTTCCCGGATGAAACAGAACCGGACGATTGACTGCTGTAGGGAGAAGAGACAGACATCGAAGATTATTCGTACATCACATATGAATGCCCGCCTCGGTAACGTAGATGGTAGCGTGTCTGCCTCACGTTCATGAGGTCCCGAGTTCGAATCTCGGTTAGGGTGAGTTACCTGTATAAGGTTTTTTCCAGGGTTTTCCCTTATCCTTAATGACAAATATCAGGCAGCTGTAAGCTACATGGACCCTGGATACTTTTGAGCATCATTTCACCCATTTCATTGATCGTCCGATATGACTTAACGTTGCAGGACGTAAAATTAGAATAACAATAAAATTCGGATATGAAATGCAGCACATCTTCGTTCATTCCTTCATCTCTGCCACTGATGCACGAAGTCGAAGAAGTATTCAGTTATTACTCTGTTTGACTACGTAACTTAACTCTGAAAACATGGGATCCATAATTATAAATATCACAAATATAAAATATAGACAATGTAACTCTCTCTTTGAAAACAACGGGATACCGAATATCTCCGATGCAGACTATGATCTGCGCGTAGTGAGAGACCAAGGGTATCATATTGCAAACTTCGAGTAAGTTAAACGTAAACAATTACTATGCTCGGCAGCTACGTTGCCAGTTAGGGTCACAATTTCAGATTTCTGTGACCATTGTAAGAATAACATATGACAGTTGTATAACGCGTTTTATGACACTTTAAAATTTTGAGAGATGTAAGTTAAAAAGAATATTGCTGTTGATCAAATTTGTTAATTAATTTGATAATTGAGATTCACCTTAAATGTATGCAGCCAATTTTGCAATCATGTTTGTTTACACCTGTGATAGATGTAATAAGTTACTTCAGGTTTTGCTAAACTACACATCGGTTATTATTAGCATGAACGTAATTCGTTAAGGAAATTATTCCAGGAAATTATTTGGCAATAAATTCAGTTCAGCGAGCTAATACTTAATGAATAGTGTCACACGTGTCATGGAAAGCAACCACTAAGGACACAGAAACACAAATTCGTGGATCATGGTTTTCACGTAAATGTTCAGTGGCAAACTTCTCCAAGAAAATTGGAGGAATTATTGTTGTATAGAGGAGGCAGTGTTATGAAGAGCTAAATTAAGTACAATAAAATTAGTTGTCATCTGAGAAAGGCAGGTTAAATCGTTTCATAGCACAACTTATTGCCTACTATTAACAACAAAAAGGAAATCCCACTAAATTAGGAATATTTGTTGTAATCAAACCTGAGCTGCTTTAATATTACAGTGCCCAGATTGGCAAAGGAGGTCAATTTTACTATGGAAAAAACTAACCTAATTGCGGCACCTGAGTGACTTCCGGGAGGTAGAGGGAGAAGAGTTATTGAGAGTAGCCCGATCTAGTTGTGACAAATAAAACGACGGTTACATTCCTAAGGTTATCAGATGTACGAGGGTCCTTCAATAAATAACTGAACTATTCTTTTAATTAACACAATGGTTTTATTTCACTAACATTTACGTACACACTTTCGAAGTATTCTCCCTCTGATGAAATACAATTATTCCAACGATTTACCCATTGTTCGAAACACTCATTGAACCCATTTTTGGACAGTCTGTTCAGGATACCCATCACAATATTGTTCAACTCCTCACCACTTTGAAAATTACGACAGCGAAGCTCTTATTTCACTTTAGGGAACAGGAGAAAATCGCATGGTGAGGCATCCGGAGATTAAGGTGGATGAGGCGTTATCCCAATGCCTATTTCTGCGATGACATCTTGAGTTGCACCAGCTCGATGAGCAGGGCCATTATCCTGATGCAAAGTCCATCCTCTCCTTGCGAGATCTGGTCGCTTTTCGGCGATATTTTTCTTCAGTGGCTCATTCAGTACGTCACAATAGAAAGCAGCAGTTACTGTGCGTTGATTAGTTACAACATGATCATACAGAATGCCCTGTTTGTCATAGAAACGAGATGCAAGATCTTTCCTACACTTTTCTGAACTTTTCCTTTCTTAGGCCTAGGGTTCGATGAATGTTACCACTGCGAACTCTCCTGTTTTGCTAACTGGTCATAATGGTGCAACCAACTCTCGTCACCAGTGATGACCCTGTTCAAGAAGTCTGGCTCCCGTCGTAACCTTCCGAGCTATTCTTGACATGCCATGACGCGGTGAGCCTTCCGTTCGTCCTTCAGCACGTGCCATACCCATTTCGCTGCAACTTTTCGATAGCCAAGATTATTTTGAATTATGTTTTGTACAGTTCCAACAGACAAATGCATCATATCTACAAAGTTCGAAATTGTTATGTGACGATCTTCTCGCACAATTGCGACAATTGTGTTAATGTTGACTTTCGTTTTTGCTGTTACGGCTTTTTCAGGGCGTGGAGAATCTTGAAGTTCTTCATGACCTCCTTTGAAACGTTTATACCACTCAGAGACTTGTGTTTTGTCTGCAACTGTCTTGGTTTGTTGTCACACTATGTTCTGCTTTCATTGAACTGTCGCACCCAGGAACGCGTATCAGACACATCCATGGTACCATCACTACATGCTTCACTCAACTGAGGATGAATTTCAATAGATGTTACACCAAGAAAATGGAGGAAACGAATGATTACACGCTGTTCTTGCAATGAAGACGTCACCACTTTAAATATCAAGAACAGTCCTAACTCTCGTCACTGCCACCAAATTCTATGCACTGCACAGTGCTGCCATCTCTGTCACTCATTCACAAAGAGCCCACATATATTTAAAAAAAACAGAAGTTCTTAACTGGTACCAGTCCTGAAAGAAATATGACTTGAACGCGTACTTTGAAAAAAAAATATTTAGACATTTATTAATTTATTATTGAACGCGCCGTGAACATCGAACAGAATACATGTATCATTGAAGGATTTGAGCCATCCATTGTACCTTAAAGTAATTTATTTCTCATAGCTCGGATTGGAAAATATATTATCTATATAGTTCAAACACAACTGCGAGTGGTTGTGTGCATTTCTTATTGCGCTCAAGCCAGTAAGCTAAGGTCAGTCAGTCAGTTTCAACAGCTATGCTATTTTGATACGCGAATTAAATGTATATTTTGAAGAAAACGAAGTAAGCCTTAAATGGTAAATCAGTGTCTAACTAAAATATAAGCGTACTACATGTTTGTAATTGGTATTAAAGCATTAAAGACTTATGTTAACGACATGAGCAGTGCCTTTAGCCAGTAAAAGCCACAAGGTAGTTTGGTAGGTTAGGTTGGCTGCAACAAATATGGGAAAACCGATTTGCAAGCACGTCATAAGTTAATGACAACACACAATCGCGGAAATGGGTAAAACAAATGCTGTGAATGCATCATAGGAGAAGAGGAAGAATACTGAACATATGAGACGAGGTGGAGCTTTAGAAAGTAGTTAAAGCATGATTATTGCATGTTATTTTATCGAGATAATGTATACATGACACATTTGCCCAAAAATAACCTTAATCATTGTTAAGTGTTGAAAAAAATAGTATCAAGATCGACTTCGGTGACCGGTGGTAGTGTTGAAGTCAACAACTGAAGGTGCTATGGTTGCTTACACCAAAACAGTTTGATGTGTTTAAATGCTACATGACTTAATTTTAAGAAACGAAAGCTTGTCAAGGAGAAATGTACGGAATTTTGACACTATTCGGATAAAATCGGGTTGCCTCGCTCTCTTGAAGGCCACATACCACCTCCGTTCCATTCTTTCTACCTTTTTTTTCTTTCTTTTTTGTAATTTACGTCCTCCAACGTTGTCATATCGGACGATGGATGAAATTGGTGAAATGATGCTAAAATGAATCCGGGGTCCATGGAGCTTAGAGTTACCCGACATTCGTCTATCAGGATAAGGGAAAACCCCGGAAAAAACCTTGTCCATGTAACTCTCCCTAACCAAGATTCGAACTCGGGACCTCTTGAACGTGAGGCAGACATACTACCACCACACTACCGAGGCGGGCGCTTTCTACCTGACCCTTTTTTCTATATATGCATTATAACACGTTTTTTTTGTTGTTGTTGCAATTTACGTCCTCCAACGTTAAGTCATATCGGACGGTGAATGAAATTGATGAAATGATGCTCAAATGAGTCCAGGGTCCATGGAGCTTAGAGTTACCGGATATTCGCCTTGCAGGATAAGGGAAAACCCCGGGAAAACCCTTATCCAGGTAACCCATCCTGGCCGAGATTCGAACTCGGGACCTCTTGACCGTGAGGCAGATATGCTAACATGTACGCTACCGAGGCGGGCATTATAACACGGTGACAAGAAAATGTTCAGCAAAACTAATATAATGAAATGCTTAGTTAATTTCAGAAAGACGAGCGATATCAACAGAAACTAACAATTTAGTTATCTACATTAAAAGCAAATACAGTTGACATAGAGAAAAATACCTCTGAATAAAATAGCAAAATAGAAATATACGATACTGAAAAACGCTGTAAATATCTTCCCTTAATAGGGTATGCAGTGATTTAGCACTCCCCAATTTTGTTTATAAAGGAAGCATGATAGCTATACAACATACACTATATCAACAAAAAAAAACTTCATCTTTCAAAACATAAAACACGACAGAAAACAAACGATCCGCTCAATACAATATGCTCATTCAGTGTGATATGTACACCTCGAGACGGCATTGGATACTGGAGCCCCGTAAGAGGGATAATGGCCCTGGAACAAGCGTAAGCTTCGGGTGTGTACGGGACGTTAACAAAATAGATCTCTGCGCATGAGGTAGAATGACAAGCTTTCGTTGCGCCGGTTCTAAATATAAACAAATAGAGAAAAATAATGTGCTGACCCAAAGATCTTGGTGATTTTTTAAACTGAAGGTATTGCAAGCAAAATAAAATATTTTGAGAAGCCTTTATCTATGTTTGTTATGTTATTCCTTAATGAAATACTCTTTAATTTTGTAGAGCACTTAATTTTCTATCCAATAACATAAAACGGATTGCTAAACATTTCATTTTGCACGTAAAACTTGCACTTAAAACGCTAGAAGTTATAGACTAACATATATTATGTGTACATGCCTTTATAATAAAGATAACCAACCTGTGTCAACAATGGGCGAGCCAAACTTCCTGAGAATTTCCTGCAGCCACATTCCTGCAGCTCCATGCAGCCCATGTGATAGGAGTTGCACTAACACTGCACACCCCACCACGACCCACCCCCAACCACCCTCGGGGTAGTAATGCTGTTTGATTGTGCTGCCACTAGCTGTGCTTCCATGCGTCCCTGCAGAACCAGCCACCGTCCTGACGTGATGGTGACGTCGGTATTGATGTCGAACACCCTCGTCCTCCTGGTCGTAGTACTCCTCTTCCGGGACATGCCCACAGCTGGGCATCTCGCCACTTGTGGCCACCCCCGAGTCCTCGCAGCCCCTCATCAGGACCAGGCTGTCCCCGTGACGTCCTTCCTCCATTCTTGAAATCCAACACTTTCACCACATCACTTGTTTTGCATTTTTACGTCATTCCTCAGTTTATGCAAAAACTGTCATTTGCTACATAATTCCATTTCTCCTTCTGCATTTTGTCTCCGATTTTAGGCAAAGCTGCATGTAATACCAGAATACGTTAGTATAATGATCAAATAAAAAGCCTTTTTCAAAAACCGCGGCATTTTTCCGACAGTTTATACCACGTATAAAATACCTCTGATCCTATTTTAAATTAATTGAGTGGAACTTTTACAGAAATAATTTACATTTTCTTTTACCTACAACAGGGTTTTAGTCGTCCGTTTTAGTCCCGATTTTCAAGGTCAACACATAGCGGCTAGCTTTCCATCTTGAGTCGGCAACAAATATGTAATTAAAATTTAACTCGGTTAACATTAATAGCTACAGAGAAAAATAAGTTTTCATAAGAGTCAGTGCCACACAGGGTTCGCTCCCCACTATTTGAGACCCGCCACAGTAAAGCGTTACGATATAAGAGAAACTGGTTTAGAAGCAATATACGGTATTTTATGTTACAACAATAAATACGTGGCTTTAAAAGTAACCGTGTTTATCCATTGTAGTTGAACAACAGTGGAACTATCTAGCGGTGTGAGAGGTAGCTTTAACGCCAGTCACATATCATCTGTTAAGCCATTAACTTAATGCACTCTCGAAGTGTTTTGTTTGCGCAGCCGATGAAGCTATCTCCATAATGGAAGAATGTTTGTAAACAAATTAGGTTTAACGTCCAACAGGAGGGGGTCATTAGTCGAAAATTGGATATCGTTTTTAATCTGCGTTGGCAAGAAATAACCATCCAGCATTGCCACATATCACAAAATTATTACAGCTACCACTTCCGGATTCCATGTAGGTTTCCACATGGTTTTATTTTTCATATTTTGGCTTGCGGCTGGAAGAGTGTTCTCTAATTACAGGCCTGTTCAGCATGTGATTATGTCATACGACACCGAATAGCTGCGACGAGCTTAGAGGTGTAAGAAAAAAACAGGATTATAAATTTTGTGTCCTGTCACAGTTCATGTTTCGTAAACCACATTTATATTTAGTTTTAACTATTACAGTAGAGTAAATATTCATTACATAGGTATGCAGACTTGTTTCGAATGCACAAAAATGAACAAAGGAATTTAAATGGCGTTGCCATAGCAACAATGCTTATGCAGGTATTTGTGAGTTACGAAAATTGAGTTGCCAAATAAATAGCGTTGCCATAGCAGTAAGAACATCAAGGCTATATGTCAATGAATTAGTGAAAAGCAATAAATCTGTACAATAATCTGCTTCAAACTAGCACGAGGCAGTTGTGAACTAATGGGAGGGGACAATTAGAGATAGATACCTTAAGGGAACTGCTGATTGGTTGCCCTTCACCTATCAGCAGCCCAAGAGCATTCCTCCGTTTCTCTCTTTTTGCACCCTCCCAAATGTTACTACAGGATTATTCTCGCTTGAAACATTATTGTCAGCTTCTCCAGTTTCTCTATCTCACACCTCAAGGAGTGTGGAGTTCGTATCTCATTCATTACTTTTCGTATCCGGGGGTTTTGCTGCTGAAAACAAGAGTCAGCTAACTTGAAACTTAATGACCCCGGACTCATTTGAGCGTCATTGCATCTCCTTTATTGACTCATAGTGAGATAAGATATACCCAGTTAAAGGAAAAAAACTATGAACGTATTAATAAATTTATATCTTGATCATGGACTGAGAATAAAATGTAAATTAAAAAGCTTATGACCGGTGACTGTATGTTTATGAGGCTTTTAAGACCAGTAGAGGAAAACAAAATTACTTTGACAGCAATCAGTATACCGTTAAGTACTACAGTAATTGATAGTACTGCATCTTTATTAAAACACCTTTTTACAAATGTTACAAAATTTTAGATTCAGAATCCAATTGAAATTTCGCCTTGTTGGACGTTTAAATGGACATGCATACAAACATTTAAAACTTGATTCTCTTGAAGTCTTTCTTTATTTCCACCTTAACATATTATAATTTTGACCAATTTGTTTCAGATTTTCAGTGTATATTCTTAAAAGGTTGGTGAAAGTGATCTAAAGATTTTTAATATCCAATTATAGCTTTGGATTTCGATTTTTAATAAGTTAATAGGTGATAGATTATTTGTAACTTAACATTTGTTAAACATTTAATCGTTAACTGTAATAATTCTTTGAAATTCAGGTATATAACACTGAAAAAATGTACGATAATTTCAAATAAATTGGTAGCACTCACTTTCTTCTTAGGCAGCCAGCCAGTTGAAAAGATGATTAGATATCAACGTTTCGGGAGTGTACATCTCTCCCATCATCAGGGTATTCATAAAATGTTATAAACACAAATGAAATACTGTATATAACACAAATATAAACAAAGACAAAACATTATCAAAATTCGCATTACTGAACAAAAGACTGTTTTCAGTAAATTAAATATCAGGTCAGGAGATGGCATGAGTATAGAAAATTGTGTGAAAGAAACGTAACTACTTAACTGGATTATGAAGCTATATTGATCTTTGCTTCTTAAATCGACGGATTTCCATTTTTAAGGCCGGTTTCCAAGAAGAACTGAACTGAAATCCAGCATCACGATTAAGCGTACTCCTTTCAGAGGAAATCGCCAAAGCTTCCTTAATTCTCCGCTCCCAGTGACTATTGCATTTTGCCAAGATGGTCCTCTCCCGAAAATTTACTCTATATAATTTGAAAAATTTAAAACTATCACTGTAATTATTTTTAAATTTTGCATTAGACATTTTAAAGCAAAACGGTTCTTGAAACAGTCTACTTTTATATTTTTGTTAAAATATTATCAGCATTTTCACTCTTTCAAAGTCAAGTCTACTTCTTTTACTGACACATATGAGTCCTGCTGTGCTAAGTGGTCTTTCAGAGAAAACTGTTGCAGGTAGAATACGAAAATATTTAGCGACTATTTTTTTTTTAGTTTTGGAAATTTTGAATTTGTTTTCCGGTAATCCAGTGCGCTAGAAAGGGGTAACAAATCGTCGTTGGGATATGTAGTGATTTCTTCTTGGGAACTCTGTAAATTTACAGTGAATCTGACATCGATTATTTTCTTGCATATTGTTGTACAGGTCCCACATTCCTGGCAATTTCTAGGCTTTGCAGTGTTAGTATATAGTGTTAACGCCCGCTTTTACTACATGTGGCACCGCAGGCGGTAACACTGTTGATACATGAGATGAAGGTGGAGCACCGGTGGAGTGAGATGGCAGGGAAAACCGGAGGTCCCGTAGAAAGCCCCTCGAGCGCCATGTTGTCCACTACAAATCTCACTTTGTGGTCGCCTGGGATCGAACACGGTCCACCTTGGTGAGAGTCGAGCGGTCTCAGCCACGGCGCGGCCTACTCTGGGCTTTGCAATGCTATACTTACAAAAATATTTTGTGAAGTCAGTTGGGGAATTTAATGTCGTGCGGGCACGATGCCATAGTAGCTCACAGGTTAAGAGGTGCGGATGGAGACTGGAAGATCCGTAGTTCAAATACCGGCTACGGCATTGAATTTTTCAGTCTGATTGCACCTTTTTATATTCCGTCCTGCATACGGCTAGCGTGAAAGAACAATTAATTTTCTATACTTTGTGATTTGAAAACAAAATAAAATTGCAGGATTACTACCGAAGTATCGAAGAAGTACATAGCCAATTTTTTGAAATATCGCTCGAAATGAAATGTGTACTGTTTAACATCCACTTTTGCTACATCCGGCTCCGCAGGCGGTAACACTAATGATACATAAGATAAAGATGAAGCACTAGTGTAATGAAATGGCGGGGGAAACAGGAGTTTCTGGAGGAAACCTGCACCAGCACCTTGTTGTACACCAGAAGTCTCACTTTGTAGTCGCTTGGGATCGAACCCGGCACAATGAGAGCCGAACGGTGAAACCACTTAGCCACGGCGCGTCATTTGATGTGGGTACCATGCAAGTATCGTAAGTATCGAGGTATCGTAAATATCGAGAAACCATCCGTAGTTTGAATTTATATAAACAGATATAGCGAGTATCGATATATAGCCCCAGTGTGAGGGTCGTAATCGGGAAGCTCTGGGTTCGATTAACTTCGATTGGGTTATGTCTTTTGAACATGGGTTATGTCATTTTTCGCGGTTTCTCTACTTCCGTAGACACATGAATATGTGGTTCTTCCTCTACCACAAATTTCTTGGCAATGATTTTGTTTTCAACTGTTTCAGGATTGTAGGACCAGGGAATGCGGTTGATGCTAAGCATCAACTGTGTAATAATTCAATGCAAGAGCTCCAATGCGTTAAATTCGTAAGATTTTCCCTCCTCACTCACGTATAAACTATTCCTATAAAAAGCTTTTCTTCTACCTACTCCATGTTAATAAAAAATTAGTAGAAATGCGTTAATTATATACTTCCATAATGAAGCGAGTGGGGGAATAAGTAGGCATAAGTAATATTCAAAACCTTAAGAGTTGGTTGCTATATGATAAGTTTTAAATTACCGATGATAGTTTCTCGGGCTAACAGCCAGGTCAGATTAGGGTAACTACCCAAGCTTTCAGCGACTAACTCTGCCGCCATCCTCAGGGGAACTCAATCTAGGCTACTGGTGTTGCGATATTTATACCTGACGCGCGGCCGATAAGAACCGCCTACTTTCTTCCCATTGGCCGAGCTCCTATTCGCCCTATACATTAAAGCGAATAAAAACAACTTCAACAGGGAAGAAGGCCTTCAAAGCATGGACATCAGTCATTCAGCATATCTCTCCTCCACAGTGCAAAGAAGCATCGGCAATCACCTGATTGGTTCCGCACGTTTCTCCATCGACCGGAGCTCGGCCAATGGGAAGAAAGTAGCCGGTTCTCATCGGCCGCGCGTCAGGTATAAATATCGCAACACCAGTAGCCTAGATTCAGTTCCCCTGAGGATGGCGGCAGAGTTAGTCGCTGAAAGCTTGGGTAGTTACCCTAATCTGACCTGGCTGTTAGCCCGAGAAACTATCATCAATAATCAACGCCGGGAAAGCTTCAAGTCATTTTAAATTACCGTTTCTTGTATCACCAAAAGATAAAGGAGAAAAACGATAACGAGCTTGAATTTGAAAAAAGTATCAGAAAATTAAAACTAATAACAAATTGGTTTATTACAAAAATTATTTGACATAAATTGTGTGCATTAGAAGATCTAGGTTTTACGTGTAGTAATAGTTTACTCGTTATGCAAAAATATTCAGAATAGAGGACTTCAAAACTTTCTTCCCTAAAAATTTAACATATATATTTAATTTGTCATTAAAATATATAAACATATAATGTTTTAATCAAAATTCTTTGAGCTATTTTTTAGAAAATCACATTTTCGAAAAATGTTCCATGGACAAGGTAGTTGTATCCTTGGGAACCTCTGAATTTAAAAGACAGGTATTATACTTAGCCTATTTATAGTTTCTGAGACATTTTGTTTACAGACAGATCACAGAAACACAAAATACAGAACTTTTTATAAAAATTCTATTTCTCTCTTAAGATATCTATCTTTTAAGATATCTAAGGTAGATATCGCTCTTTCGCCTGTGATAGAACACTTCCTAAATTTCCTGAAAGTAGACCCACACTCAAGAGGTGGTAAGTTCGATTACCGTGGCTGGCCTTCCCCGAATTGCTAGGTGAACGCTGGGAAGGATAATTACACCCCCTCCCCATTTTTTTCTCTCCATTTCACTTCACCTTACATCCAAGGGTTCCAGGTGTCGGGACATGGCAAGTGCACTGCTCGTTGTATATCCTCGATTACTGAGTCGTAGGACCTCAGAGGATGTGTAAGCCCACAGAGAGGGGCGGGCGGGGAGGAGAGCCGTTTGTATAGCCACTACCGGGGAGTTTAAATCTCTAGTCATTATGGTTCCCGCCCACGATCCGGCCACTCTTACTATCCTCTCATCTCATCCCTCATTCCCAATGGTGCTCCCTCAGCAGAATATTCACAAAAGATTTGGTTGAGTTGCCAAGTCCCCGAACCATCGCAGTGACGTAGTATTCACAAAACTTCTGAGCTTGATTGCACACATTTCTTTCGTCCATTACCATCCGACGTCACCTATCTGGTTAAGGGCAGTTATGGGTGAACTTCTGGAAGAAACATACTATTCTAACTTTTTATGGATCCATATATCTACATGTTGGCCAAGTTATAGAATTTAGTTATGCTGTTAAGTTCCTTACCTCACATTTAACTGCATTTTAAAGTAATTTTAATATATATTTTTCTCCAGTTTTATTTACACTACATTTAATCACATTCATATGATACAGGATCCTGAAATCGTCATCCTAGTATATAGAACCTTTCCCGATTTTTATTTGAAAACTGCAAAAAGGTATTATACGTTGTGATTTGAATGAAACGTATATTTTCTAAATTAAATAAACCAATTTGTCTAATTTTCAGGTTTGAAATTCACGAATTAGTTTTTTTTCCCTAGATACTATATATAGCAAATAAGGAAAGTATTTTGCTACACCCGCAAATTCGGCATCAAAATTTTACCAGAAATAAACGTTTTGAGCCTCCTAAATAAGAAAAAAAATTACAAAAACGTCTGTGTTCGTGTCTGTGTGTTTCTGAACAGTCTAACTTCAAAAGCACAAGTTGGTTAAGTACCAAAACTAGTATTTAAGTTTCCTGTTTTTAAGGGTGTGATATGACTAATCCATAAATTAATCTTTACACAATTTGCTCTGATTCTCTCAAAGATTACTCTAATTCTTATTACAATTATATGTGTTTGAGATACTTTCATGTCAAATGACGTTAACAGACTCTGAAGTACTCTTCATTCTGAATTACTCTTCCATAACTAGTGTACCTGAACAGATGGCTAAAATATTACTATGTACACGCAAATTGTATATCATGTTATAATTTTTGTTTTGTAGCTAACCATTTCCGAGATATTTTTTCTTATTGGTTTGAATTTTCCAATGCTTACACCTCTCTTAAATAAGAAGTCGTTATTCTTTCTTTCACTCCTGGTTTGCAAAGAGGACGGAATGTCAATGCTATCACATAGTGATCAGCTCTTAAAATATTTGACTATTTTCTAAACCTACTTTATTCTCATATTCGCCCTGTACCGATTAGAAAATCTGTAACAAAGCAATTTGTACAAATGTTTCACTCTTATTGAGAAAATAGAAAGATATGGTGCCCGCCTCGATAGCGTGGTGGTAGAGTGTCTGCCTCACGTTCAAGAGGTCCCGAGTTCGAATCTCGGTTCGGGTGAGTTACCTGGATAAGGTTTTACCGGGGTTTTCCCTTATCCTGAAAGACGAATGTTGGGTAACTCTAAGCTCTATGGACCTCGGACTCCTTTGAGCATCATTTCACCCATTCCATTCATCGTCCTATATGACTTAACGTTGGAGGACGTAAATTACAAAAAAAAAAAAAAAAAAAAAGGATATGGTATTGTAACCATACAAAGATGAAGAATATTAAGGGAAAATCACGTGTTTCTAAGACTTTAGAGATTGGTTCAACACTTTATAATTTCGATAGTAAAAATGGCTCTTATGTTAAGCAATACGTAAATGTTGATATGTACTAGAGTATTTAATTTTCTGGCCTCCAGATTTTATTATACTTTACTTGGGAGTAGGTATATTTATTTTTTCTCCCAATACGATGATTAAAAACATTTAAGACGATTTGAATGCATCGAAGGGGTTTAGTATAATCTTTAACCTAAATAATGTAGATAATAACAATTGTGCCCCTGGCCCTTAAAGGAGTATGTCCGTAGATGCTCTTTTCGGGAATTTCTTGGGCTATTTAGATAGGGAAGACGAACCTAATGAACCAGTTATACTCTATCTCACGCTAGTTTAATTCTTCTATAAACAACAAGGCGGAGGTGACTCAACTCGCCACGTGTTAGACGCTACACGCACGCACGTAAGTTTTGTAACACTAGCAGTAGGTATGTATAGCAGCGCTAACTTCTAGACAGTAAATAAATAGAGTTGGGTTACACATTAACTTGTTAAATCTGAGTTGGTTCATTTCTGAACAAATAATCATGAACTTTACTGCATATAGCACTTTTCGTAAAATCTTCGTATTTCTCCAAGCGCTGTTTGCATTCATGCGATTTTACCGGTGTTCTTAGAGTTCCGGATGCTTGCTGTTCCATTCTAACACTATGTACACTACTTGCAGAAACACCAAGGAATCGATCACTAGTTTCTTTCTCAAAGTTTTTTATAAACGATTTTCGAGTTTCTTTCTTTAAGCACCGCGAAACAATGCGCGATTATTTGCCTCTCGCCACTTTTTAAAGATTTGCCTCGATTGTGTTTTATTTTGGCAGATGAACCGGCCTATTCCATGATGAAAAGCTTACTGATTTTAAATTGCATATACAAACGTGTTCTTGGGCTTGTGAGGTATAGCCCCACTGATCGAACGCTTACCATGGATTTATCTTTGTTAACAGAAACCTCTGAGATATCGCACTAATTATTCTTGTAAGAGTGAAAGGGGCACTGACGCGCCTCCCGGACGTGTGCTAAGCACCAATGAACGCATCACTTCAGCCAATGGAATGCGCAGGAATCACAAATGACAGTAGATGTTTACTCTACGTGGAGTAATCAGTGCATTATCTGAGAGGTATCTATTACCAACGATAAATCCATGGTAAGCGTTCCAGCAGCACGACTATACGCGAGATGTACAAGAAATACAGTGCTAAATATCAGGAGTAACTCTACACTATAAGCAATAACATCTTAATCAGCATTCAACTCGATACACATCTCGTTGCGAGAGAGCTGCCTGGTATAGGAATGTAAAAATATTATATAATAACAGTCTCCTTTAGTAATCGTTAAATAAAATGCAGCTTAATTTAACATAACAAGTCTTCTGTCTAATCTCTAGATAGTAGGTATACAGAACACATCTATGTGGTATGTGAAGCAGAAAGATAAAATGTGGAACTATTACGTTTATAAGAATCGAAACATTTGCCTACTTTTCTCTCTCCGAATTTAGTTCGCACAGAGCAGTGATTAGTAAACTACTAACAGTACTGTACTTAAAGGAGGGGCTTATCGTACGCATGCAAATAAAAGAAAACGCCCATTAACTTCGTTAAACCAATCAACAGCTTAACCGTCTTCTTTCCCAATATCTGTCTCTGTCTTTCTTCCCACGCAGATGTTTACAAAAGGATTAAACTAGGTTGAGATAGATTATAGTGTATTTATTTAAAACTGGACGTGTATTTAATTAACGTTAAAGGACTGCTGATTTTGCAATAACATTGAAATATTTCAAGTTAAGTGACTACTAATAAGTTCATCTAAACTTCTACTGGCATATTATTAAAGTTTATTTTCAGATTTCACTAACCCACCTTATATAATTGGGTTACAATAATATTGTATTAACATGCTGATTAGATTACTAGTCCATAAATGATATTTTCGCAATTGTCATGCTAACCAGCTACAAAGATTTATCTGAAACCTTTTCCTAATCTCCCTTTAATAAAAATAACATTCTGTTTCTGTAATATTATTAACATATTAATATAAAATAATCAGTATTTGTATATTTGTCCCTGACCTAGTGGTATAGGAAATGCACTTTGTATTATAAAATTCACATAGTGTTTCTGAGTTTATAATAGCTGAAGCTTTCTTTAAAATTCAACTAAAATTGATTGAACATTTTGAAATATCGAGAAGTTTGGTCACTGAAATATTCTGGTATATATTTATTAAAATAACACTACTGAAAACTAGAATGTCTTTAAATAATGTGCATAGGGATATTCCATAAAAATACGAGAAAAAACAAAATACGTAATAAAAAGCTAAGATTCATATCCTCTTTTTTTAATATTTCATTGATGAATTACCTTCAATATCTGATCTCATATTAAATGGATGGAAAAGCTTACTGAGCGCAGTTATAATGCTAACGTTAAAAGCTCTCGCGAAGGCTGTAATTGTGAATATTAATAAATCAAAGCATATATTTATATACTAAAATATTTAGGAACTATATTATGAATATATCGGACATCTTTAATCAATATCTGTATACGTTAAGCAGCCTGTAATTAGAGAACAGTCCTCTAATCTGAAGCCAAAAAATAAGGATTAATATTTGTATGATTTTCACATGGTTTGGTTCCTAATATCAGTAATATAGTATGAAAACAGAATTACCAAATTACAAAATATGAAATTTCTGGTTTAATAATGTACTTAATTACAAAAATTATTAGTCCATTTTAGATAGAATTTTGAAGTAATTTACTTAGAATTTTCATATAACTGTTCCATAGCAAGAAATAATCGTCCATACTATTACAGCTAGCACTTCCGGATTTTTCTGGAGACAGATTTGCGAATGGAAATGTTTAATAAATATCTTTGATATATACTTATTAAAAATACCTGTACATTAAAATATTTAAAATCGTCTAAAAATTGCAAAGGTTTCTGTGATAAGCATTTCCAAACATCAGTTAATTTCAGCTAATTCCCTCTTCATCAGAACTACACTTACGAATATCACAAGGTTAGATATGAACCTAGTACATTTCCATTCACCTCGTGCCAACGTACATTTTACTCAAAGGCAAATCGGCTGATATCTTTGCCTTCTAAAAGTTACAAAAATTATTAATTCTGGGCCTGTTATCATATGAATCTTAAAACCAATACGTAGAAGGCACCTTTATCCAATTTTTGCACAGCTACATGAATATTTGATGTGAATTATTTTAAATGAATCTCTAAAATTTACCCAAAATCTCGAAAATTAATATCATTGTAAGGCAACCATTACATTATGCAACTTACATTTTGAACATTCGCGATACAAATATGTACTAAAACTATATGAACCTTCAAATTTTATTTTATGGTAGTGTTTTCTACTTTTTAAACTATAAAAGCTTTCATTCAGCTGCTTTGGAATCTTAAGGGCATTCAATACTAAATGTGTGACAAATTATCCAATTCAAATGCATATTTATTTCTCTGATTATTTAAATTTGAAACGCGATGTTCAAATGAAAGGGCCTGTACTAAGAACGCGTAGAAGTTTTAAAACTTGATTTTATAATTTTTGTGTTACATTTTTGTCAGATTAAACTGTTCTCCACGAAAAAACTTGTATTATTATTATTTTTTCATAGTTTTAATATACTTCTCTGAAAGTTGATGAAGAAATCTAAAGTGCCTTTACCGTATACCAAAAATCACTTCAGATTTATGCGTTGCTAATTTAAAATGTTTATTTTTAGAACTAAGTTTTAGATGCTTTATTACCCTTTTTTAGAAAAAATATAAGCATCACAAAAAATTTAATCCTTGATCACAGAGAGATAAATTTGAACATTGATATGTAAATTTTAAAAGCTTAAAATGTTCAAGTTCTCACGTGAGCTATTCATATTAGACTCAATTTTAATTAATTAATGATTATTTTCTTATGCTCCAAGTAGGAGCATGAATATAAAATTTATACTGTAACTGTTGAATAAATATTCGAACAAATTTCAGTTAAAGTGGTTGACATTCTCAGGAATTAGTAAATAGCAGTACTGCCTACCTTTAAATGGAAGTTTTAAAAATTCAAATAAATAACACTTTTATACAAGTTTGTTGTGCTGTAAACGGTTTTAGAGTTATAAAGCACAAGAGAAATTTATCAACGCACTTTTTTCTTATTTATTAGACCAAAAAGTAATATAAAATATTAGTGGTTTATTTCTCATAGTAAGACCGAAAAGTGACGCAATTCAGAGGAAATGTCGCTTTTGGTATTTCATGTGTGGTGCAGTTGTGATGTCTTATAATTCAAATTTGTTGTGTAATACTATTTAAAGTAACATAAACACTCATGTAGAATTAAAAACTATTCTATGTATAGTAATAACTGCATCCAAAACTTTTAGCATGATAAGGTCATGCATGTTTTAGCTTTAGTAATAAATAATAAATCATATTTGTTTACGCTGTCATGATGTCTTAGCGGTGTTAATGCAAGAAAACACAAAGAAATTTATATATTACGTATGCAGTTGTGAACCAAGTTAGCTAATTATTTAGAAAATCTGTAAAATGATTTACTTTCCGCACTAAATTCGACACATGAGAGTTGTAAAGCCCCATTCCCTTACGCCACTGACACTTTGTATACACAAACACACAACACACAACCGACACGGTCTGCACCGTGCGGGAAACTGAACAGCCTGTTTTCTCACCCACCAGGGTATCTGGCTAGGAGGGGGCAGACGAATAGCACGGCTCCGTCGATTCCTGGCGATCCAATCACAGCCCACCATGTGACTCGTCATTCATAAACTGTCTGCCCACCTGGCAGGTAATGCATGACAAAACCACTACGTTCCAAAACTTTTTCTCCCCGAACCTAACACCAAACTTTTTATTTCCTTTCCTTTCAACCCTCGCTTTTACTTTCACCCTTAATTCATTCTTTATCGCTATGTAGCTTTCCTCTCTCTACTAATTTTGTTCCTTTCTTCCCCTAATTTGTTGAATTTTCTTTGTCTTTTTTGTTTTGTCAACTCTTTACTTTGGTTTCTTTCCTCTCTGTTGCTAGTTTAATTACATTTTGGTTTGTTACTGCCCCAACTTTCTTTGTTTTCCTCTCTTGAATAGGAAATAAATTGTATAAAAGCATCCGCCGCTGTGTTCGAAGAGGATCTTTGGAAAACTAAATGTGAGGAAAAGAACGTTGGACTTTGAAGTATCTTCAGAAAATGCATAAATTTACTAGAAAGATTAATTTATATTTATTTCTAAAACGTATTCACTACCACTTAGACCAAGCATTATATTAAATCCAAAATTTGATATCGATATTTGATCAGCTCCACTGAACTTCAATTTTCTTTCAGAAAAGTCCTTCTGTATCTATAAACGTAGTGAACCCTCTTCTCCTTTAAACTCTTTTGACATCAGCCTTGGATTCACCCCCTTCCTGTCCATTTATTCCATAGTTTTATATCCACACATATCCCTTTTAATTCCATCACTATTTTCCCTCGTTACGTCTTCTACTAGCCACTTAAGAGACAATAAATGAAGTATTATATATCACCCAGAATTAGGTACCACGATTTATCGAAAATACACGATTTAAGACTTCCCGTATTATTTTCAAAAATTCTTTTAGAAAAAACGGTCTCTATGGGCCTGTGAACAGCACAGCTCAAAAGTCAAAATGCAGTTACATAACAAACCTGGTATTTAAATCTAGTATCTTCGAGTGAATTATTCCATAATAACCTATAGGCAAACGAACTTCTGAAAATTCTGATTATCTCAAAAATGTTTCCATCGGTATTCAATAAATTACCATACGTTAGACATACTTTCATGAGAAATGAAATGCATAGTTACCTTGAATGTTCTATGCATATCCAATGAAGCCTTCTTCGTATCCAATGACCTTTATGTAGCTACTAAACGTAACAGAAAAACAGAGTTTTAATAAAAATAGTTAGATACTATTAATAGACGAAATTTATATCAACATAATATTTGGAAGTTAACTCTTTCCGATATATTCGTTCTTATTTCCCTACAACGGAATATATAATAAAAGTATAGCTATACATATCAATATTAACATGAAGTGGATAAAAGAAAAATCTTATTTAAAAGCACTTGTTTAAGAATGATAGACAAGTTCACTTGAATGTATGCCAACATATTTTGTTTTCCTTTATATTGAGTTTTACCACTCAATTGTTTTTCGTCCTCCTTTTTCCTTCTATTGTCATGTCTATTTTCTTTGTTTTTCTTTGTTCCATTTATACCCCGCCTTTAACTCATATAGTTATATCGACGGCCGTTTTCCTGTGGAACATATCGAAGGTTTTAACTCGTATTCGTCGGGTTTTAATCATTAGATCACACTCACATTCGTACTCTCATTCATACTTTCAGACTCTGGGAAAGGTGGGGAATTATATTGGTCGGAGAAAAATCTCCACACTCACGGCCGGGAATCTAACCCAGGATCCCTAGCATGGCAGACAATTCTCTACCGACTAAGCTACGGGGGCAGCCCTGTATTTCCTTCATAAACTTCTTTCTGTACATATCATTTCAATTGCTTCTCTTATAATTTCAGAAACTGATTTGTATATTTCTACATATGCTCTGACATTTTGTTTCTGATCTCATACCTTATAGTCTTTCCCAGAATCGTGATAATATTTCATATTTTCTTCTGTTATTTTGTTATATATTTGTACAATACTGTCAATCTTTCTGTTCCATATTGGAAGGAAACGAAAATTTGAATAAACAAAGTTGATGTTAAGTTCAACATTTTCCAAGGATATAATTTTAACAAAATCCATCCACCCAAAATAACACTTTACATGAGATATCTTCGTTATTTCTATTTTCAAAATTGGATTAAGCTATTTTTACTAAAACAGAAGGAAAATTATGTACATCTTGATATTTTTGGGGAAAGCGTACCAAGTTCTCTTCATTCTCAATGAATTTAGTATACTTTCGTATAAGTGATAAAATATAAAAAATAGATAAACTTGCTAGAGTGAGTGAGTGTGTGGCGTTTTAGGGCCCGTCGACAACAAGGTCATTCGGGCCCGAAGTCAATACTAAAACCTAAAAGCTATAAAAATTTAGCTAAAACGGTAAAATATAATACAAACACTCAACTGCTAAAAGAACATTAAAAACGATCTAAAGACTTGCTTTAAAACTCTAAAAGTAATAAATATAAAATAAAAGTCACACTTGTTTATTAAAACCTATTTTAAAAATAAACCGCAGTGCCTTATCCACGGCCACTGGGTCGTCACCTAAAACACCTTGCAAGTTAGTCCCCAAGCCCAAGGACTGGCGAACGCGGGCGTACTGCGGGCAATGCAGCAGTACGTGCCGCACCATGAGGCGTACTGAACACGAGGCACACACAGGGGCCGGTTCCCCTCTTAGCAGATGGCCATGAGTTGCTCGTGTGTGCCCAATTCTCAGCCGGGTGAGTATCACCTCGGCTCGCCGGTTATCCCTGCAGGATGTTTGCCAGGGTTGTACGCTCTCCTTTATACCCCGTAGTTGTGTGCCTTCTATAGCTGTCCAGGATTGCTGCCAAGCAGATAGGAGATGGCGACGGAGTAAACGTTGCACATCCTGGTATGGCACCGTAGATGTTAAACTCCGGGGCAAACGGCAAGCGGACTTAGCAGCCGCGTCCGCCTCCTCGTTCCCGGAAATGCCCACATGACCTGGGGTCCAAGTAAAAGCTAAATGGTATCCTCGACCGAGCATTTGCGAGATCTGGGCCTGTATTTTTAAAGCAAGAGAGTGAGCGGCAGTGTGCTGTTTCAAGGCCTGAAGAGCACTGAGAGAGTCGGTGCAAACAATAAAAGAGCCAGGGGCTAACTTGCAAATAAAAAGGAGCAAATAGAAGATGGCATACAGCTCTGCTGAGAAGACCGAAGTTGAGTCCAGAAGTCGAAATTTGTGAGCCTCACCGTTAATAAACTTGCTAGAAAAATTCTATACTTATGTCATATAAGTCATTAACAATGACTCATTATATACATTATATACATCATTATATACATTTCATGGTAGAATTTCCGAAATAGTGATACGCCTTTTAAAATATAAAGTACTTACTGTACCTTTAACAGCAAACGTTTATCATCATCATCATTATTGAACTTAGGATGGCTGATTAGATTGTTACAGAACCCAATATGATATGTAGAAATCACATGACCTCTACTCTTGTGGAAACTATTCTTACAAACGCCATCTATTTCATGTAAATTGAGATAAACCTCGGAGAAATTATTGTATAGGTTATTTTATTGTGCAAGGAAATGTGGGGAATACAGTCGGCCTTTAGCGATAGTTAGGTTGTTAAAACTGATCTTTAAGGACGCCTTAGAATTCCCTGGCAATGACGACTTCTAATTTCAGAAAAGTATAAGTAAATTCAGACAAATAAGAGCGAATATCTTCACAATTAATCGTTGTACGTGACAAATGTATATATCACAAATAATATCTTTTATTACGATCTATTTTGTTATAAAACATCTTGTTGTGAGTTGGTGGGATGGTCGTCAAATTCTTTGTGTCTTTCTGTTTTTGAGTTTTGCTGTTTACACACATATACATAGATGCTTACCACAAATACCCCCTTTTTTGATACAGAGGAACTAAGACGTATATTTATACTGAGCACCTTCAATTATTTGTGTGGGATATAATACTTTCCCAACTTACTATAAAAAAGTGAAGTATTGGATATACCCATCAGTAAAATGAGTATTTATGGCATTAAATGGGAATAAATGTTGTCAAGGATCGGACTCACTAAGTAGCCTAATCCCTTCCAAAAGTTGCTATTAATAAAATATTTTCAAAGCGAATTTTACTTGCTTCTTGCATAATTTATTCTTAACATTGTAGACATTAATGCACCAAACAGTTTTGGTATTTGTGATTAATGAACAAATCTGGAAGATATGAGAGATAAAGCTACTCCAAATCTGTGTGTTTTTAATTTCTTAACTCTTGACAATTTATTTTCTGTGTCTTTGCTTCCTTATGTTGATATTTCGTCCATTTCCAAAAATAAAATCGACAAAGAGCATGATTCTACCATCCATATTTTCACGAAATTCAATTAGTGCAATTAGCTTTGGTGTTTCATTGCTAGATGGTAGTAATGACGGCTTAAATTCTTGATATTGCTGGCCCTGCATCATCATAATTAGCATCATCATCACCATCATCATCATTAAATGTTTATTTTTAAACCATAAAATCTGAATAGCCAGAAGTTAACAGATATGATGGAAGCTATTCATTGCACCACATTAGCCGTGCGTAGACTTGTATTTGCGGAAAAATATGAGTCAACTGGAGAATTTAATGACATACTGGCATGTTGTCATGGTAGTTCAGTAATTAGAGCAAACGGACGGAGACCGGAAGTTCGGTGGTTCATATTCCGGCTATGACATTTAATTTTTAAGTCTGACTCTACCTATCCAAGTTAATAGGTACATTCGACAGTTACAATTTCAAGTGACATGATGCAGAAATGGTTTGATTCTACTGCTCAGACAGTCAGCAACTCGCTTAAAATAGTTGATTAATAACCTCCGTTAGATTTAATGGAGTTAACTCAAGTGAACTAGTCTTGTGAATCCTCACATCCGCCCACGCATAATCCCATAGTTATATCACTAATGTAGCTAACAGCAGATTCGTCGAGTCCGAGTTTGGAATCGTGTCAAAATAATGACGCAATCATTTATTCATCATTCTAAACAATTCAAACCATGAATGAATGAATTCCTGTATTTACTTTAAGTGGAACATAGGGCCCTCCGAACCACGCAACCTCGAGGTCCGTAGACAACGGGTTGAGGATCACAGATCCTGATCAGAGAGATTCCGGGATGAGAGATCTGACCAACGCCGGAAGTAAAGTACAAAAGAGATGAGGTGATAGGAAAGATGATGGAGCAATCGTGGACTGCTGGCGGGGGAAACCGGAGGATCCGGAGAAACCCTGCCCCAGCGCCATGTTGTCCACCACAAATCTCACTATGAGGTCGCCTGGCATCAAACCCAGACCGCCTTGGTGAGTGCCAAGCGGTCTAACCTGCCATGGCGCGGCCTTTTCAAACCATAACAATTAAATTGCAAATGTTTAGCAGCAGAAACATTGTATTAAATTATACAATTTAAATGGATCTGCACATTTACTAAGTTTTTGTCTATGGTTTACTTACAATTAAACATTCACTTCAAATGAATTACGTCAGAAGCTGTTTCTAGATAATTAAATATATAAACTTGCAACCATCTTAAACGTATGACATTTTAATCAAGAGCCTTGTACGAATTTTGAAGAAAATCGAAAATAACGAAAAATATTCCATACAAAGTATAATGTCGTTTGAAGAAGGATTCATTTTAAAATTATCGTACGGTATCCATTATAAAGATTCTAAACACACGTCGACCCTGAAAACATATTTTTCTCAACAAATCTAAAAGCATTTGTTAATGAATTTATATATTTGAAACATAAGAAATCAGGTTATGATATTAATACATACATATAGCATTTCTTCTTATATATAAACCCTGCGTATAGGGTGTTTTTCCTATGTAAATCTTACATATTTGCTTTCTTCACAATGTTTTTAATTATATCTAACAGAAATATTTACGGAAACTTAAGAAAACAACTGAAAGTTTAAATGGACTTTCCCCTTACTTTAGGTATTGACGTTTTTCTGTCATCTGGAATTTTAAAATTACACTTAAAGTTGAGGTAATCATTTTAGTCAAGCACCAAAAAATGGAGTTTAGGTTTATAGGATGTTATGAACTAAATTTAATTGCGAAAGAGTAACAAAAACTTTCTGGTTTACAGACAAAATTAAAAATTTTAATTTGTTAGTGCGTTCAGATATATATAGATGAGTGATACTCTAAGGTTTACTTTATAATACAATGTTTAGGACTCAATGTGAAACATGCAATAAATTAATAAACAATCTAGTTGAAACACAAGTGAAGATGTTTTTATGGAAAGACATAATTTTTATATCCTAGTTGGCTTAGTGCTCCCATTTTAAATTAGCATATGCGCCTCACTTTTAAATACAGTTGGAATGAGTAATATTACATACATTTTTGCCCTCACGATCTATATATACCTTAAATAGAAATTTATTTTCTAAATATTACATATCCGTTAGTATTAACTCATTGAGACACACAAATATACACTAATTCGAAGTAAATTAATGAATTTTATTAATTCAGACTGTCTCAAAATAATATTCTGATAAAATATAAATGCTGAACTTTTTTGTTTTTTCACAACATAGAACACCCACTAACTGCTGTAAGTAGGTGCTACAGAAAGAAAAAAAATGAGGTTTCCTTTTTCTGCGGCACATAAAAATTTGTGTCTGCCACTTTGATTAAATAAAAAGTCCATTAAGAATGCGTGGAGTTGCTTTTAGCATGCGGCGGACATATGCCTGATAGACGCAACCCACATGACACAAGAGCTGTGCGGGAAACCGTGCGGAGACTCCGCAAAACGATATTACGGATGTCCCATAGTTCTCTACTTTTTGTCCTTTTAATGTGGTTCGTTGCAAAATATTTAAAATACAACTTTGTTGTCTGAGAATATGTAGTTATATGCTTTAGAGATCAATAAATTATGAAGAAGTTTTGCTAAAACATAAATGGTTTACTTGCTTCAACAATATTTGGTCGGCATGCATGATGTCGATAGTTGCGTGCTGGTTTTCTTCGAGAAAAGTTTGAGGTTCGATCACAGCCAAAAATGTAATCATTAAGACTCTGTTTAGTAGATTTTCTGGCCTGTAAATGATGATATTTCAGCACCTGGACAGCCTGATATGAGTCTGGAATTTGATAACTTTGCAATAATACTAATTATAACATAATTTTACATTAGAATTAAATTATGGGGAAGAATTGATATATTTTAGAGCTTATGTTTAGAACTATAAAAGAAATGTATAATACTCTAAAAGGGTATATTCCTTAACTTGGGCATTAAATAGAAATAATATTCGAATAGTTGTAAGTTTCTCCAAACCCTTCGTAACAATTGGTATTTCATTCCATACATTCGTTTGTTATACGATCTTCTACAAGATATTCTTAAAAATAGATTATTTTTACATAGTTCTTGTTCACTGAAATAAATATTTGTAGAAATGGTTCACTACTTTTTTGTTTGCTAAAGCTACAATATCTAATTGAGCTAAAATGACGGTAAAGTGATTTAAAATGGGTTTCTATACGTTAACTTTGAAATTTCACTCTTTCTATGATATAAAATGGAATGACACATTAGCATTTGTAAATAAAGCGTAATTAATACAAATTGCATATAAATAAGCAACAATATCTCACAACTTTTATTTGCCACAAGCATGTTTTCCTGATATTTGCATTTTTTGTGTAGTAATTCTTTCTTTATCTTTTACGTTTACAGATTACACATTTATACATTTCTTCAGATTAAAGAGAAGTTTATAGGCTATTTCCAGCAAGTTCAAGGAAAGATATTATAACTGCCATTAAAGACCATAGGGCTATTTTAAAGAAAATAACAAGAAAGGAAACATTTACCAGCTAAGTGCATTTTGGAGGGCGATATTTTGAAAAAATTATTTTTGTATTCTTGGAGCTTTCTGACTTGAGTTTTGCTATTTTAGTATTTGTCCTAATTCTCGTTTTGAGCTAAACATTTCACAAACTCGCACATATACATACAATCATAGCGAACTTTTTCTAAAAATGTCTTTTGGTAGGGGGTTGGCTAATCAGGGAGTCTAAAACGCGCAGTTTCAGAGAAATTTTGGTATATAATATTTTTTTAAAGAGAGCAGTAAACGTTTGCTCTATACGCAAGTAGTACAACAATTTCATATGTCCACCTTACTTATAATAAGTATAATTGAACTTCAATAAATTATTTTTTCTGCTGCATGAGTGAGGGAGTTATACTATCCTATTTCAGCATTCAACTTCGATGCACCCGGATTAAAATAAATGAATAAAAATCGTATTTCGAAAAATATCCCTTAAGGTTAAAGCTTATCTCAAAAAAGCCAATATTCTTATAAATGACAACAATTGTATTTCGATTGACGTCTCTTAAGAATATACAATCCTAGACGAATATTTAAAAATTTATATATCAACTTTTAACAACCCCTTTTAAAACCTTAATAATCAACTTGGAATAGGTTTTCTAAATTTTATTAATAAGAAAATCCATTAAGAGAGATATATCTCTCATTTGGTTTGAATTAATATTTAAATAAGGATTTTGAATGAATAATTTGCTTTATTTTTGTTGCTATCGAAATATCTCTAAAGATTTGGATGAAATTATTACATTTTTGTAATGTTGGTACCAACGAAATAACATAGGTATGTCTTAAAAGCTATATTTTTTATTGAATTTTATGTAAATTTAAGGAGTAAGACTTCTTCTTCAACTTCTCTAGGGTGATCATCTCGATGCCTGGTTTGGAGTGAGAGAGGTAGATGATATAGTGAGGGCGAATGAATGAAAGGAAAGATGAATATGGAGCAATTGGTGGAATGATGACGGTGGAAACTGAAGATCCCGGTGATCTTGCACCGCGTTGTCCACCACAAATCATACTTGGGGGGAATGGGACCAGGTTGCAGCCCGCCTTGGTGAGAGTCAGACGTTATAACCACTCGGCTACGGCACGGTCAGAAATCAGTAAGATACAGACAGGAAATCATTTCAAAGAGAATGATAAATGGCTCCGCGATAACATGTAGGATTCATATTCGGGGGCTTTCGAGTTCGATTGTCTTTTCTTGGAGGCGGTAGCGAAGCGATGCGCGAGGTGAACCTCATTGTATGAGCTCAATAAAATTACAATTTACTTCCAATACTTCTCTCTGTAGCAATGACCTTCACAAAACTATGTTGTCATGTTGGGACGTGTGTTATTCTTATTTCTTGCTCTCTCTCTCTCTCTCTCTCTCTCTCTCTCTCTCTCTCTCTCTCTCTCTCTCTCTCTCTCTCTCTCTCTCTCTCTCTCTCTCTCTCTCTCTCTCTCTCTCTCTCTTTCTCCAGATTTCCATTAGCAAAAATCGTTATGCTCCAGATAACAGATCTTGTATTGTCTGTTTGGAAACTATTGATATGAAATTAGTAGAAACGATGCAATTGATAAGTATTTCCAGTGAATTAGTAACGAGTGGAAAAAGCGTATGATTATACATTAGATCTTTTAATTTCATAATACAAATATATTTCTAGGAAAAACTTTGCTATAATTCATCTACTTTATATTCGTATTTGGGTGTTTTATGGAATAGAGAAACTTGGGATAGGAAGTTGGCTCAATGAAAATTTTATACAACTCTAGGAGTTAAAAAAACTTTTTAATACCCACTTCATATAAGTAATGATCTTATTAGTATGCCTTCCATAACTGTTCAACGAACAGGACGCCCGCCTCGGTAGCGTAGATGGTGGCGAATCTACCTCACGTTCAAGAGCTCCCGAGTTCAAATCTCGGTCAGGGTGAGTTACCTGGATAAGGTTTTCCCTTATCCTGAAATACAAATGTCGGGTAGCTCTAAACTCTATGAATCCTGGGCTCATTTGAGCATCATTTCACCCATCTCATTCATTATCCGATATGACTTAACGTTGGATAACGTAAATTAAAAAAAAAATCGAACAGGACATTGTTAGATGGCGAAAACATGGAAAATAATTCTGTGTTACAATCACCTGCAGTAAATTAGAAGTCGAAATTAAACCTCTGCTATTACTAAAACTAGCAGAAGAATTTTATTTTAGGTAAATAGTAGAAGGCTTTCAAATATCGTTTAATATTAATTTATTTCATAAGCAGGAGACTGCCTCTGTGAGCTGTTGGTTAGAATTTTAGCTTTAAAATCCAGGGAAATCTTACCAAGACGAATGGGTATTCTTTCTTTCTTCATCCAAACTAGAGTCTGGAAATTAGGTGAATGTATATTTGATACGTTAATTGGATGCTTTATAAACATAACCTAACGATTAACACAACAGTAAAACATATAAACATCACTGCCGATGCGCAATTGTTTCGAAGGTAAATACTCCGTTATGGTTTTACATGTTAAGGATGGCATATAAATGAAAGAAAAAAATTAATAATGAAAAAAAATTATAAAAACTTATTAGGCATAAACTCGAAATTCGGGAGATACTTCTAGAATGTTCTAAATATGATATATTGGTTTCTAAGTCACTTTACTAAGAAAATTATAAATTAAAAGCCACAAATCAAAGGAAACAACATATAAGCAATTAAGTTGTACGTTTCCTACTCTATTATATATTTATAGTAATTAAAAATGTATTTTATTCCACCAAGGAACTCGATTTCGAGATTTTATAGCAAATACATGATTTAGTGTCCCTGGAAAAAAGGAAATGTTTAAAAATGTTTTTTTTTTTAATTCCGGAAACCCCAAAACGTGGATTTAAGGGGATATCTAGATATCACATTTTTGGGTGAGATAAAATACCGTATCTACTTATTGTAGGCAACCGAGCGGGATAGCTCAGGCGCTTTCGTCTGTGACTCGCATTCGGGAGGTCCGGGTTCGATTCCCGTGACCGTCCTACCTGACCCATGGTTTTTTTTAGTGATTTTCCGGGTCACCAGACGAATGCTGGGTAGGTTAATTACATCCCCCAGATTTCCTGTGCCTCCATTTCATCATCTCTCATCTGGGACCACACTGAGCTGGGTCGGGTATTCTTCGGTATCTCCTGCTTTACCCGCCATCTCATTCCATGGGTGCTCCAGTTTCATCTCATGTATGATTATTGTCACCGCCTGCGTTACTGTATGTAAAACATTAAAGATTAAAGATAACAAATTACATCTGGTGGTCTCTTTTAGGGTAGAAGTTTCGGCGGGAGTGCTCCCAGCTCTGGGGGCGACCTCCGGTCTCCAAGCAGGACTGTGGGACCACGGGGGCTACGGTTGGAGGTATTCGCCAGGTCTCGGCCGCCCGGAGGGGGTAGAGGGCATAGGAATTCCCGAGTATTAGCCTGCAGAGCTATTAGAAGGTGTACTAGAACACCAGGCGGCCCCACCGAGGTCTTCGGTAGTCTTCCCTGCGGGGTTGACGCGCTTAAGTGGCGTATCCACTTCCACCCGTCTTGAATGGTGGAGGGGGGGGGGGCTTTTAGGCTCAAGGTATTGCCCCAAGGTAAGAGCCCCGGGTTATTACAGGCCGGGGTTTTTGGACTTTCGGGTAGACCTCGTACAAGAGTACTGGACTGCCGATGAGTTTCCAGCTGGTTAATGGTAGGGAGCTTGCCCTCTGCATTGTCGTGATTCTTTGGGTCGACCCCCGTCTGTCTCCTCTCACCTCATCTTTCCTCCCGGGGATGTCCCACTTGGGGCTTAGGTACAAAAGATCAATCTTGTAGACGTGCCGAAAACCTTCCATAGAATTCTATCCTATATTTTCCTATCTTATCCTATCTTATACTATTGCAGGCTCCTACGACGGGAGGTAAAATTACCATTTTCATGCCAAAAACGTAGATTTTGAATAAGCTCCTCTGTGGCATCATAGCAGATATATCCATTATTACTGCGTTTATTTTTTCAGCACTTCTGCCAGTTTTCCCCCTCAAGATAGGCATATAGAGTTACATAGTCCACTATGACTTCCGTAGTGATATCACGGCTACTAAAGTAAAGCCTGCTCTGAAGAATGAATACAGACAGCCAACAGTGGAAGTTTGCGCAAAAACAAACACACAAGCGGAAATACGTCAGCACTGCCTGTATAGTTCGGCAACACTGAAATGCATCAGTTGAGGCTCTTATAGTGGACGGGTTCGAATCAAATATAAATGGAAACACCTACGCGGAAAGTAATATGTTAACAAAGTACAACATTAAGTGGGGAAACGTGAACGAAATATACATAATATAGTGAAAGAGGCACAAAATTCAAAGCGTACATCTAGTGAATATCACTCACATCCAGAAAGGTTGGAACTCACGAGTGTGAAAAACGTACTGTGCGCGGAACTTCAGTCGAGTGTTATGAACAGAGAAGATAAATTCCTACAATACGTAATTGATGAATGCTGTTAAAGAGAAAATTCCCTTTTAAGATAGAAGGACGCATTCTGGAGAATACTTAAATGTGTGGGATATCGATTTCACAAAAAAGGAGTCTGTTACGTGCGATGTGCTGATGTTTTGATGGTTACACTGTACTGTACTATATTCCCACCTTAACTGACCTTTATAAACCAAATCATGCTATGCCAGTGACCTCCTCTAACAAAGTGCATTCATTCGTCAGACAGGTTTGGTTTAAAAGGATTTCAAAACGTGAGTTCTCGGAGATCAAGATAATAAGTTATAAAATAAATGGAGACACCTCATTTACTGCTGTCTACATAGGGATGAATTGAGTGAAGTACAGGAGGCTACAGTTCGCAGGAATATATGTTATTGGGACTCGCGGAAGTCCCTAAGAGTTGCAGCTCACCCATAGGTCTGCTTAAAGAAGATGAAAGCAATCGACCAAGCAGCCTTCCAGTGTTCACTTGGAGTAATTGTTTCTTTTAAGAAAGTATCCACGCTATTTGTCCAGCATCACACACCTAAAACATGAAGAGGAAATGTAATGAGAGGGAAATGAAGGAAAGGAAACCGATTTAGATGAGAAACAAGCGCAGCACACGCCTATCGAGCAGGAAAAACCGACGAGAACCAAGGTCAGAGGCCATAATGGTCAGAAATGTATCCCGGAATCTCCTGAATGTAGTCCCAAACGTTACCTGGAGCTGCCTCACTCGATAACAAAAATAATAGTAGAAGTGTTAAAAACAAGAATAATAACAAATATCACAGCGAAAAATTAAAAGAAACGACCATCCACAACGATACAACGTGAGTGATAGTATGTAATACGAATACTTAACCAGCTGTTTGTACATCCCTGCTAAACAAATGTTTACGGTACAGACAGAATGTGTATTCAGAGGTGTCATGGTTCATGACTTCACATTCCCAAAGATTCCTCTGTACGTCGTCTCACCATTCCAAAAATGTGGCTGTCGTTTCTTTTGTCGTCTTGCTTTTTATTATTTGCTCTGCTCTCTCTCTCTCTCTCTCTCTCTCTCTCTCTCTCTCTCTCTCTCTCTCTCTCTCTCTCTCTCCCGCCGTTCGCTTGAGAGCTCAAAGATGGCGCCCATTTGTCAAAAACGCGTTTTGTTGCAACTCAGGCAAAAAACTAGAAGAACAGGGGCAGGCTTTAGAAACAAACGGAATGTTTAAGGGGCCTTTGTCCTCGACAGGCCCACCTAACCAGATGACAAGAAAGGTTGACTGAACTGTACAAATGCAATTCGCACAAAAACCGCTTAATTACCATGGAAACGGGTTCATGTTTTACTGGTTAGTCATGGACAATTCTCAAATCGCCTTTATACATACACAGACAAGTGGATACTTTTATGTCCATCATGAACTAATTAGAACAGGTAACGTTTCAAGCAAAAATCGCATAGTTATGTAGGCCACTGAATTAAAAAGAAACAAAAACATAAATACATGACTTACTCTCCCAGTATATTTTAAACAGCTTCAACAAAGCTTTCATACAAAATTTTATTGTTATATCTAGCTAAAGTTAATGTGACAAAAGCTTGTTTAACTACACATTTTAGGCAAAGAGAATAGTGACAATTGAATATTTAAAAGCGGATCACTGTATGTTCAATTAGAAATCCAATATACTTTCTCTAACTTCGCGAGAAACATGTTTAAAAAGGTCTGAGAATATGTTACACTCAGAGTCTCCTATTGCTCTTGTGTAAACGTTTTTTCTTCTATTTCATTTTAATAGAGATACGGATGGTAGAAATGTTTTTTAACGTATTAGTAAAATCGTAATATGGTGATTATGACCACACATTCTCTCTCGATTTACTTTATAATCTGCGTCCTTCAACATCAGTCATATCTGACGATGAATGAAATCTATGAAATGATACTCAAATGAGCTCAGGGTTCATAGAGCTCAGATTACTTGAAATCCATCTTACAGGATAAGGGAAAACTCCGGAAAAAGCCTTATGCAGGTAACTCACCCTGACCGAGATTCGAACTCGGCACCTTATAAACATGAGGCACACTGTAACCATGCTACAGAAGCCTTTGCGTAACCAAGGGATGGAGAAAACAACAGCTTGCTGTTTTAGTATAAGCATTTGAAAACTCAAACCAACAACAAGGATTATCTCGGAAATAATTAAGAATTAGTTGACATAAACTGCATGCGTCATCACGAGCTACATCTTTTAAGATTTTGTCTCTCTTGCATTTATGACTTATATAACTGTCGTTCAGAATGAAGACGGCTTCAGAGACTATTCCCAGAAAATTCAACATATACAGTTCAGTTGTCATGAAAATATTCTGATAAAAGATGAAAACCATCTTTATGTTTACCAAAATCGTTATCTCAACGTACAAGCAGCCTTTCTTTCACACAAATACAGAACGTCTCTACAATGTTCCTTTAAGTTTCTGTAGCAAGCAATCTTTGTGCTGCTATAATATTTCTAACCTACACACAGGTCTACCTCTAACACGGAGCTACACACCAATTCTGAACACAACTCCGATTTTCAAAAGCAAACTGCTTCAACAGTTCAGCGAATCCTACCCGAAGACGCACTAACTGACCCATAAGCTGCTTCCTGTCCGTTGCACGGCCTGCTGACTCCTTATCATGAAGCTTGGAATGTACCACACTCAGTTCGAAGCACCACACGGGTCGCACTGTACAACTCATTGACTAACTCCATCAGAATTGCGTATATCTTCTGGATGCGGTAATCGTTCTGGAATCAGGAATCTCTGGAATTGCCATCGTGAAAGGTCTTTTTGCACAGTAATACTAATGCTCGCCTCCTGACGTAAGTTTTTCTCGATGCATGTTTATTTCTCACGGCAACCTGCTTCCTGCTACGTCATGTCAGCCAGTCGCTGACCTTGCGTGCGTATTACTTTCTAACGGAAGGCTTGCGTGATCAACGATGTGATATCTTAAACATATGGTAATTCAATAAAAAATATTGAAGCTATTTTTGATAAAGTAAAATTTTTGAATAACTTTCTATGTGTAGAACAGCGATATTCCAAATCCACATGCCCCATATTTGGAAGATACTGGGCTCAAATGTTAAGATTGGTATTATACGGAATTTTATTTTTTGCTTTTACTGTTTATATGTGCGTATATTTGTGGGCAATTGTACTTACAGGCATTTTTCTAAAACTCTCTACTCTTTCTACCTTATACTCTTTCTAATTACTCTTTCTATAACGCACATATAAGCCCAGAAGGTATTGCATTCCACCCAAAAATATCATAGGCAAATTTCACTGGATATACAGTTTTGAGGTCCCTTGAATCCTTAAAAGCAGCATTTTTAGAAAAACGTCCTTATCCTCCCCCCTCTCTAAACTCTGTGTGTATCCTCGTGCTAATTTTCCCAAACGACCCTAATGATATTTAATAAACTACCATATGTTAAAGATATTCTTATCACAGGTGAAATAAATATATATTGAATCATCTGGAAATGTCCTCAGAAGTCTTCTTCATTCTCAATGGCTATTACGTAATTGCTAAAGCGTAAAAGATAGACAAAATATTACTACACAAGAATAGTAGATCCTGTTAAAACACACAATTAGAGTCGAATATAGTTTAAGTGCAGAGTGAACTGTTTATGAGATATTCGTTGTTATTTGATTGCATTTTACAATACTTATACTTTTCTAAAACAGAAATACCTACATATTTGTCTTTTTATCTCTTAGCTATTCGAAGATAATGAAATGAGTAAAGGCCGGAGAGATGTGCTCTCGCTTGCGATAAAACTAGCTGAACACAGAGTATGAATGACGTCAGATGTACACCACGGCCATCAAACGTGCAGACCTTGAAAATAACGTAACGTAGTACTATGCGAAATAGTGAAGCATTTCCTTGCAATTGTATGCAGACGCAAGGTCAAGGTGTAGTATAACGCGATTGTTTTGTTTCCTCTCGCAGTGAAGGTTAGGCTATACCTACCTGCAGTTGTTTACGATAACAGTACAGTCCATGTGCAGTCTACGTGTGGGAAAATGCACACTCCTCCGGCCTTTAATAACGAAATTTCTAAGTCATACTGACCAGCACTTTTAACACCTTTACTGCATTCCCATAATCCCCTTGTACTTACAAGAAATTTAGCACTAAAATAATTTCTAAACACGAGGTAGAGAAATGAATGTTTATAACTATGAGTTATACAAGAGTAGAGAATACCATTGGTGAACATACTTGCTACTTGACTGAGGAGAAATATAAACACATAAATAGCTGGAAATATATCTAGATGGCTAAAAACACGAACAATGAGTTTAACTAAAATTTCTTATTTTAGGGAGCTCTATAATCTTTGTTCAACACTTATGGTTTTCCAACTCCATTAATATTTTGTTCTAAACTTCATTTTAAATGAAGATAACTTCACAAGCTACACTAATCCTCAGTTATGGCACTTGTTTTTTATGTCACTATCTCAAGCTTATACTTTAATCAAATTATATTTTGATTATAAGTAAGTGATTAAATTTTAGTCATTGTTTCTGAGGTGACGCCAGAATACTATTGCACCGGGCACACTACCAAGGGGGACACCTCGTGTCTTGACATATGCTGATAGCTTTCATTCCTCAGGATGAGGGGATGAAAGAATGTACTGCAGGAGGCTATTATAGGATACATATATCCGTCAAGTCCCTCATATCCCTGCCTCAAAGATCAACACCAGCCCTGCACATAAAGGGCGTTCAAACAGGCAGACCACAGGGAATACTCTTTCTTTGGACCAAGTACTCAAAGAATGTATCAGGCACCACCATACATCACGAAAATCTATAAAAAGGCCCTAAAGAAGAGACGAAAATGGAATGAAAATAAAATAAGTGAACGGGAATCTGGGTAGGATAAAAACCTAAGTAGGTTAAATCTTGACCACCGCAGCATTTGCTTACCAACTGTCGAAACCACGAAAAACTCAAGATTACAGTGGGTGGTCGACGAGATTAGAACCCTGGACATCTCCAATGCAAGTTTCACCATTCAACCAGCTCGCTCGGTAAGCTGAAATCACATATGACGTCTGGTATACATATGAAGCTTTATTTTACAGCTATGATATGCAATGCAGAGAGATGTTTATAAAAATCTTATTTTTCCCAGTTTCAGAGATCCATAAATGTATATCTCTGTTGACTCTGATGTAGAAATGTTGGGTAGAATGTAATGTAACAACGAGCAAGGGCTCTCTACAATCAATTTTTAAGCCATTAAAGAGGAATATGTTTCATTCATAACTGCAATATTCCATCAAACTTTCTCTAGTAAACATGTTTTATGGTGTCAGAGTGTGGGATCTGAGAGTATCGATAAACCCACTTTCGATTGTGTTACTGCAATTTTGAGGAACAGTTTGAGGTTCAAAAATATCCTATTTATAACAGGATACAATGTAAATCATATAGTATATTATTTTTCGACATTAATGTCTTGTGTCATTACCTTTATTTCATGAGCAAACTAACAACAAGAGCCATGAGTGATTTTAAGTTGTTGTGTCCTAGGATGTATATGTAAAATCTTACACATACCATAACCATATATCTTACTCCATAAATGGTATATAAAATCCTCCAGGAAGAATTTGTCTTCACATTAAACATTCTAATGTATAACATTCACATGATTTGCTCTACCCACTGTAGTTTATCTATGCACAGGTTATTTTTTCTAGCTAATTTTTTGTTAATCCAGAAAAACATCTGCAGACATTGATTCATTATGCAATTTGTTGAAGAAGCAAGAGGGACAGAGACATTTTAATGGAACATTCATAAGCTAGTGGGTGCTGGAGGGTAATTTACGGAACCTGCGGTATTTAAGTTCACGTTTTCCAAGGTTGTGCCAGGAATATTTTTCAGCCCTAGTAGAAAATATTGATTTTTCCCAAAAATAGCTTTAACAGTTTTGCCTAAAGTACCATTACATTTTATGACAATATGTATATCTTGAATTTCCTAAAAATAACCTATGAAGTGGTTTTAATCCTGAATGACTTTTGCATAACCTGTAAACCGTAACATACTGACAGTCTTGCTGTATAAAAATGCACACTTCGTTAATGTACACAGCTTATGTCAAATAGAGTTTCTTGTAGAGTTAAACATTTCTGAGATATTCAATTTTATTGGTTTAAACTTTTAAACACTTATAATTTTTTTTTCAAAATAGAAGTCAATATTCATTTTGTTCTCCTGGATATGCAAAGAAAATACAATTTCCATATCAATACACAGTGACCATCTCTTGAATGATCAGTGCTCCTTTATTTCAATTATATACTTATTGTGAACCCAACACAAGAAGGCAAGGCAAAGGAATGTGCAACGTAATCACTTTTGCTGTTCACATGATGTTTATGCTCGCCGTCAGGATATGATAAGGATGCTAGGTTCATGTAAAATACACAGTGCTGTCACGTAACTCACCCATACATAGTACCTATCACTGCAATTACTAAAACGAGCAATAGATCTGGCAGCATGGATGACTCATACGCTCAGTTCGCAGTAAACAGATCCACTAACAAAACAGCTAAACAGTTCAAGCCTCTCTCCCTCTTGCCATGCCATGTGGTGCTGGCTGGCTGTATATAGCCAGAAGGTTTTTGCTGCGTGCCCACTCGTTAAGGGTTTTACCGCAAGTAAGGTATAGATTTCGGAATGTTGTAGGGTGAGATGTGGGTTTTTAGATTGATGTTGGTTATGAGGTTACAGGTTTGTACCTAGGGGTTGAAGGACAGGATGCAATGCCTTGCACCCTGGTGTATTTTTGATTTTTAATTTGGGGAAGAATTTTGATGCCAACCAGCTTGGAAGGATTATGTGGAGCTCAGCTTTAGCTGCTGTTCGCTCTCCCTCTGTCCCGCTTGCCTTCTTGTAGTGGGCAAATAGTATCTACAAGGAAATATTCAATAACATAAGTTTTGTAAACGATTATCTCAATTAACATGATGTAGGTAGAATAATTAGTATTTGTAGCAATAGTTTGTGTAAGAATAGAGAAAGTCATGTGAGATGAACACATCAGTTGTCTAATTTGCAACATCAAACTTCGGTTTTCAGCATACAGGATAGCAGTTGCTGTAAAACATTGCTTTATAAAGCAAAGGAAATTTGAGGAAAGTCTTCTGAAATATATCGAAGTTTTACAAATTGGGTTATTGTTAAACATATATCTTTCGTCGTGAAAATGTGGTTAAATAATTTTAATATGTGGTTCTAAATAACACATAATTTGTTCCTTATTTATTCCTATTTTTAATGTTTAAAATCATTGCAAGGAGCTTTTTGAATAAGTAACAATTTCTGATGTTTATTTCACGAAGTTTTAATGGACATTTTGAAGAATTGTAGTTTAAATGAGCAAAGGAAAATAAGTTTACACTAAGCACCTTTTGAGGAGAGAGAGCATGCTATGTTTACTTTAAACAACGATCCACTTCCTTGTGTGTACATTTTAGCTGTTATCACTGAAGACGGAGGACGGTCAGCGGACTAGACGGTGGCTATACTGGATGCCACTCTACATTTAAATTGTTTCTCCTCGTGAGAGGCACGTGTGAGGCTAATTGCATACCATGGCTCCATGCCAAAAGGAAATGGTTCATGAGGTGTATCTCCAACTAATATAGCATGTAGTGTATTTACACGCCGGGTCCTTTTATCTGCCTACTGTGCGACATTCGTTCCCTCATTCATGTTTCCTGCGGTGTGTACACTCGCGGAATTTAATGCGAACCGGGTTCGAACGAAGCAGACGAATACCAAGTGAAAAACTATTCATAAATAATTGAAAAGCCAAAACACTATTAAAAGAATAATTCAGACCATTGGATTGAAACAAGCAGAATAAAGAAGCAATGAAAAGGTGAATGTAACCCAAATAAGCTAAAATATAAACACCAAAAAATATAAAGGAAAAGAAGATTAATTAAATAAATAGTGTGCAAACAAGAATGGCAAAGAGTAGGTATAAATAAAAGAAGAACGCTAGCAACTCAACAATTTTGCACATAAGAATCTGTTGAGGTTAATAATTGGGAAAGACCTGGGTCAGAATAATAGATTAATAAGTGATGAGAAATTGTTGGTATCGGCACGAAAGGGAATTATATACCTCAATTAAGATATTGCAAGACTATATTTTATTAGCTACACGTGAATATTGAAGTAATTAACAAATAAAGTTACTTGAAATATTTAAGTTCATGCTTCACAAAATATGTAGCAATATATTATGTTTGAATACAGCAAAGTCTACGTAGATTGAAGGTTAAGGCGTAGGGTAGGATAAAACAGGATAGGATAGGATTCGGAACTTTGATCTACCATACCTATGCCCCAAGTAGGGTATCTACGGAAGGAAGGATGAGGTGAGAGGAGACAGAGGGCGGTCGTCCCATGGAGTCATGACAATGCAGATGACAGGGCATCTTCTTTTTACCAGTTGGAAACTCCCCGGCAGACCAGCACAACTGCCATCCCGCCAGCCTCCCGTAGGGGAGGGGATCCGTCACCTTCAGCTGCTGTGGTGTGAGCGCTGCGGACCCTTAGCACTCGTGGTACCTCTGACGTTACTAGAGGAACCTCGGGCCAAACATTCGAGTCCCTCCCTGAATGGGAGCTGTTCGGATTGGGTTGGACTCGAGGGGGTGTGTGTTCCCGACACACACGGGAAATTGGGTACCTCCGGCCAGGCTACGGCCGCCCGGAGGGGGTAGAGGGTTGCCTAATAAGTCCCGGGTACTAGTCTGCAGAGCTAGTAGCTGGTGTGCTAGATCACCGGCGGCCCTACCAAGGTTATTTGGTAGCCGGTCCTTTTGGATTGGCACGTAAGTGGTGTATCCACTTCCGTCCTGTCTGCCGTGTGCAGCGGGGGGGGGGGCAGTTTATAAAAAAATTATTTTCTTGATGAAATCTAGTAGCAATAAATCCATGAAATACTCTGCCATCCTTAGTCCATGTGGACGTAAAAGGCTGTTTCATGTAAGAGAACGCCGAAAAAGCTAATGAATCAGCGTTAGTTTCAAACTTTAGCAGCCGTACTGCATTGCAGAAATGCTTATAGGTTTCTTGGAAAAATGTTACGGTCTCAGGAACTGTAGAAAAAGTTGCGTACAACATACCTAAGTATAACCCAGTAAAAATCCAGTGAATCCTTCACGTACTGCTGAGGAAGAACTGCAACTATTTTTCAACTGTTTTTTATCTAATTATGGGAGTGAGTTTTGCCTTTGAAAGTTATAAAGCCCTATACAAATCCTTTTTATGTGTTCCCATAGGTAAAATATCTGAACCTTACAGCTTTTGTTTAAATCTGCTCAAAATTTCCGTACATCCTGTTCTATCACAGTTTTTAGGCTTGTTTTCAATTTCATTACAGAAAACATTTTATTTTCCTTTTCATTTCAGTTAATCAGATGCTTTACACTACGCAGAAATTTCAATTTTGAACAACATCCTATTATATTATTTAAATACTAATATAGAAATAATGACTGAATGAATGTGTGGTGTTTAAGGGCGCATTTACAGCTAGGTCATTTCAGCCACTACTGGTATATACAATTTTGTTCACTCTTTTGGCTTAAAAGTTTTAAACATAGCCCTTTTTAAAAATTTCTTGTCAGTGAGAGAATTGATTATGTCATATGTTAAGTAATTTAAAAGTGTAGCGAACACCCATGCAAAGCGATTTTTAACTTCATTATCTCTGAGTTTTTTGCTGAAAATTTAAAGAATATTGATTACAGACTACATCATATGGCGTATTTTTAATGCATCAAAGTGCACTACAAATCAAAGTCCAGTAATGCAAGTAAAAATTATTGGGTATTTGAATTGACAGGGGATATTGTAGATTTAAGGATCTCTGAGGCAATAGCAATCATATATGATTGAGGTTAAGCTTCAAAGTGTTATTTGGACATAAAAATAAATGCAATGTTATTTTTAAAATGTTGATCCACTTTCATCAAAGAACACTTCTTATGGTAGTTATTCGATTTCATTTACTTTCTAGTGACCTATAATTTTGAATTTGATGACTTTGGTTAACACAAGTTGGTAATACAACTTATAATACTTTCACTTATATGTATATAATACTTTAGGTGTAGGGGGGAGTCGTGCAGTATCGGCTGGCATGCAGTACCGGCCACTACTGAAATTTCTCTTTTCGCCTCCATGTTGCAGAATTTCCAGTAAGCAGTAGCAAGCTCGCACATCCACGTGCGCTATAGTCGGATATCTTCATCCTCTCTTGAGTTCTTTGTCTGCTCAGAGTGCTTGATGGTGGTTAGTGTAGCACTTAGATCACGGAAGAAATTGCCAGTCCTATAGCAGCGCTATATTTGTGATCTCTGTAAACTATGAACTAAACATTTGTGAACTGAGCAGAAATAGTGACAATAAGTTCGTATGCTTTTGTATTCTACTATTATTCTATATGTGGCAGTGCTATGTGTCACTGACAATCTATATTGTAACAGAGAAGGCCGATATTGCAAGACAGTTTCTACAAGTCTTATAATTCTAGCTTTTTTACTTTTGATGTAATAAAGTACTATATATAAAACATAAAAATCATTACATTATACTATCTATAGAACATATCTTGAGGTAAGGGAATGATACAGTAAGATTCCGTTTAACCACCACAGTTACAGAGTAAAATCAAAAAACTTAACCCGGTCGATTCTGCACCAGCTTCCCCTAATACATCTTCTGCATAGGCAGCTTGCACAAAATATATATTGAAATCCTTATTGCCTGTGGCTGTCATAGAAAATAGGTAAAATAACACAGTAAAATCATAAGAATGTGGTTGGCTTTTAAGTAATTATGTTTTACGATATATACAGTAACTAAAATATTTTAAAGTACACAATTTATCTTTATTTATTTATCTTGCGCTACATTTTAATGCAATTGGTATACAATAACAATATAAGCTAGAATTAGATACCCTATTATTTTGCTTATGTAAAATTTTCTATGCCAGTAAGTAGACGAAGTATAACATTTCATCCAAAATTAGTTAGCCAAATGTTACTCTGAATACAGGTTTTGAGATCCTCAATGAAAAGCACTTATAGAGGAAGCGCATGCGCGCGCGTGTAAGAATAGCATACCTCAAGAACGCAAAGTAAGTTAAGTACTCCAAACATTGCATTTAAATTTAGCACATTTCACGAAGATCTTTCTGAAAATCTCTCATCCCGAACTACTTTTACATGGAAATGTTTTAAAGTTTCTGATTTCCTCAAAAGATTTTTTTATTAAAATATTAAATTTAGATGTATTTTAAGAGGAAATTATCTATCCTTTACGGTTTCCCAGTTGGGTAAAAGTAATACAGAATAGAGTGGAATTTAGAGCCTGTTTCAAGGAAATTCAACATAATATATGTAATATATACAATAATATTTTCACCCGGACATCGGCCGATCGACCGACACCCGATAGAGTCTGCTGTCAGGTAAGGTGCGAGACGGGAACTTCTCAGCTCACGCCTACCCATTTATCGTGTGGCGCTCACTGAGGGGATGGTTAGAAAAGTATCACGAGCCACTGTACCATCTCTTCCCCCCTGACGTCTGGAACAATCGCGACGATTGTTCCGAGCCGCGAAACTTCGAGATGTAGCGATCTGCCTATATAAGCGACGCATTGGACTTCTCAGGCAGTTCTCAGTTCCCAGTTCTGAGTTTTAGTCAGCTCTAGAGAGAGTTGTACGGCAAGGGCAAGGTGCCGAGTAGTGAGTGTTACGTAATTGTGTGTCATACGTGATCCTGCTGTGATTTGTTAGTGTGCCAACTGTAATTCGGTGGAAATAAAGAACATTTTGAGTTTGCGCAACTGGACTTTTAATTTCACGAACCCACAAAGTCACAATATATATGTGTGTGTATGTGTGTGTGTTTGTAATTCCGCTATATTCTGTATGACTTTTGCATAACTGGTAAACCGTAAAGGATAGATAAAATGTTAATATACAATGGAGTTCTTGTTAAAGTACAAAATGTATTTTATATATATATATATATATATATATATATATATATATATATATATATCTTTTCTGGAGCTAATCATTTCCGAGTTACTATTGATTTCAATATTTTAATTTGTTTCATCAGGTTATTTTCTTCATTGATACAAAGATAACCGAATTTCAAAGACACTACATGGGTACCAACTCTTAAAAGACCTGACTATCGCTTAAAACTTACCCTATTACATTATCATTTTCACACATACAAGTTCATATTATGTAATAAAAAACATTCCTAGAAATATTTATTTAGATTAACGTGAAGTAGATAGAAGTATAAGCGATTTTAAGAACAGTTTGTTGAGACATTGATTATAAAAGTAATGTTAATGTGACAAAAGCTTTAGTGGTAAATAGTGTGAGTGTGGTATATTTAAGATGGACAGTTCGTAATTAGAATATAAAAGATGATACAGAAAGGGAAGAAGACCACTGCGCACAATATAACAGCACCAGTGCGTGTACATGCAGATAGTCCACATTTTGGTGTTTGTTTACTGACGTGTGGGAATCCCCTTATCGTCGGGATAAAGACCTTAGAGCTCAGCGCGCCATATAATTTACGACCTCTTAAAACACGACCTGAGGCATAAAGATGACATGAGAGAGTTGTCAGTCCTGCAGGCAGTCCACCAAGAACAGAATTAGAAACTTTCGTGGCCAACTGTATTCTTTGGAACATTAATATCGGAGCCAAGAAGTTCTCTCTTGCGTCAACAGATAGAGATGATGTAAGGCTTCCCGTTCTTATTTCAGATTACTGACAAAAACCACAAATATTTAATGGATTACTTTTTATCGCTTCCCTTTTTCCACAGCTCGTGTTGCAGTTTAAAATGCTACGATTTTTATTCAACCCTTTTGCTTTCTGAATGTCTCCTAGAGAGAGGGAGGATATATAAACTCTTCATAATCGAGATCGATGTTTCTTGAAAACACATCCAGTCTGTAACTAGCACAGGCTTAAACTGAAATCGTATACAATCTTATACTAAAGTTTCTATAAAGTTTTGAAAGCAAAAATAACATACATTTTGATATGAATGAGTACAGCCAGACTGAAAAATTCAATGCCATAGCCGGGATTTGAACCGCGGATCTCCCGCTCTCCATACGGTAGCTCTAAACCATTAAGGTACTATGGCCAACATGTCGACATGACATTAAATTCTCCAACTGACTCGTATGTTTCCCGGTAAACCACTAGAGGTTCTCATATGGTATGAGACACACGCCTTTTGTGGCGACTTACTATGCTGTAAGTACTTAAATTCCAGGCTTCATAGTTAAACCAATATGTTTATTTAATGTTGTAATTTAATGTAATATTTAATATTCATTTAATTCTGTTTGTCACAGTAGCTCAATGGTTTGGAGCAACCGAACGGAGAGTGGGAGATCCGTGGTTCAAATTCTGGCTATAGCATTGAATTTTTCAGTCAAACTCTACTCTTTCAGATCTTATCCTACACACGGCTAGTGTGGAAGAAATGATTATTTCCATACATCTTGATAAATAGTACGAGAGCTTGCGAATTTCATCCGATGAAATTCCTAACTTCAAATGGAAATTATTAAGACTGTTCCATGAATAAATTTAATATTACATAATCTATGTTCTTTTCTGTTTTGATTAATATCAAAGAATCCTTGAGTCAGCTGTCAGATCATCAGAAACCAAATGAATTAACAATCGAAGTTGCTATTCAATACTTCTCTTAAACTTTAGATAAGCTAAAATTATAATACAATAAGGTCACCGTTTTCAAGGTTATAGTTTATTTGCAAATTTACACTATCTGAATGTGAATTATTTATAAACATAGCTTTCAAAGTTGGATGAACCTGCTGGTTTTGGTAAAGGAAACTGAGGTGGTAGAACTTCGTAGTTTGTTCAAAAGAATCTGATTGATTTATCTGCATATCTTCAGTGAAAATGAGTTGGCTTCATCTGTTAGTGTTATTAATTCTTGCTCTTGTTTTACAATTTGAATGGTTTTATTCTGCTTTCGAGATAGGCATTAACCGATGCATAATGAATGAACGTAATGTTCAGTAACAAGCTGACGTGTATCCGACTACGATGCGTGTCCATAAAATAAGGTCTCCAAGGCGTTGGAGCCGTGAGGAACACTATTACATGAGGTCCGGCAACACTGACCTGTAGCTTGGTTTCACTCCTTCAAATCCTCACCATAACGAACTCGTTGCAATCATTAGTCTTGGCCGGGCAGTCGTTTGCGATGTAGCTTTCTATCACTTCCGCCGCCAACTTCGAGTTGCACGCATTGATCCCTTTTTTGAGTGCCAAGGGCACTAACCCCAGTGAAATTCATCGTCAATTGTGCGCAGTCTATGGGTCACAGTGTATAGACGTCAAAAACGTACAAAGGTGGGTCAGAGAGCTCAAAGACGGACGTACAGACGTCCATGACGAACAGCGTTCTGGTTGGCCTTCGGTTTCAGCCGAAACATTGCAAAAGTGGAGCAAGAAATGCTTAAAGATCGGCGTGTGACAGATCGCGAACTGTGCCAACTTATCCCTGAAGTCAGTAAGACTGCGATTGACAAGATTTTGACCGAACATTTGCATTATCACAAGGTGTGTGCGAGGTGGGTCCCCAAAATGCTCACCGAGAATCTCCTGGCCCAGTTCGGATGTGACAACCTCACCCATCCCCCCTACCGTCCAGAATTAGCACCTAGTGATTATCATCTGTTTCCTGAGTTGAAGTCACACCTGGGAACACATTACCAGACCGACGATGATTTGAAAAAACGAGGTTGAGTGCTACCTGCGCAACTTGGCAGGAGAGTGCCATGACAAGGGTATACAAAAACTGCCACAATGCATGCAAAAGTGCATCGATCGCAATGGTGATGACATTGAAAAATAGCTTTCAGTTCCTCCTTTCCATCAATGTAACATTCATTGACAATAAACATGTTTTATATATTAAGTAAAACTGGAGACCTTATTTTACGGGCACACCTCGTATTTCGCTCTTACTTCATCATACTACTTTTGACTTATAAAATGGTACAAAACGACTTTTTCCAACTAATAATATCTCATATTTTTTCACCTTCCTAGGATATGTCTCTTTTCGTCACCTCCCTAGCGTTTGTTAATTTATTTGCGATCGTCATTTGTGGTGGATTTCTAAATATAACCACAATAATCACAGTAGGCGGAATTTTGAATTTTAAACGTTTCTCTGTTCCCGTTAAAACAAAAGCTACTCGATTTTTACACAATGCAGAACAAGATATACAACTAAAGAATATTCCGTAAATAACCTCTTTAGAGAAGATACATTCAAAGAGTGAGTGAGTGTGTGGTGTTTTAGGGCCCGTCGACAGCAAGGTCATTTGGGCCTACATTCAAAGAAATGCAAACGCACTCTTCTAACTTAATGCAAAACATAGGAAATTTTGTCGCTTTATAAAGTTATTTATTATGCTCTGCAAATTGAGCTTAATTGTAACATAAACACAAAAGACATTAACAAAAAGTTTCTAACATGAGAGTCATTAGGTTCTGGCACCCAGAATCTTCCGGGCAAACGTCTAAGGAATTGGTATGGAGGGTGTTCAGGTTTTGAAATTTTCTGGAGTAGAAAGTTGCTATATATAGCAATAAAGAGCAATCATCTTTGTTTATATATACTGCCAGTGTACCAACTATTTATATTTTATGCCAGCCTCTGTGGTGTGGTGGTAGCGATGTGTCTGACGTTCAAGAGATCCCGAATTCGAATCTCAGGGTGAGTTATCTGAATATAATTTTCCGGGGTTTTCCGTTATCCTGAAAGATGAATTTCTGTAACTCTAAGCTCTATAGACCCTGGGCTCATCTGAGCATTACTTCACCAATTTCATTTATCTTCCTATATGAGCTATATTGGAGGACTTTAATTACAAAATGTATTTATATACTGTAGAGCTATTGTATTATGCTAGTAATATTAAAATTGTTAGAAATACGCGAACAAATTCGCTCTTTATAATATTAGTGTGGAAAAATATAGTGACGAGAATAATATACACCTATTCTAAATTTAAAAAAGTTCAAATTTACTAAACTACAATAAAAATAAAAATATAATGCTTTGGAATTACCTTGCCTTTAGTCTCCCCTTGAAATTTTTGTTAATTTGTTTTTTAGATATTACCTGTTATTCTAATTTTAAATTTCTGTAGGTATTGAGTGTAATTTACATTGAGAATTCAATATAATACATAAATGTTTAAATAATACCACTTGTCAAAAAATTATGCCTACAAAGTTTTCTTAGCAATAAAATAGAAGATTCATTTCTGTAACCAAGAGTTACACGTTTCAACAAAACGTCATCATACCATAAAAGAGCATCAACAAAGTAGTTCAAACAGAACTATAAAATAGACGTTAGAACTATTTGGTTTTTAGTGGTGTGGATGTAGTAAGAATTGGCTTTACGACGTTTCCTATTGATTATGCAATTAATGAGTTATGCTCCTCTATAACTCATTCTACGCGAGGGAAGACGCCGCAGCGGTTACAAGAAGTTTTCAGACGCTAAGGGGAGGGGGGTGCTAGGGCTCCAGTTGGTGTGTTTGTGGCCCGGGTGGTAAAAAAACCTTCCTTCTTGCTAGAAGCTGCATCATTCAGAAACTGTTATGATGCCAAATTGCCTTACAGAGTGCAAGAGTGGCATAAGCGTCGAGGTCACGGACCTCAGAGTGACGTCACGGGGCGTAGAGGTGCGCTTCCGAGCAAACAGAAAGAACGAACCAACTTGAAAAGAAAGAAAAAAAATAACGTTCTAAGGAAGAAACCTTAAAAGAGAACAGAAATAAAAATAAGAACATAGAAAAGAAAGATGCAAATAGGGAAGCACAAAAAAGAACTACTTGTACCAAAAGGAAATATACCTACAACAATTAGGAACATAAATCTAAAGCGAAGTCAGAAAAGAGAAAATGGGTGGATAGGAAATTCGAGAGGAAAAATAAAGGCACACAAAAATGATATATAAACTTAAATGTAATAAAATAGCAATAAATAAAACTCCGAGAAAATATACAATGGGCAATAATGGTAGCTAAATGATCCATCCTCTGGCATCTAAATGCAAAGGTACCTAGTGCAGTTCCCGACTAGGACGGGAGAATTTTTAGAATCTAGACGTATGAATGAATCTTTGCAATGAAATAACTGCTGGTTTTTTCGTTTTACTTGTCCTCCTATTGTAATCAATGGTAAAATTATTGCATACCAAAATTTCGAGATTTAAAAGAAAGCATGTTTTGAGATTTGAATCCTAAAAGTAATTTTCGCATAAAGGGCCTGTGTATTCTGTGTAAACAGGCTAACTCAAAAAATGAGAAGTCAAATAAATACTACACCTGGAATTTAAGTAATACATCCCACAAGATGCAGCACGAAGATTTCCAAGTGAATCTCCATACTCTAGGTAGATTACGGTTTCCATGGAATATTTGAAAGAATATATAGATTTTTTAAAATATGGCTCCAGTGATTTTAATTAAAACGCCGTATGTTGAAGATAATTTAGTCATAAATGAAATACATATATTTCATTTTATAGGAAGAGCTAAAAATTGTCTGCATTCGGAATGACTTTTGCAGCATTACCGTAACCGTGAGAGTAATAAAAAAATCTTAGTATGAAAAAATTTAAATTTCACTAAGCACACAATATATCACATAATTTTCTTTGTGGCGCTAAACATTATTGAGGTAATCCTTGGTATCAGTTTGAAGTTTAACTATTTAATATTTTTCTCCAGCAGAAAGTAGTTATTCGTTCCTTGACCTCTTGAACATGTAAAGAGAACAGTGTGTCAAAGCTAGCACATCATTTCTTAAAAGATATAATGTTATTCAAGTCTAGTTGTTTTATTCATATAGAGTAAATAGAATAATAGTATTTGTATAAAGTTTGTGTATGAGTAAGTAGAGAAAGTCATGTAAACGCAACACAAAATAATTAGTAGTGTTGTAGTGTTTAGGACCTGCCATCAGCTTTCAATGCATTACAGGTAGTGATATAACTGATAAATGAAATGGTAATTGGGGGAGCAGATTTAAAATTAAAGGTTCCAGGTATACCCCTATATTTGCTAATAATTAATTTAAAAAATACACTACTATGTGTTTCAAATGGGAAGAGTTCTCGCCTGTAGCCAACCAGATGCGTTATTGCATTCACCGTTGCCACCTCGCTATCCCCACTCTTTATATTTCCCTCTCTTTCGCACACTTGCGAGTGTTCTTGCCCCTAGACATAAGGGAACGCAAATTGAATTTTCCAAAGCTTTATAATAATGCAGTTGATGTTATCACAAGTGAAAGGTGAATATTCGTATATTACACAAATGTTTTAAATATTTAGTTCACAATTATAGTTTAAAAATTACTTATTTTTCTAATCCAACGAAAATACCAGCGGTGCATCCGTATAGCTGTGAGTATTACTTACGTTAAAAGATAATTCGTCATTGTCATTGTATTCAACGTCTGAGTACTGAAAATTTATGATGATAGGTTCCAAAATCTCGTTACGTAATATTTCTTTCCAAAAGTCGTCTTCTTGTAGTTTATCTGATGTCTCACGCAGTTTTTCCAGTCTTGCTGTGTTCCTTGTTAATTTCTTCGTGAATAAGTCGTTCAACGTCAGTCAGTTAAAAATATTATTTCTGTTTACAACATAATTTGAGCCCACATTAACTCAATTGGATTGATCTAAGAGTAGTAAGGGGGAGGGGAAGGTATATCGCGTCTCATTGATCCAGCTGATACACTTTTTCATGCAAGAGTAACTGAATAATACGGCTCTGAACTCTACAGTAAATAGAGATTACAAATCATTCATAAACAAATATATGTGACCAGACACGTTCTGCCAGACTAGCAAGAAGTGTATTGTTTCCTCTCATCGAATTTAACAAACACCTTAGCTTATTCAAGGTACATATTTATTTTACCACGTCATGTCAAATGTTTACATTTCAGTTCTGAGTAATTTCAAATATACTTTCACGCATACATGCCAACCAATAATGATATTACAGTGCTTACGTCGTAATGCATTGTTATAATATAATGGTATCTACTTTATGTATTTGTATTAAGAAAACTATTTGAGCTAAAAATAATGGATTTTTGCGGTTATGTTAAATACATTACTCTCTTCATCCCCATGGATCGATATTTGCAAAATCTGAATTTCTGTCTTAGCGCGAATAGTATTTGTTAAGAGATTAATTAGTTTGCCGCTCGTCACTCAGCACTTATTGGGAATACAATACGACAACACCTCAGGACTCCGATTGGTTGCTCACCTAGTAGCGCTCAAGGACAAACACCTTCCCGTTTGAAACACATAATAGCCTGACAGCCAGTTATGGGACGACGTTGAGGAAAATATAGACAGCGCAGTACAGGAAGTGGCTGGGAAACCGGATGCCAAATGCAAAAGGGCAGCAAAAGAACAGGGAGAGGGCAGGGGAGAACATTTGGGTTAAGGTCCCTTTAGTGAGGAACGACGGTCTTGGCGCAATAAGAACCCAGTTCTCCCGTTTACCAGTTCATAACGTTGTTTCTAAATTGTTAAGAGGGGCACTATATATATATTTTGAGCCTAATAATGAAAACAAAGTAATCTGTGATTGAAAACTGCTTTATTGTTTTTCAAAATATTCTCCTTCATGACTAATACACTTCTGCAACCGTCTGAACCATTGTCAAAGCATTTATTCCAGTCTTCTTGAGAAACGTCCAAAACATGGTTTTGAAGACATCAACGGCCTCTTCTGCCGACCAAAATCGTTGTCCACGCAATTTATTCTTGATGTTCGGGAACAAAATGAAAGTCGCTGAGTGCCAATTCTGGATTAGATGGCGGATAAACCATCAATTAGAATTTTTGAGTCTTCAAATAATCTATTGTTAGACGAGAGGTGTAAGTGTGCTCGCATTGTCTTGATGAAGAATGATCCTATGGTTCTTGTTTTTGTTTATTTCATTTTTTATGTTTTCTATTGATGGGCACAGGTACAGGGTATTAATGAATAAGGAATATTATAAACACCAAATTGAGATAAAAAAGCAAGACAAAACACTACAACAACTCGCATCCATTAACAAAAGACTGTTTGCAGTAAGTTAAATACCAGATCAGGAGATGGCGTGAGTGTATCCCAAGAATATGTCTTCTATTATTTTCGACAAACAAAAGCATTACGAAGTAGAAAGATATTCCACTCCTTGCCAAAGTCTTCAAATATATTTCACTTAACCATACTTTAAATAACGTTTATAGTTTGTTATCAAGTCTTAAATTCCTTTATCTAGCATGGTGGTTTACCTTTCGAAGATTAGACTCAAAATGAATTTGTGAACGCAGTATAATACCACACATAGATATTTGGCCATAGGGGATGACATCCTGAAGTGACAATGGACCACTGATAAATATAAAAGTACACACGCAAACGTTTATGGAACAGATAAACTATCTTTTATTTTCGACAAACAGGGTCTTCAAAACTATTTCACTTCATATTTTATTAAACAATGCTATCGTTTGTTATCAAGACTGAATTGTTTTATGTAGCATGTTGATATACCTTTCGAAGATTGGACACAAAATTAATTTCCTGTGCGATTGGCCTTTGCGATTACCATAAATAAATCGCACGGGCAATCGTTGGAAGTTTGCGGAACCAACTTGAAGATTCTCTGTTTCTCTCAAGGACAACTTTACGTCGCGTGTTCGCGCGTCGGAAAACCATCATCTTATATATTTACGCGCTACAAAAAATACAAAAAAAAATATTGTTTATTAAAAAGATTTAAATGTATTAACTTAATTGTTGTATTTAAACTTCACCCCCAATTGCAAAATAAGTAACTAACTAATCCGAATTTGTTACTTATAGGCATAGATAAGTTCAGACGACCTTTGTTGAGGGTACGAAGTTTGCCGGGTTAGCTAGTATGGAATATTTTTCGAAAGCTTTCACTATGTCAAAAGCGGCACAGCGATTTTTATTTAAAAAAATTAATGTTTAAGATATTTTTTATGGAAAATGAAGTCCCTATCTTAAATTTTCTGTAAATGTCCTCTGAAGTCCACTTCTTTCTGAATGGCCTCACAATGTTTAACTGCTGGAAATAAAATATTACTGTGAAAGGGTAGACCCAGACTGAAAAGTTCAATGCCATAGCCGGGATTTGAACTACGGATCTTCTTGTTTCCGTTCAGCCGCTCTAACCATTTGAGCTACTATGGCCAACGTGCCGACATGACATTAAATTCTCCAATTGACTCGTGTTTTTCCCGGTAAACCTCGGTCTTAAAGTAACCCGGGCGTTAAAGTACTTAGAGCATGGTAAGTCGCCATTAAGGTAGTTGTCTCATGTGTTTATGAGAACTCCTAAGTGGTTTACCGGAATTGACCATTTTGCGTTCCTCTAAAGGCACTGTTGCACATGGACAGTTTTGTTGGAAAAGCAGGTGCCATTTGCTTCGAAGTTCTTCGAGTTCTTCCCTTTTGTTGGATTTGCTTCATCTTCAAACACCCATACAGTCAACTGCTGTTTACGTCCCGGCTCATACACATAGTTCTATGATTCGTCACTTGTTACAATCTTATATACGTCTATTAAGGCACATCCGTTGTATTTCTTGATCATTTTTGTACACCAATCGTCATGAGTATCTTTTTGATATTACGTCAAATTATGTGGGATCCAACGAGAGCAAATATTTCTCATGGCTAAATAATCATGTAATATTTTATATATGCTAATTGAACTAATGCCTAGGGTTGCCTCAATTTCACAATACGTCGCATGATCTTGAATTATTAACCTTTTCAGAGAACAATAAATAACTAAAAAAAAATAAATATGACTTCATTGACATTACTTTCTCCACTATTGTTTATTTAGTTCCTTGTATTTCATGTTAATCGAATTGAAGGTTTTGAGAATATCTTCATTGCATATTTTATTATAGATACAATGGGAATACAGGAAACTGTAATGAGTTAATGACAGTCAAATTTTAAAAGAGGTTTGGAATATGCAACAAATGAAGTTAAAAACACTGGAAATGACACCGCGGGAGGCTAGTGAATGATAACCACACGTAAAATAATTACAGTGTTTAACATTTCGAACCAATAATAGTACCACGAAAATGACTATACCAAAATAAAAAGTATTTGAAAGAAAATGGGTGTTTTAAAAACATATAATATATTTTTACGGAGTAGGTACTTTTCTACCTCTTATGTAAACTACTTATACAAAATTGTAAGAATGCCACCTGAACCAATGGGATGTCACAAAATCTCACATATGCATTTTATTTCTCGTATGAATACTTTAAATATGTGTCACTTTAAACCAAATTGTTATTTTTTATAAAATTAAAAGATGATCAAACATTTGAAGTATAAACGGTAGTGGTATCCTTATAAGCTAATAAACTCAATTTCCAAAACTGATGTTTACTCCATATTTCGTTTTTGAGTTATCTCATCACAGATAGACATACAGAGCTTGAAGGTCCTCCAAAAATGTTTTTTTTTCGAAATTTCGACATAGAATATTTGGGTGGACTTTTTTACTGTACTTATGATGTATCTTTATTAGTGTGAAATATTTTGGGTATACCATCCCAAAACCAAAATGGTAAATAATATTTCATAGGGAAATCTTTAGTCAGAGAGTTACTAAAGGAACTACCTCATCGTTGACACCAATGATTAATCCAATTAAATTGTTGTCTGCTGATTTAGTTTCGTTGTCTAGTGGTCTGTGATAGAGCACAAAACGCACGAAAAATGTATTTTGGTTGAACGGACTGATACGCTCTCTATGTGTGACCTTGTAGATGCCGAGAGGCAGTTACCTAGTTCAAGAACTTTCTAACGAATTTACTAACGTATGAGAGAGAGAGGGAGAGAGAGAGAGAGAGAGAGAGAGAGAGAGAGAGAGAGAGAGAGAGAGAGAGAGAGAGAGAGAGAGAGAGAGAGAGAGAGAAGAGAGAGTAGCTCGTTTGACAGGAGTGCTTCTGTCTCTTTCGGAGACCAAAAGAGGTATGAAGCACTGACCCCGAAGAACGAATGTTTTGTAATATGGACACAAACGAATAAGATAGCAGAATACATATTGCAGTAAGGAACGCTTTAGTCACATGACTATCTGGAGAATTTTGTATGAAGCTCTTCTGTAGCCGTATCACTTCCAGAGGAAGCAAGGATTGAATGTCATGTATTTTAAGTCAGGAACTGTTTATCATCTATACTACAGAGCTGTGCGGTGATCACGAATTTCGTAGTAAGTATTTATCTTGATCATCAAAGAGGCCGGCTAATTTAACTTAAAATGTGTCCAAAATTTTCATATTAATCATAACTGGGCCTACAAAAACGCCCATGAGATGTGACAGGACAAACATAAAAAAAGGTTCTACCTAAAGGTTTTTGTATAGTAATCATTTTTATTACCTTATTGGTTTCTGCGCATGAATGCAGAGATATTGCTACAGAATTCTCAGAAATAAATAGTATCATTTAATTAAGGATGTACCTCTGGACATCATCTAACGAATGTATTTTACACGATGGTGAGCCAGCTCATTCCAGTCCGATAGTACATAATCTCTTAAAATTCGCACACAGATAGACTGGTCGAGGCGAGTTCATTATATGGCATGCTCAGTCTCTCGATTAAATCACCATCCCTTGTTATACGACTCTTAAACAGGATGTTGCCATTCGGAGAGAATGTTGCAAATACTTTTAATTTAATAATGTATACTAATATCTGTTAATACTCTCTGTATACTAATAATCTAGTTTCATTCAAAGGCCACAAATTTGATTTTGTAACAACACTCTAATCTAAGCATAAAAACTCTAGGTTGCGTATGATTCGATAGATATAGAAAAATTATATAGCTATGAAAATATTGAGTACTGTGTCAAAATAGATCAGGTAAGGGATACTGAAGAGAATACGAATAACTCAAGGCTTAGACTAGTGTGCGAACCTATTCCAGAGCTATTTAATTCATTCTAAGTAATATTTTGGAAGACAAAGAAAAATTGTGTTTGTAGTCAAGTCATTAATAGTAAGTAATTCAATAAATATTGTTTGCAGATGATGTAGTGGCAGGTTTTATTTCAGTTGTGGGATTAAGTAAAGCTACAAAAGTAAATAATGTAAAAAATGGAGGTTGAAAATAAATGCATGTAAATAAAAAAGAAACATCTCTAACACATCATATAAGGTAAGGAAGACCGAAAATGCAATTGCGAAGTATGCCAGTGGACATTGAAGATCTGAGTATCAGACCTTCGGTCTCAAGCTAGATCAGGGCTTGGCCCATTACTGGCTGTGGAGTCTTTTGCAAGGAAGGATAATATACGGCAGAGGATTAGGTCAGATTTTTTTTCTTTCATTTTGCTTTTTTTCTTAAGCCAATCTAATGTGTTAGTTTACGTGCCTAGAAACAGCCTCGGGCGTTTGTATCGCTCTTCAGGATCGAAGTTGTACTCAACAAGACCGCGGATGAGGGAGTTGAAGTTGTGGGAGAGGTTATGATAGAAAGAACGTGAAAGGATATGGATGTAGTCTGTTATTGCGGGGATGTATAGGTCTCTTCGGAAAGATAGTTTGGGGATGTACCAAGAGGAGTCTGTGACAATGCGGAGTAATTGGAATTATAGAATTTCAAGGTGGTGTAGGTGATGTAGAAGAAGAGGAGATGGAAGTATTGAGGGAAATTAGGCACCTATAAATGAGGTCCAACAGTACAGGGAATTGGGGTGGATAGAAGAAACAACCTATACAGGTAACTAGAGCATGTGTGAACAAAACAACAGAAAAGCAAATTACGCAGATAGAAATGTAGAAGCAAGGATGTTATACGCAGCAGAGGTGGAAAAAGGATGTAAAAATACAGACGCAATAAAGAGTAACTTTTGCAAATAACTTTGGGGTCACTAAGAAGCTCACCAAAGGCGTAGTACAAGGGAAAGTGAGAGTAAAGGCAAATGGTAGAAATGGGGTAAGCATGAGCGAGGACAGGTGTAATGAATTTAAGTAGTCTAAGGACAGAAGAAGAAGGGAGAAGTGTACCAACTGCAGTAGATTGCATTATGATTGTCATTATACTCTGGGATGCAAAGATAGAATGGGGAAGTTTAATACTACAGAAATGGGAAACATTTGAAATAGAACTAAGGGAGATTTTAAACTCACAATGGATATAATTATGGGAAAAGCAGTGGTATGTTTAAAATGATAATGTTAAACTGATTAACAAAACTGTAAACTAAATTGCAGTGAATACGAAAAAAGGTATAATGAGGTGTGAAAGCAAATAGTGGATACACTCTATACTCCTCCCTTCCTAAGGATCGCACTGTTCATGTGAGCAATTTACGCGAACAAAGCCTACAAAACAAAATCTACCGGTAAGCTACTCTTGTGCATACAACTTGTTTGAATGTAATATAGCGCAACACAGGGGAAAAAGTGCCATTGTTGTTTGTCACGCTTGCGCACGTTGGCACAGAGTAATGCAATTAGTGTGTTTCTTACGACGGATGCGGTATAGTTCCCCATTTTATGTATGTATGTATGTATGTATGTATGTATGTATGTATGTATGTATGTATGTATGTATGTATGTATGTATGTATGTATGTATGTATGTATGTATGTATGTATGTATGTATGTATGTATGTATGTATGTATGTATGTATGTATGTATGTATGTATGTATGTATGTATGTATGTATGTATGTATGTATGTATGTATGTATGTATGTATGTATGTATGTATGTATGTATGTATGTATGTATGTATGTATGTATGTATGTATGTATGTATGTATGTATGTATGTATGTATGTATGTATGTATGTATGTATGTATGTATGTATGTATGTATGTATGTATGTATGTATGTATGTATGTATGTATGTATGTATGTATGTATGTATGTATGTATGTATGTATGTATATAATGGGAGCCAGAAACTCCTATATATGCACAACAGAAACTAAATATAAGGGGAAGGAAATATAATAAGAAGCTCAAAGTGGTAGTAAACCATTATATAAATTGTAAATAAAGTTTAAAGATAATATGATATTCATTCATTCATTCATATCGACCAATCATCATTGTTTATCTTATCTGCTTGTAAAGATGTGATCTCATCGTATCAGCATGTAATGATTAAAACTCAGCTTCATCGAATTCAGTTTTTATTAATGCACATTCAAACTGTAGTAATTTCTAAATAAATTATCTTCCACAAAAGCATGTGTCTTTATTGTATTCTAATTTTACTAGAGATTGAGAAACATTGGTCACATCGATTAGTATTCCTAACACACTGCCTTTTTACCTAGTTATGTGTTTCTTTTTTAAATTTACGTTCCCCAAAGTTAAGTCACATCGGACGATGAATGAAATGGATTAAATGATACTCAAATGAGCCCAGGGTCCATAAAGTTTAGAGTTACCCGACATTCGTCTTTCAGGATAAAGGAAAATCTCGGAAAGATTCTTATCCAGGTAACTCACCCTGACCGATATTCGAACTCGGGACCTCTTGAACGTGAGGCAGATACGCTACCATCTACGCTACCGAGATGGGTAGTTTATCGTGATCTGACAGGTAAATACGATGGTGATTTTGTTTTTAAAACAACACAAGAAAAACGTCATAATTAGGGAAATGACTCAGGCGGTAACGTCTATGGCCCACATTTGGGAGACCATGAGTTCAATTCTCGTGGCCGACCTACCTGACCCATGGATTTTATCGGGGATTTTCCCGGTTTGCCAAGAAAATGTTGGGTAGGTTAATTACATCCCCTAAATTACCTGTCCCTCCGTTTCACCTCCATTATCATTTCATATCATCTCACATCTAAAGTTTTCTGTTACGGTAGAAATGTTGGTGGGAGTATCGGCGGTGGATGGCAGGAAGATATGCTCTGAGTGAACATTTTCTCCTCTGGCGGGACGGACTCCGGTGTCCAAGTCGGCCCAGTGGGTCGATTCAGGGTACGCGGCTGGTGGGATGCCGGTTGTGCAAGTCTGCCTGGAGTCTTCCTTGCTCTTGGGAGGTCGGTCTCGTAACTGTTTCGGGGCCACGGTAGGTGGTGTGATGATTGTACTGGACTGCAGGGGGCTTCGCTCTAGTAAAGTATAGAAACCCCGCTCTCTACAGTAGTGACACCTTGAGGTTGGCCGCCCTCCGTCTCCTCTCACCTCATCCTTCCTCCCGGTGGTGCTGCACTTGGGGGAACAAGTACAAAAGACCAGTCTGATCGAGATACCGGATAATCCAATCCAATCAATCTTAAACATGTGACATTTTAATCAAAAGAGATCAATTTTCGAGAAAATCAATCATTTCGAAAATGTTTTGATGTAGACGTTAGTTTAGGGCGAGGAGATTTGTATGAAAAGTTCTTCTATCGCAAATTTGAAAATTGTTGAACTTAAATACCAAGTTTGGCATTCGTCCGACTTTTCTTTGTTCAGTTATGCTGTTCAGATGCTTACACACACGCAAAGAAACATATACCGATATGACATTTTTCCAAGAAGTTGTTTTTGAATCAGAGGACTTCAAAACATGTATTTGAAAATAAGCCTATATATAAATATCGTATTAGTTTATAACGGAAAAAGAAAACTGTTTAAGGGAAAAGTAGTAATTTCAAATGTTATTAAAAAAATGACGATATATGTCCGATGCTTAAATGACCCTTGAAGAGAAATTTGAAAACAAAAGGTATTTAAATGAGTGAGTGCAGGGCAGGGCTTGAAAAGTAGAACCAGATGGGACAGTTAAATGTCATGCTTAACTTTTTATACGTAAACTGTCTAAGTGTTCGTGTGTCATCTTAAAGTATATTTAAGATTTTGTGGTTTATCAGGAAGGATGCTGTCAGTTGGGGATTTTATGTCGGGCTCATATATTCCCACTGTACGCGTTTGTCCAGAGAAACCTGACAGAAATATGAATATACGAGGCTAAAATGTCGGTTACTGCATGAAAATGTTTAATATAATTTTACGTTTCGAAAGGATGTTTAAAACTGTAATAACTCTCTCAATATGGAGAGCATATTTGCGATATTCAGAGCTGTAAAATAATGATTTTTCTGCAATATTTTCTTTACTATATTATTTTAATACAGTATATCTTAAAAATGATGATTTTCAGTTACCTAGAAACTTTGAAATACTGTAAAAAGCACAGGAAAAGTGAAAGATAACTAATATTGATGTTTTATTATTTTGATGGGTAGAAATTAATAGATTAACAATATTTTTTATTTTATGATTGGGTATAGATGAAAAGAATAATTGATATGTAAGTTCTGTAATAATAAATAGAACTAATAAAATATGATATTAACTTTAAAATATTAGTAAAATAAATATAACTGCCTTTTTGTTTATACACACATTTATTTAACACGTCATAGAATAATATTCAGTCATCTTATCTGTCAAAAAGATTAAATAATAACATCAATAGAATATAGATTGAGACTATGATTATTATGACTATGATTAGCCTTAATTAAAAGAAATAGCAACCATATATTAGGTACTTTTAAATGCCATGTAAAAACTCAAACATTGAAAGCTCAAACAGAAATGCAGGGTGAGTGCTAGCCAGTAGCTAGAACTTTTTTTCGTGATTCCTTATTGTTGAAACTGAAGCAGTAGTGAAGCAGTAATGACTAGTTACATACTCTATTAATTTTATTATTTGTCTGTTATAATAAACATACAAATAAAGTAAAATATATAGATAAACACAAAATATTACTAAAACACTAAATAAAATGTGCACATCTTTCTAAATATCCATTAAAGTAGTATTCACCATCCCATACTAACAAAATTGACTTTAATTAAAAGTGCTACACATATAGGCATAAAATCAATAGGCGAACAGAGAAGGTCGTAGAGCAACTAAATTCAGTGTGAGAGTGACCTTCTAACCACCCGGTACAGCAGTCTGCACTACCCTGTACTTACAGTTTACACGCCTTTCTGATCCTAACCAAGCAAATAAAGGAAAGTGCTTCGAGCTATGTAACGCGAGCAAATTGGTTTGGTGGAATTCATTGATGCTGCTTATTTCCGCGTGGACGACTGTGGTCGGGCCTCGATCCCGGGAACAAGTGTTTGAACGAGTGCCAAGTGGAAACACAATGCCAGAGAAAATGAGACGTTAGCTTGTGTTCCGATTGGAGTCTAATGGAAGTCAAGGAAGAAAGAAAGAAAACAAAAAGAGTGCGCCCGAGTCTTTGCAAACCCGCCAGACAAGAAAGTTGGAATAGTTGCCTTTGACGCTAGGGGCTATCATTCCAGTGATAACGTCAGCTTTATTGCTTCAGGTGAAACATGTATAATAATCCTGCAGGATTTTTATACGGCTTAGTGAGTTTCATTAAATGGTATAACCAATGATTACTGGAATTATACAAAACTTCTTGAAGTGTAAGAAAAGATATAAACTAGGTACGCGTTAAACAGTAAATATCTGCCTTCTTAACTGTTAATCCTCTTCTTTTTCTAACATCAAGGATTACGCTAAAGTCTGTTCCGGTCTCACAACCCTCCATATCTTGCTACGTCTTCTCGTAGATCGATATCCTGTTGGTCTATAATTAATTATTGTTTGGGGGTTCTTTCAGGTTGCATTCGTTGTAAATGTTGAACGCATTTTTTCCTATATCATAATATGCTATAACTGTTTATCATCATCATCATCATCATCATCATTACATTGCGCGAGTAAAGGGTTATGAATAGCAAACTGGTCAAGAAAGTTTTAATTTTGGAAAAGTAATGATCTACTAGTTATTGCTTCTTTGTCAGTGTAGGATATACAACGTAATGTTGATTTTTAAAGCTATCGCTAGTATTAGGATTACTACGGAAGTGAGGTATCCTCGGAAGGAAGGATGAGATGAGAGGAGAGAGAGGGCGGCTTTCCCAAGTAGCCACGAAAGTGCAGAGGCCAGGGTAGGGCAGGACAACAGACGTTCCCCCTTACTATGGCTCGGAAGCGTTTCCAGCAGCCGGTTCAAAGAACGGCAACCAACCTACCGGAGGTGGAAGTGATTCATCCTGCCAAGCACCGCCGAGACTCCCGGACATTTCTACCTGAAAGAGACCACCAGATGAGAGATGATGTGAAATGACAATGGAGAGGAATCGGAGGGACAAGAAATTCTGGGAATGTAATTAGCCTAACCAGCATGTGCTTGGTGACCCGGGGAAACCCCCGAAAAGAGCCATGGGTCAGGTAGGCCACGGTAATCGACCACGGACCTCCCGAATGCAGGTCATAGACAAACCCGTCTGAACCTTCCCGTTTGGTAAACCTCTTCTAAAATATGCTTTACTAAAATTTAGCTTACAGCTACTTTAAGAGAGTACTTTAAATGCCTTACTACTATTGTTATATCTACTATTGTTAATACCCTTAATTACTGTATTTATTTTGCCAGGTACACTTGGATACCTTCTAAGTTCCAGCTTATATGTTTGTTTAGTAGATAAATATTTTTGTCTCAGTTATATCTACCATTTTTATTAATTTTAATCAGAAATTTAAAATATTAGCTTACATCTCATCTTACCGAGGGAGACGGTTCCAATTTAACGTGTGAAGCTTGCAATAACAATATCGTAGGTTCAATTGCAGTTAAAGGCACCACTCTCACCAAGGGTTTTCGGTGGCTTCATTGAGCCAGCAGACAAATGCTGAGGTGGTTTCTAAAATTTCCTGTTCCGTCATTTCCTCTCATTTCGTTTCCACTTTCATGTATTAGGTGGGTTTCGAAACGAAATCTTTGGAACGGTGTTCTAGACTGTGGTAGACGGTAACCTGAGTACTTCATTCGTTCCTCCTCGGGATAGTAGTCACAAAGAACAAGTCTAATTTGACGTGGGTGGGGGTTTCTTCTTCATTACATTGTTATAGTCTTTTTATCTTTTTCGAAGCATGCTTGTGTTGCAATAGGAACAAAAACGTGTTCTTAATGTTTTTATTACGAAAATAGAAAATTATAGACCTAATTTAATTATTAAAATTATTTTTACTAATGTTTCTACCATTCAATAAACAGAAAACAATATTCGATCCATTATTAGACTGTAGAGATTACGTCAAAAATATTTATAGGTCTCTCGAAAGCCAAAATGTAACTTTTTAATCATAAAAGTTCCTAATTGTGTGTATGTCTCTGTTTAAGTATGCACTACGTAACTCAAAATTTAATAGCAGCAAATGATTCTATGTAATTCGGGTTAAATTGAGTCAAACGCTTACATAAATAGTTTATTCCATATTCGTTCCATTTATTTATTAGGTAAATTTACTGTTTTGAAATTTACCCTGGAAATTTAATTTCCAAATTAAAAGTGACCATAATTATTAAAATGTTATTTTTAGAGACCACTCCCAGTTCCAGATTAAGCTTTACATTACCATATTCATATTATGTTCTAAAATAATTAATTATATATTTGTGTTACGTCACTTGATATCTAATATTGGTTCAAATGTGTTATTGTATATAGAAAGTTATTAGAATTATGTATACAAAAGGTCAATTAAACCGACCGAGATGGGGCCGCGTTAACATGTGGGACTCACGTTTGAGAGGTGATGCAAATATGTTGGCCAGCAAAGAGTTTCACGTTGGGGCCACAGTTTTAAGCAAATATAATGGGTGGCACACAGTTCCACTTTCCGCTACAGTTTGATACAATAATGTAGGTAGCTCAGGGTTGAGCAGTGAGTTTTTTCTCAGGGTATACGTGGATATGTATGAGAAGGATTAGTATTAATGACACTGGAATTTCCGTTTCAAACTGATTTACTGTCTGCTTCTTTTATCATTACATTAAACTCGAAGTTGCCGACCAAGGGTTACAAATATCTCTGTTTAGAGTTACTATATGTTAAATACTTATTGCTCGATAAAACTTAATTCGTTCTTCACGTATATATGAACCAACAAATATCTTCTCTCATCGCTTCTGGTCTGCCTTGCCCAAGACAGAAGAAGAGGACTGCCCTAATTGGCTCCCAGCCACCAACTGAATGTCCTCCACAGCTGCGCGTAGTTGTTTGTGACTTTCAATTTCTCAAAGCCCTTTATTCAACCAAAGATTCCCTTTGTGACTATTTTGTCATGCCATTAATAAGGGTCCGAAGAATACCATATTCAAACAAAGTCAAGTGCTACCCTTTAGAACTCTGCTAAGGACACTGTTTCTTACGTTTCTTTTGTCAAAACAACTATTCAACCCCATTGCTATTCAACTCAACTGCCCCTGCACGTGTTGTAACAAAGAACCAATATTCCTTTGAAATCCATCATGAATCTTTACTTATTTCAATCCTTTAATTTCGGTATCAGAGGTCGTGGATTTCATCCCCATTCTCTGACTTCAGCTTTTACATCGTTTTCCCTAGTTAAAAGCTGGATTCTGCTTGTATTGCTTTCCTTTCCCTTCTCATATAACTTCGGTGTGAAAATATACCCAAATCTTAAGAGGTTTCTGTGTTTCTGCGGCATCTCTGTCTCCGCCCTCTGCTGCCTGTGGTTTTCCTTCGCCCTAATGTGTGATATCTCGAAATAGATCCCTGTGGGGTCGTGATGGATCCCAGTGTCCTCCCTCTGTTCCTTCATCATAACCACAACCACAAGGTTAATTAAGGTTACTAACACTGTAAACGTCTAATCAAGTCATTCTGCTCTCTTTATTTAGTAAATATTCCCCATTAAATAGTGCGTGCTAAAAGCATATATTGAATTCTTATCAGAATAAATTGTAATGTTACTTGAAATGCTGTTTTATTAATAAATGACACAAATATATTTGAATTTTATGTGTTTAATTTGTGTAATAGCCTACCAAGAGGTGTCAGAGAATTAGGTTGTGTTCAGTCCAAAAAAAATGATCAAACATATTTTACTTAAGCAGAACTTTCATAATGTAAACGAATATTTCGCTACTGTATTTGGTATTAAGTAAATGACTTTGCTATTCATACACTCCAACGGACTAGCAGTATATAAGTAAATAAATAATATATAAATAAATTTAATAATTGCAAGTACAAGAAGTATACAGGAGGCTCTGGCGAGAGTCAGTCTTCAAACAGTGATATTATATAACATGACTTTCTCTTACCATTCTTTAGCAAAATACTTTGATAAAAAACATATTCTTCTATTTCAAGCTAGCCAGAAAAACACTTGTAGAAATTGTTTTATTATATATTTTCTTGTAAAAGCAACGTGGCTAAGGAAACACAAATGGCATAGAAATAATTACATTTTTAAGGAGTTCATCACTGGGTGACAATGGCTTTAAAACTTCGTTCTCTTTGATGACTTCAGGAAGAAAGAAAATAATAATTTACATTTCAGAAAGGCGCAAGCATTTCAAAAATAAAACCAATAATAAGGAATAGCTTGGCAATGGGCAACTCCGCACACACTCACACACACAGACACACACATACCACGCACAGACCATGTATTAGACGAACATTGTATTAGATATTCATAAAACTTACAAGTTGTGCAGTAAGATTCTTTCTTTGGCGGTTTACTAGTTATAAATAAATCATAATGAATGAAGATTTTTAAATACATTTTCAGAAAATTCAAGATATAAATTTCACTAGGCATGAAAATATCTCAACTTTAGTTATAGGCATTCCTTATAAAATAAAAACTGTCCAAAAACATTCGATGGAAGGGTATTCTAATATATGTTCTTTAAAATCTTTGTATCATATCCTTATATGATGATAAACGTAAATACCCAATTTGGTATTAACCGACTTTCCCTTTTTGATTAACATTTTTCTTTTAAATTCAGAAAACTTCAAAGTGAAATCTCTGTATCGTTTCTGGATAGAATGTAAAACTTTCTATGTTTAGTGTATGTAATACAGAAAGTAAAAATGCGTTAATTTTTGGGTTCTGAAAATGAAAAGGCGTGTGAAATACTGGTATCAAAGTTTTGGGTGCGGTGTAGTAATTTGTCTGCTACTACAGAAAGTAAAAATGTAAGCTAACAGTCAGAAAGAAATGACAAGGTGATTGTTGAAGCCCGGACACATGTTTTTCAACAATGCAAGAGGAGCAGAGTGTATTGCTTAACCTTGGTCCTAGCCCCATATTAGCGTTTTTTCCATTACAGCCTGCCTTTCCTTCCTGCGAGAGGCAATAATTGCATTTCCATATAATAATACAACTCCCTTACTCCAGCTTCAGTGGCGTACTTACTTCTCTTTATATGGAACTTTGACAAGACATGTTTCCATTCTTCTGGAACATTGATATGACCAGAAATATAACACCACCATCCACCTCTAGTATTAGATACGTAAGAGCACATTTTACTCGATACAGAATTCGGTATTGGGACTTCGTTGAGGATACCTTCAGTTGGCAAGTCTAGTAAAAAGCTTCATTAGGTTTCTGAGGAGCAAATTGAGGTACTACGCCTGAGGTGGTGGTGGACGCAGCGACCGGGAGGAAGTCTTGACCGCGGAGTTAGTTTAAAGAACTACCACTTGTGTAATCAGTGTAGACGCCAAACTTGTTAAGTCAATATCTAGTTTCCTGAAAGTAACACCTGAAGTGCATCAACAGAAATGAATATACTGTCTAAGCGCAACATGGTAAGGATTCACGAACAATTTCGAACCAATTTCTAGCACAACTACTCCCGGAGGACATTTGAAGTGCGTTCCAACCCCATATGTACATCACCACCCATGTGTACCCAATCTCCTACGGACTTTGGAACACCGTTCCACCGAGCCTAACCCAATCTAAGCAGCTACCCAGTATGAGATGCTCAGAAATGCGCCTTGATGAACTTATAGTGACGTCATAAGTACTAAATGTCACAGCTCTGAAGTTTCGAACTCATTCCTGCTCTGCAGTACCTGTTTAAATCGGTAAAAAGCTTAACTGTAAATTATGTAAATCTTGGATAAACAGCTGAGTTGTTTTCATAAATGTATTTCAAAAGTTACCACTAGAAGATTAAAAAAAAATAACTAGAATCATCGCGATCGAGACTACCCTCAGATTGAAAATTGTTCGTTCCACATTTCTTTTCCCTTAAGAGTTGCAAAGTGAGCTCGTAGCTCAGTCGAAAGGTATCTCTGTTCTGTGCAAGGAATTCCGGGTTCAAATCCCGGCTTGTGGTGGAAATTTATCTGTGGACAAGTTATAGGAGCGTTTATTTTGTCTATACGAGGGAGGACCCAAAAAACCGGAATCCGAGGGCGCTGCCAGTCGTAGACGTAGAGCAGCGTTCTCACGCTAGATGGTGCCAGTCCAAACCTTCATGAAACAGCTGTGCAGACGGTGTCAGTGTAGAGCTGAACGTGCAAGTGTGGTATTGTGTTTCTCTGACTGTTGCCGGGTTACCTCTGCGAAGTCGATATGGCAACTTTAAAAGAACAAAGAGTGTGTGTGAAATTTTGTTTCCTGCTTAAAAAGACTGCAATGGAGACACACCAAATGCTTCAGGAAGCTTTCCGAGAGGACGCTATGAGCCGCACACAGGTTTTCGAGTGGTTTGGGCGCTTTAAACGTGGTGAGATGTGTGGTGGAGACCAAGCTCGTTCTGGACGCTCTTCAACATCGCGAAATGAGGAGAACATTGAAAAGGTCCGCCAAAAGATCAATGAAGATCGTCGCCAAACGATCGAACAAATTTCGCCAGCGACAGGAATCAGTTGGAGGTCCTGCCAGCGGATTTTGAGGGAGGATTTGCACATGAGACGTGTTGCTGCTAAATTTGTTCCGCGCATTCTCATAAAGGAGCACAAAAACATCCGCATGAATGTGTGTCAGGACTTGAAAACAGAGATTGCACGTGATCCAAACTTCTTGAACAAAGTCATTACAGGGGATAAGAGTTGGTGTTACGGATATGACCCAAAAACCAAGCAAGCGTCAAGCCAGTGGAGGACTCCGAACTCTCCCAGACCAAAAAAGGCAAGGCAAGTGAGGTCAAATGTGAAGACAATGATCATTGTCTTTTTTGATGTTCGTGAAATTGTGCATCGGGAATTCGTACCCCCTGGCCAGACTGTTAACCAGCACTTTTACTTGGATGTTTTAAGGCGTCTGCGAGAGGATGTGAAGAGGAAGCGCCCGGTACTTTGGCGATCAGGTAACTGGTTTCTGCATCACGACAACGCTCCAGCACACACGGCCTTTCGAGTGACCCACTATTTGGCATCTCAGAGGTGGTCTGTCGTTCCCCGCGCTCCGTATTCGCCGGACCTAGCCCCGTGCGAGTTTTTCCTACTTTCACGAATGAAAAAAACGCTAAAAGGGGAGCTTTATGACAATGTGGAGGCGTTAAAACAGTTTCGCAAAGGGTATTGGACAATATCAAACTTGAAGAGTTCCAAACATGCTTCCAACAGTGGGAAAAGGGACTTTACAAGTGAATCACATGTAATGGAGAGTATTTTGAAGGTGACTGAAGTAATTTTGTAAAAAGGTTCATCAATAAAGTTTTTATGACAACAATCCGGTTTCTTTTGCCCCCCCCCCCTCGTATTTATACTTATGGGCACAAATTGTAGATATGCATATAAGAAAATTGTATAAGTCACTTAAATACATTATATTTCAAGTTTTATCGATGAAATGTTTTCGTAGGTTAACATTTTTCAAAATATAACGTTTTGTAATTTTTAAACCTTTGCAAACAGCTATGTCTGAAGTTAGCGATTCTGCTTTCCTTGCTTATGTCAGAACTTGTTACTGTCAATAAATATTTGATTACTGTTTACACATGTTGGAATTCTCTTGTTAATTTGGACCAATTCCTAGGTAAATAAGTATAATGAGTAGCAAAGCTAAGACACAATATATGAGTATTGAACAGGTATGTTTGAATTTGATTTTTACATTGAATAATTGAGCAATGTTAATAAATATGATGCTGATAGCTATGATGATAATAAAGGAAACTGGTACATATTGGATAAGGAAATATTGATATATTCATTATGCTGACGTTTTAGTATATAATTGTATTATAATAACCCATTATTTTATCTTTTACATTTTTACCTTTTTGGTGTAACCATTATATCATAAAATTCAATTAAGAGAAGCCTGAACACCTATCATTAACAGCCAGCTCTAAACGGTATTTCTCTCCTGACACGCCACTGACAGGCATGGATGCATAATGAGGTCACTGAACACGTTTTAAACCGATACTATCAGGTTCAAATTGATAACCGGCCGCCGTTGCTGGTGCTAATGGCAAAGAATAAACACCGATAATAACTCCAGAAGCGATGCCTCACAAAGCTAATAACGTAATAGTGTTAAAATTAATAGTTCCGTGTGCAGTCTTCGTCACTGATAACGGATGATTTATAAATCCGCCGCTGATAACGTCACGGAGTTATTTCCATTGTGTAGAGGCTACACCGATACGGATCTAATTACGGAACTTGTCTGCACGCCACTGAACAAGTGCCCTCTGCCTGATTTACTGTGTTCGCATGAAGAGGGACGAACCTCCCGCCCCCTATCCGAGATAAATCAAACTGCGAGCGGGAAAAATAAAAAAACAACGAGCGACTATAATGCTTTCCAGATAGGACGAGTCTTTTCGTTTTGTTCCTCTGGTGGTGAGAAACAAAACAACTCTGGTTTCTGAATGTGGTTACGATTAAAATTATCTTTCTCTCCATGTGCCTTGGGTAGTTTTTCTTCTTTCCTTGACCTTTGTAGATCCCTGTCATTAAGGTGGCTTCCGTTGTGACACTCTAATCCTCTCCTCAATTTCTTTCCTTTCTTCTCTTTGATGAACGAAGTTGGCTTCAATTTTATTTGAGGAAACGAAAGTTACTAAACAGAGGAACGTCTGCACAATCTGTGAACAAAGAGTCTTTCTTGGTCTCTTAGACCGTCTGTGCTCCCGCTGTACGCATCACCTGAGCGGTTTTATAACGTCTTCCAACCTTAAGTCATGTCGGTGTTCTAGTGAGCCCACGGTCCATAGAACTTACCTGACACTCGCCTTTCAGGATGAGGGAAAACTCCGGAAAAGTCTTATCCAGATAATTTACCGTGATCGGGATTCGAACCTGGGACCTCTTGAAAGTGCAGCAGATACGCAGCATGATTGAAGATGTTGAGTTCTAGTTTATTGTTGTGTGTACCATTAATACGTTGCGGTACACAATATAACAAAATATATATGTCCGAATTGTATGTGAAAGCAGAATGTGATAGTGAAGCAAGAAGCTAAGTTTTGAGGTCACAAAAATGTGTAAATAGCCCAATTATCACATAAGAGTCATACAGTATGATATATTAACATGAGTTTCTCTAAATTTATATTGAGGAATTAATCCTTAAAGAATTAATCCTTTTAAATACATTACTCCGGCATATGGGTGATTTTAATTCATTAGAGCCAATTGAAAAATTCATTGCCATGGCCGGGATTTGAACCACGGATCTCCTGGTTTCCGTCCAGTCGCTATAAGCCCTTGAGCTACCATGGCCAACGTGCCGTCCTGACATTAAATTCTCCAATTGACTTCCCGGTACACCACTTAGAGTTCTCATATTCGAGATAAACATTTGTGGCGACTTACTATTGTAAGTACTTAAATACCAGGACTTTTATCGCTGAATACTTTTAATGTAAATTTATATTGAGGAATTAATCCTTAAAGAATTAATCCTTTTAAATACATTAAGTACTTACAATGTGGCAATGCATGTTATCTTTTGAAGTATCAAGTTCTTTGAAGTAGCATGTCTGCCTCACGTTCAAGAGGTCCCAAGTTCGTATCTCGTTCAGCGTGAGTTACCTGGATAGGGTTTTTTTCGGGGTTTTCCCTTATCCTGTAAGACGAATGTCGGGTAACTCTATGCTCTATGGACCCTGGACTAATTTGAGCATCATTTCAACCATTTCACTCACCGTCCGATATGACTTGACCATGGAGAACGTAAATTAAACAAAAAAAAGTTCGTCTGAAAGCCTACGTGTACTCTTTTTTGCGGATTTTCTGGCAAAATTTGACGTGTATTCTCAATATTCCATACTTAAGGTCTTCCAGAACGTAGTAAATCTTTAGTGTTTTCGTCTCTATTGGTGAAACGTTGGAAGCATCATTGTGATGCACGCTCATTAACGACACTTTCTTCCATATCACATATTCTTCGAGATATGACAGCGGCTTTATAATCTTGTTTCTGGTAGTGTTTTAGAAAAACTCTAAGTTTAGACATTGTTATCTCCATTTTGTGATTGTTTATTAACAAATGAAGACCAATACATGCTCACAATGTATGCAGTACTAGCCATGGAATCCTGTATATAGCACGCCAAACCAAAGAAACCCAATAAGTTTTCCAAAACAATAAAATACGAGGCGTGTCCGTAAAATAAGTTCAACCAATTTTATTTAATATATAAAACATGTTTATTGTCAATGAATGTTACATTGATGGAAAGGGGAAACTTGCAGCTATTTTTAATGTAATCATCATTGCGATCGATGCACTTTTGCATGCATTGTGACAGTTTTAGTATACCCTTGTCATAGCACTCTCCCGCCAAGTTGCGCAGGTAGCGCTGAATCTCATTTTTCAAATCATCGTCGGTCTGGAAATGTGTTCCACCCAGGTGTGACTTCAACTCAGGAAACAGATGATAATCACTAGGTGCTAATTCTAGACTATAGGGAAGATGGTTGAGGATGTCCCACCCGAACTGGGCCAGGAGATTCTCGGTGTGAATTTTGGGGAGCCACCTCGCACACACCTTGCGATAATGCAAATGTTCAGTCAAAATCTTGCCAGTCGTAGTCTTACTGACTTCAGGGATAAGTTCGCACAGCTCGCGATCTGTCACACGCCGATCTTTAAGCATTTCTTGCTCCACTTTTGCAATTGTTTCGGTTGAAACCGAAGGCCAACCAGAACGCTGTTCGTCATGGACGTCTGTACGTCCGTCTTTGAACACTCTGACCCACTTTCGCACGTTTTTGACTTCCATATACTGTGGCCCATAGACTTCGCATAACTGACGATGAGTTTCAGTGGGAGTAGTGCCCTTGGCACTCAAAAAACGGATCACTGCACGCAACTCGCACTTGGTGGCGGAAGTGATAGGAAGCTCCATCGCAAACGGCTGCCCAGCCAAGACTAATGGTTGCAACAGGTTCGTTGTGGTGGGGATTTGAAGGGGTGAAACCAAGCTACACGCCAGTGATGCCGGATCTCGGGTAATAGCGTTCCTCACGGCTCCAGCACCTTGGAGACCTTATTTTACGGATCTGCCTCGTAAAAATAGGCGACATTATTTATGAGAAAACCTAACAGTACACAAAGGCACCATTACCCTCCTCGGTAGCGTAGATGGTAGCGTGTCTGCCTCACGTTCAAGAGGTCCCGAGTTTGAATCTCGGTCAGGGTGAGTTACCTGGATAAGTTTTTTTCCGAGGTTTTTCCTTATCCTGAAATACGAATGTCGGGCAACTCTAAGCTCCAGTGACCCTGGACTCATTTGAGCATCATTTAACCCATTTCATTCATAGGCCAATATGATTTAACGTTGGAGGACGTTAAATTAAATAAATAATGCAAAGGCACCGTTGAACAACCACAATACCAGAAGAGGAAAGTGCACGTAAAGTATCAGTTATAAGATTGAGTTAAGGTGCAGAGTGTAATTTGTATCACTTTTGCATGACTAAGTAAGAGTTGGCTTATTTTTTCTATAGTCATTATTTGTAGAAATGCAAAGATAACCAAACCTAAATTTCATCACCATTCTTTCAATCTGTGTTGTGTTTCCGTAATTTATAAAATTGCCGTGTTTGTTTAGTTTCTAATGATACTCCAAATCCCTAAACTATTAATATTGTTTTGTTTTTCCTGGTACCATTCATAAAATTTATACAAATAAGATTAAAGTAATTAACTAACAGGCGTCGCCCGTGATTTGATGGTTTATCTTTATAATATTTAACAATACATACCATTTGTCTTTCAATCCTTCTTTTCAGGTTTTTTAAAAAAATAAAGAAGGCACTTAAAGGGCTAATAACAGCTCTCAGGACACTAAAAAGAACTTAGGTAGTTATTATTTGGCAATGTTCTAGCTACTACAATTATCCTTGAAAGATGTAGACGGTCTAGTGGGTTTTTGGTAGACATTATATACAATTAAATAATTAATTACGTAAAATTTTGCGTAATTTGAACCCTAACGAAAACAATTTTATTGTAGTGTCAAAAGTTATCTGTTAGTCAAAATCGTCAGAGCTGTGTAAAACAATACGAAATACACCCACCCATGCCTCCCTCCCCCCACACACATGCTTATGGGTTAAGATGTTCTTATAGTTACAATGGCAACAGGAGAATACAGTATGCTTAAGCGATACTCAAATCTTTTACGACTTGGTCGCTATGTAATGACCCTGAATTTCTGTTCTTTTCGTAGGTGGAAAAAGGGAAAAGAAAAATGACTTCCCCAATTAAAAAAAATTCAGACCAATAGCACTGAATACCCCGGAAATAGCTCCACAAAAATAATATAAAACACATGCTTCTAGTAGATTTAAGTCTTGGAAAACGAACTGTTAAAATTCCAATTCCATTAAGTAAACAAAATCACTATAGCCTTGTAATCTGCAGACCTTACACTACACATTGATATCATAAGCTTCTATCACGTGATTAGAGGCAGTATTGTCAAAATGGCGTACATCAATGTTTCGTACATCATCAAAGATGTGGGCAAGAGTATCTAAGACGAGCCTTGTAATGGTCACCCTAGGGCAAAATGATAAAAAAGTACAACTTATGCATTTTAATTTTTATTATGTTAGATGGAAATGAGAGTTATATGATGTTAAACAAACCAAAACGTTGTTCATTTGAGTTTTTCAGGTTTTACCGTGTTTTTTCAAACTTACTAAAACATTTTATGTAAAATTGGCTGTAGACATTAACCAATTTCTACGTTATGTACATAAAAATTTTGTCACACTAGTTTCTTACGAGTAAATTTTCCACCTCGGTTTTCTTGGTTGTAATATTTTAGGCAATTTTTCAGCACCTACAGTGGAGGTTTTAAAGTTACTGAAACTTTAGGAATAGCTCGCTTAGAGCAATAGCTTTTCCAAAACATCCCATGCTGTTATTAATAGCCAACGTGTTAAGGCTTGTTAGGTCATCCAAGTTTGATACCTATTTGTAGGTATATATTTTGCAAAATCTAAAATTCACATTTGAACAAAAATTATGTTTCCAATTATCTATATTAAATTGCATTTCTTAGAAAAGTTACTTTATAGGTAAATTGGAAGCATAGTTTAAAAATTCTGAACTTTACTACGTAATTCAGTTTACAGTATGTACAAAAAATGTGATAAAAGGTTCAAAACACTCAGAAAAATACTTTGGATTTAGGGAATTTCTGCGGATAGAAACAGCACTAAAAATCGTGAAAACGTTTTGGTTTGTGACAGAATCTGCCAAACGTAACTTTTATTAAACGCCTTAACACATGAGTAAGCCGATGTTAACATCCAGTTTAAACACTGTGTTAAAGTAAGCATTGTGCTATAAAAGATAATTTCGATTAACTGTACTGTTATATCCCTTTAAAATTGTGTTGGCATTTAACATTCGTTGGTGAAGGTGGCTGTTATAAGGTTAAACTATACACTTTTCTGGCGATATCTCTACATCTTTATGAATAAATTAATTTTGGAATAGAATAAACAAGAAATATGCAAAGCATGTGACGTTTATCACTCACAACAGTGCTTATTTAATTACTCGTCTGTTGGCCACAGGTCACTTAAAATATTGCTTCTGGACAGTCAGGTTCAAAATGTTCACCTCTTTTCAGTGTAGTAATTTGTAATAATAAAGCATTGCTGGATTTCTTGAGCGCAAAGAGAAAAGTAAAATAAATAAATAAATAAATAAATAAATAAATAAATAAATAAATAAATAAATAAATAAATAAATAAATAAATAAATAAATAAATAAATAAATAAATAAATAAATAAATAAATAAATAAATAAATAAATAAATAAATAAATAAATAAATAAATAAATAAATAAATAAATAAATAAATAAATAAATAAATAAATAAATAAATAAATAAATAAATAAATAAATAAATAAATAAATAAATAAATAAATAAATAAATAAATAAATAAATAAATAAATAAATAAATAAATAAATAAATAAATAAATAAATAAATAAATAAATAAATAAATAAATAAATAAATAAATAAATAAATAAATAAATAAATAAATAAATAAATAAATAAATAAATAAATAAATAAATAAATAAATAAATAAATAAATAAATAAATAAATAAATAAATAAATAAATAAATAAATAAATAAATAAATAAATAAATAAATAAATAAATAAATAAATAAATAAATAAATAAATAAATAAATAAATAAATAAATAAACAAATAAATAAATAAATAAATAAATAAATAAATAAAATCTGAATATTCTACCCCGGCACCTAGACAACTATACCAGGGCATATATCCAAATTTTCTCTTTATTTTTCCATAAAATCCTTACAAATGTTATAATTATAAAAATCTCTCAGAAAACTACTCTACAAAAACAAAATGAAATAAAATAACAGAAATAAACACAAAAAAAGCAAAAAACAAAAGAAAACAACTATAAAAATTACAAAATCCTTATTTCCTAAATCTATATCTAAAACTACTAATTCTGTAGTCCACCATGGCCTCTGCCATCACTCTCTCCCTCCGCCGCCCATGCAGTCAACTCCATTGTTAGATTATTCGATAATTCTTCCCGTCTTATCCTATTTTGTATTCTAGAACTCCTTCTTGGATCTTGTACTATTCTTCGCCTATTATCAACTCTTTCTCCTTTGAATATTTTTACCTCCCATGCTGTCTTACTTACAAAGTTAGTCAAAACTTGTAATTTATTTACCAATTGTTGATCTCGAATTATGTCATATACGATATATCCTGCTAGCGCAGAAAAGTAAAAGCCAACTACTAGCCGGCCAAGATATGAATGCTGTTGAAGGAGGGCGCCAGAGTTATGTTTACTACATGAAGCTTAGGGAACCGCGCGGAGCGAGGGGTAGCGAGGAGAAAGGCGATACTGGGAATGTACAGTCACACAATTAAAACAGTCCACGCCTGCTAATGTCTTCAAGTTAGTTCTCGGAAGCAGCAAGTCTGGGAGTGTTTGTTTCAGGTCCTTCATCTGCTATATCCGTGTCACTGTTTCCTTTATCAGGTGTATCAGTGTCACTGCGTTCTTTTGCTTCAATATTCATATTCTCGAAATAACATTCATCACGATTGCAATCTTCATCGCCATCATCGTTGCTCTCTAGACCCACGTTTATAATTATATTTTCAATTGTTTCCTCCATTAACACATCTCGGCGCTTAAAATCTTGCTCAGTTCCTTTCACGTGTCTGCATACGTGTCTGCATTTTGTGTAATTTGAGCTATGCGGCTTGTTGTCATAGCCTTCAAATTACTCAAATTAATCGATGATACATCTTTTGTTTAATTAAATTCCAGATAACTCTATAGGGTTAAGGTCACAGTGCTACAGAGGAAAGCATAAGACTGTAAAGCCCCTTTTTTCCATTATTCTATCAAGCCAATAAACATGCATTTTTTGTCATTTGCGGATCATGTTTAATTTTATTTTGTGTTAACCAATGAATAACCTGTGCTTTTTGAGATGAAGTGTTAGGGGCTTTATTTTCCTGTACGTTATGGCACAAAAATGCTTTCAGGTGGAATATTTTATATTAATTTTTCTTCTACCCACTTTTTATAATTTTGGCTGTTCATTGCATCATGGTAATTGGTTGATTTGGCTTATGAGTCGGAAATCAACTCGGTTCCGTCAATAAATCCCATGGATCCCCCTGCATGTACAACAATTGCTCTTTGACCAGCAATAGTATTAGTCAAAGTACGTGGTACTTCGTAATATTGCCAGCAGTTTTTCACGGTTTAGTGAGTATGGACCAAGACTCGTCCGTATAAACTGGTTTACGTGTGCCTTTTACATGTTCACTAATAGCCCTTACGTACTCTGCAATTTTTGCAACAATTTGTGGTGTCTCCATTAGCACAGATTGTTTGTTTTTGCATTTCTTACATTGAAATCCCATTTTTCTTAATATTTTTCTAAATGTTTCTTTGCCACCCTGAATATTTATTCTTTGGCGAAGTTCAGGAGTTTCCTCAAAGTAGGAATTTCCTTTACCTGTTCATAGTACTCCAAATTTTTTTTAAGCACAACGCACTTGTCAAACTCATAAAGAGATATGATTGTGCGTGATTTTAGATTTTTCCTCGAAGTTCTAACCTTAACCCCAGTTGTTGAAGCATTTTCTGTTCATGATGGCTCTTCCAAACTTTCCCACTATTTTTGCTGACCTAACTGTTGCTTTCTCAGGGAGTAGGAGTAACCTTTTCTCCTTTAATTCTTGTCTACAGAACTGTATATATTCTTTTCATCAGTATGCGATACTTTTCTTGTTTTTAACTTTGTAGGTGCCTCCGTAATGAAACTCTTCACAAGCACACGCCAATTCTGTCAGAGCGAGCACTGCAAATGCCACTATACTATTAGAATTTTAACTTACAAGAAAAGTTTCAAAGAAACACCGTGTTGAACTACACTACATCTGCACGTCATATTGGAAGTATTTCGGTATTGTTGATGTTTGCGTTATCCGACTGTGCCTGCGGTACTCTGCCCACTTGTGACGTATCTGTTTAGTTAAGTCCTCTCGCCGAGTGCATTCATATCGTGGTCGACTAGTACTGTGCGACGCTACGTGTTACCGAATCACCCGCAAATTTAGCTGGTTATGTGTCCATCGCGTGTTAAGTTTGTTATCACATACGGCACATTTATTTTTTCTACAATGCATATGATAGAGGATGGATAATTTCAGGTGTCAATTCTATAATAAGACTTTTAGTACGAGAGGAATTAGAGCTTTTATTGCACTACAAGGTATTCAACGCAAAATATTAGTGTGGAGTGTGTAATTTATTTGCGTGTAGGATATATAATATGACAAGCACTACTGAAGTAAAATATGGGAGTTCAAAATTGTTAAAAGACACTGTTTGTACTAGAACAAGAAGAGTTACAAGTTTCGAAGAGGAAAACTGAGAAAAGAATAGCTATGCGAATTTCGTAATTCATTTTTATTCTATTTTCGACATTCAATAAGATCATCGCGGGGCGTGAAGGTTTGTGAAAGTGTCGATTGATAACTAGTTTGCAAATAAGCTGTTTATGTCATCATTATATTCCAAAGGTGTTATTACGATATACAATGAAGTATGACAGTGAATGAGAAACACACCAGCTCTTGCTTACCAGCCAGGGAATACCATAAAAACTGGTCGGTGACACTCGTTCCCGGAATCTCGAATGTAAGTCTCGTCCGATACCGCAGAGCTATCTAGCTGGGTTTCTAACCACTAAAAGTATTTAACAATTAATATATACATTAATTGTTTATTTAGGTGTGCTTGAAAGTTAGTATAACTCGTCGAATTATATACATTGACGGAAACCATTACTGTTTTCTTTCTAGCATTTCCACATTTGCTACAATTAGGTCAGTGACTAGCGGGCTATTTCATGCTTCCGAATGGATGAGCTGGCAATATGCACAACATTGCAGTCTGCCAAAAGGACATTAGCATGCCAAAATGGCAACATTACTGCGAAAGAATATCAAGTCGTGATGGATCACTTCTTTGTAAAAACACACTTCTTGTCATGCATGTTCATTTTTTTCGTAAAATGAAGTCTCTTGAAGTTTCATGAGCTACGCAACTACAGGCTGGTTTCTGTGTGGATATATAACACCATTTTACTGCATAATATGGAGGATAGAATGGTCAACGTTTATTTAATTATAGTTATTTGAGTCTATCTAAGAGGTCTAACACCAAGCGCAATGGCTCCGCGGTAAATATCGAGACTCGTATTCGAGAGGTTACGGATTCCATTCCAGTTGATCGCCAACACTGGCCTCGAATTTTTCATGGTGCTCCCTGGCCTGTAGGCATACCTTGGAAGGTGGTTTCTGATCGACCGCGTTTACTATCCATTCTTTCCAGTATTCCTCTGTTGCACTCTTATTCCTTCAGGTATGCTAGGTTTCGTGGGATATGGTGCTGGCGTGGATGCTTGATTAAAGGAAAGAGCACACATTCCCCAATGTCATTAAAGGCCGCTTTGCCGACGGTTCCTTCACCGCTCTCTCTAGGAAGATCCTCAAGTCTGGACTTCAGTGAACTCTGTGTCTGTGTCTTGTAATCTGCTGTGGTTACTTCAGTTTATCCCACCATTCAGAGGAATGGTAGCTGCAGTAGATCTATGTAAATCACTGTGTCTAAAATGTCATCTGTTGCATAACCTATAGCTATAAAAATCTAATAATTTATAATATATTGATGGAAAACCTATTGCGGAATATGAAAAGTATGTAATGAAGTTACATTTTTAAAATCTCATTATAATCATGAGAGGTAAAGGAAAAAAGACAGATCTGATAACAGTTGAAAGTACAACCCTATAGAGAGAGACCAATATAAACACATGGGTACTATGATTAGTCATGATGTCTGGATGAAATAATACAGCAATTAAGGGCACTATGCTGCAAAATTTGGAAATCTCATATTCTTAAGAGTGAATCTGAGATTTTATCAGCTGTAGAGTCACAGCGCTGGGAACGAACACCAGGTCTCAGCTTAAGACAATATTTGCCAAATAATTGAAATTATCGTACGTAGAGTGTCTCCACGCTAGTCGTGGTTACAATAAAGCATTGGTTTATCGTGTGAGAAAGAACTAACATCAACACCAGGTGAGGTAATTACAGACTGGGAAGAAGATTAAGACAAAATGAAAGTCTCAAGGAATGGACAGTAACTTCAGGTGTTTCAAAACAGAATATTATGATTGTCTGTGAATGCCCCGTGGTACATCGATGCACAGCTACATAGAGAATTGGACATAGTCAGCATTAATGAGTACATCTCTACAACGTCAAGCAGATTCTTTGCTCACCTTCCCTATGTATCAGGTGCTTTATTCTTCCAACTGGGACATCGCCTTGAAGCTGCACCAAGACTGAAGGCACGCTTGTCACAGGACATTTTATTTCTATAATGTTTATTTATTATGTAATGAAGAAGTTATTTAACTTATACTCACACTAATCAGACCAGTTTGCTTGAGGGCTCCAATATGAGTATCCTCTTTCCCTGTATACTTTAATTTTATTGTGTATATTATGTATATAGCTCTACAATTTTTATAGCACTAACAGTGCTGAACAATTGAAATAAAAAAATTCATTAACTTTATTTGGAGTTTTCATTGCTACCGAAAGTAGCAACATGTGCTCCCCCTATCAATTCATTATACCTAGGCAATTGCACTTTTCTAGTGTAGCACTCGGTACTTCCATGAATGCTACAACAAACTTCCAGCTTTTGTAAATAATTCCTTGAGTATCTGATAAAAAAGAACCTGCTTTTTAACGAAATATTGGAAATCCTGAATGCAGTATTCAGTATTTTGGAACAGCTTTCAACGTTGTATAGCAAACATACTATTCTTTTTGCTATTACTTACCACATACTTTACAAATATAATATAAAGCGAATTTAGGTAATAATTACTGATTATCATCTTCATACCTTCGTGAAATTTTCAAAATAATTTGAACAATTTTACACCGAAAGCGTCAATTTGCGTGTCAAATAAAATACTGCAACAGTTGCGAGGAAAATAATTACTCTTAAGGATGAATAGATGGTTTTAAGCTTAAAAATTGCACTCTGAGTTGGCTGCTATGTAATAATTTTAGTGTGTATACCTAATACTGTATACTCCTTAAAAGAACTAATCTTTGTTAGTGTAGAAGATATATATTTTTACATAACTTCTGTTGAGTATCTTTGTGAAAAATTATTTTTAACTACTTCATTTTAGTCTAGAAAAATCATTTCAGTAACAGGTTTATAATGCATATTCCTGTAGGCACAAGGAAGATGGACGATTTTGTGACATCGTGAGAAACAAGTGAAATGCTACATTACTTTAAATGGGGGGAAATTATTGAGAAATTTAAAACAATAGTAACTGATACGTCGGAAACGTCTGATGTCACATTTATTTGACATGTGATATGTGCTTTAAATACGTATATCTATAATTATGTATAGTATACTTTTGTCTGTCTTAACATTTACAAGTTATACAAAATTATATAAAATTCCTTAGGAATGAAAACATTTCAGAGCTTATTACTAGAAAATTCAAGATAAGGGGTTTATTTGCATGCGAATGTTTTTATAGATATGGCATTCTTGTCAAGATTGTTAGTCATTTTTGAGAAAGTAATGTTTTTTTAGAGTAAAGAGTAGCTTGGATTGGGAGAATTTTCTTGAAACTGATTGTGTAGCATTCTTGGAAGATGCTGAATCTAAACTAAATGTTATATTTAACCCATTTGTCGGTTTTTACCTATCTACTGACATACACACGCAGGATTCAGGAACCCTCAAAGATGTGTATCTGGAGAAGGCTCGTTATAGAATTGTAGATGGCATACAATATTCGCCTACCTAAACCGAACAAAGAACTTGGCTGGAAAAGTGTGAGACTTGCATTCGGAAGGTTCTGGGCTCGATTCTCTCTGGAGTGGTTGCTCTGGCTATGAATGTTTTCGTAGTTTTCCCAGACCGATAGGTGAATGTTGGAATGATTACCCTTCTTCGTATTTTTTGTTCATACAATTTCCTTTTATTTATTTAGGGTTAAAGAAAAAGGCGACGGCGTTCGGAAAATTTTCTCTCTGGTGGATGATCAGATCGCCAAACGTGGGCAGGCTCCATGTGAAATCGCCCCGGCTAGCGCACATCGTCGCCTGGGTATCTTCACTGTTCTGATATCCTCCCCGTCCTTTTTTATTTCTCTCTCCCAGGCACTTTGGAAGTAAAAACAGCCCTTGAGGGTGATTCCGGTTCTCTGATTCTGGTTTCTAGAAAGCCCTCCGTTTGTCTACTCATACTCCTCTACATCTTTACTCCATGTAGCCCAAGAAAGGGTCCTTATGTAAACAAATACGTGTGCCAACTGCAAGATACACTTCCGAAAAAAATTACAGTAATGCATATATTACAGCGTTTTTTGCACTTCAAGTAATTCAGACGGCAAATAATGATGGCGAATAATTCTTTGAATTAAAGTGAGTTTAAGTATATTATACTTATCATGATCATATAGACCTTTTACTAGAGGGAGGCAACGACCATGCTAATGCAGTATTGTATATGTTGCGATCACGAATAATTTGTAAGAAGTCACAGCAGTGTAATTAAACATGGAAGTGGCAAAGTAAATGATAATTTTGAACGTGTTCAAGTTTTTATTTGAGGTTAGGGTGCATTTGATATTAATTAATATCGGAAGGAACTCATATATTTGTGTGACTAAGGTGTAGACAGACTGCTTATAACCTGGGTCACGACTTAAGGAATATTATCACTTCTGATTCCCCACTCCAATTAACACGTACGTTATTACTGGTAAAAGTATTCCATATCGTTTCTTCATCCATTCTTGAATTAATGCACTTAGTTTGTTTAACAAGGATAACAATATGTGTTTCTTTAATACTTAATGGAACATAACAAAAGATAGAATCGCTAAGACGGCGATTTCTGTACCTGCCGAAAGTAAATAGTTGAAACACAAAAGACGTGTGTCCAGGAACTTCAAAACGCTGAGTGCTTTGTTTATGTTAGAACCCATTCTGACTAGATGACAGAGAAGGTAAATACTGTAGTATGCCCAAGACCTACACCACATAACCGTTCCTGGGCGGTAACTCATGAACAGCTTTCATCCTGTAATGCATACAAACACACATACCACTGTCTAAGAACAAGAAAAGCCATACAGGACGCACAATTTACTTTAGGACACCTTGTATGCTCAGGGAATATTAAGTGGGCTACGATTTGTTACCAGAAGGCCGTGTTTTTTGTCATTTCCCGGACTTGAACCTAAAAAGGAGAAGCCGCTCGAGACTGGGGGGGGGGGGGGATGGTACCGCGATCCACCTGTACCCAGTTCGCGTCCCCAATAACTCAACCTGGCTTACTCTGGACCAACTTTAGATCGTTATTTTACGAAACCTTTAATGATCCCGTTCCAAGGTAATGCATTATTCCTATAATATTTGATCAATGTTGTAACTTTCTCTACTACGAATGTGGAACAGGTAGCGGATTTTGGTGAACGTCTGTGAACAGAATAACACAAAGGTGACATGTCTTCTAAATACCAATGTTGGTATTTTGAGTTCAGTATCGAACAAGAGAGCAACAGGAATGTTTTAGAGAAATGATTCTCAGATTTTTTAAAGCAGTGACAGCTGATCCATGAAATAATAATTGGGAAGGGACATTTGGGAAGGAAATGCTCCGGAAGTAAGTTTATGACTGAAGACAAAGTGGTACAATCAAGTGATACGGCCTCTCTTATTCTTACTCTTCCTTTTCTTTTTCCTCTTCCTCCTTCTTTCATGGATTAGGTTACTGGTCTGTTCCAGTCTCACTTCCACCTTAACATTCGTCTTACTTTATGTTTGTATTTTGTACACTTTTTGGTAGTCTGTTTGAATCCATTCTAATGAGTTGGTCCTGCTATTTCTGTTTATTATTCTCTGTATCTCCTATAGCACTAATCTTTAAATTTTATCTTACACTCCCATATAAAATTACTGGACGCCATAACTTTATAAAATTTAAGTTGCTTCCTTGTATTTTTTAAAGTTCTTCTAGTAGTTAAACATATATGTTGGTAGAGATAGTCAACATGAAAAATTCAATGTCATGGCCGGGATTTGAACCATGGATCTCCTGGTTTCCGTCCAGTAACTCTTAACCTTTGAGCTACCATGGCCAACGTACCGTCCTGACATTAAACTCTCCAGCTGACTCGTATAATTTCCTGGTAGAGCACTAGGGGCTCTCGCGTCAGAAATACACCATTTGTGGCGAATTACTATCGTAAGTACTTAAATCCCAGGCTTCATCTAACTCTTATTATTTTAGTTAATTGATGGAAATTAATCATTTCTTCACACTAGCCATATATAGGCTAAGGTTTTTGATGGATAGAGTCAACATGGAAAATTTCAATGCCATGGCCGAGATTTGAACCATGGTTCTCCTGGTTTCCGTCCAGTCGCTCTTAACCTTTGAGCCACCATGGCCAACGTACCGTCCTGCATTAAATTCTCCTTCTATAGTAGCTCAAAAGTTAAGAGCGACTGGACGGAAACCAGGAGAACCATGGTTTAAATCTCGGCCATGGCATTGAAATTTTCCATGTTGACTCTATCCATCAAAAACCTTACGGCTAGTGTGAAGAAATGATTAATTTCCATAAATTAACTAAAATAATAAGAGTTAAACGATGAGGCCTGGGACTCAAATACTTACGATAGTAAGTCGCCACAAACAGTATATCTCTGATGCGAGAGCCCCAAGTGGTCTACCGGGGAAATATACGAGTCAAATGGAGAATTTAATGTCATGACGACACGTTGACTATGGTATCTCAATGGGTTAGAGTGACTGGACGGAAACCAGGAGATCCATGGTTCAAATCCCGGGCATGGCGTTCAATTTTTCATGTTGACTCTATCCATATATGTTGGTAGTTGTGAATTTTACTGCATAAACATAACTTATGTCACATCCTAGATAATTATGGTTTCGCACCTGCTTAATTATTTGATGCTCCACTATTATTTTCACCCTTACTGACTGTTTTACTGAAAATGCATTCACTTTCGTTTTATTTATTGATACGGTCCTATAGGATTTAAACCAAAGACCAATGAATGTGTAGTGTTTAACGCCCGCTTTTATTACATACGGCACCGCAGGCGATAACACTGATGAATCATGAGATGAAGATGGAGCACCGGTGGAATGAGATGGCGGGGGAAACCGGAGGTCCCGGAGAAAACCCGCCCCAACGCCGTGTTGTCCACCAAAAATCTCACTTTGCGGTCGCCTGGGATCGACCCCGGGCCGCCTTGGTGAGAGCCAAGCCCAAAGACCAAGCGCTCGCGAATCCGTGTCTTAAGAACTTCCGCGAACCAGCTAGTTTTGAATAGCTTGTGAATACTTTTACATTCTGAATGAACGATGGTACTTTTGAATAACTGGTAGAAGGCAAAGATAAATAAAGACTTATTAAACGTGATGTTTAACTTCAGTAACTTTCAACGATGTAACACGAAGCTTTTCAGAATAACCCAATCCAAACTATACTTCATATCAAACTACAGTCTGAACATAAAGACTCCATACATTTCTGAGAAAACGATTGATTTTGAATTTCTTTCACAGATCTGAAAGATGTTGTCAACTGAAGAATGAATCATTGTTGTTTCTGAACGTATGAGGGGATTTACATATCAGGAGGTTCCAGCGGATTTTGAACGGAAATTCCAGAACCCGGCACTACAAGGGCTAATATGCGACTACCGATGCAGAAATTTCAAAGAACAGGCAGTGTGCAGGATGTGAAACGTTTGGGTATACCCTAGGTGACCGATGAAACTGTCCAGAAGTCCAAAAGCATCAACCAGGAGGTTAAATCGGGAGTTGGGTGTACCACAATCGACAATGTGGATGATTCTGCATTTCACTTAAAAAAAAAAAAAAAAAAAAAAAAAAACGGTCATACCACCTCCAAATTCGACTGCTTTTCGCGAAGCAATATGTTATGTCCTGTTGTGGGCAGTTGAAGAAGCAAATTTGTTACAAAATGTGTTGTATAGCAATGAGGCCACCTTCCACACATGTGGCATGGTCCACAGCCACAAAGTTGGCATTGAATTGCATTGATGCAACAAAATACGTGGTGACTACAAGTGTAAATTTCTGACTGGAATTTCAAACTACGGTATGTCGTGTGATGAATGTGATTAGAGAGAGCTATTAATAGTATCATCACCGAGCTTCTGGAAACAGAAATAATAATTGACCTTGTAGGTGATGACGGAAGTGCAACGGAAGATACGCGGTCAGCTGGCACACGGTGTGTGTGCGTCTTGGCCTTGTAAGCAGCGCTGCACGAATTGGTAAGTTACTTAATTTCTCTCTTATTATTTGGAATCCCAATCTGATTTTTTTCCCTGAGGTTATATGACATCATGAGGTTAGTTTTACATTTTTTTTCGGATTTTTTTTTTTTTTTTTAGTAAAATGCTAGCATTGATAATGTTATTTGTAACCTTAATGCCTTTGTGAAAGTATAAATATTACATGAACTATTTTTTGTTTAATGTGTAAATGAAGCATGCATTTCAATTTAGTAAATGAGCCAAAAATTATATTTTTCTTCCAAAAATAACCAGATATATTCACATTAATGTAGAACGATGCGCGCAAAATATCAAAATGTTTAATGCTTTCTATTGGTCAAAATAATTAAACCAGAGACTAACAGAATAGACTACAGAAAGGAATATATCAACTAAACCAAATTTGTAAAAAAATATGATATGACAATCTCAAAGACAAAAATAAAAGTAATGGTATTCCAGGGAAAATACCCAATAAGAACCAAAATTGTAGTAGAGGAAACTACAATAGAACAAGTATCGCTCTTTCAATACCTTCGCTGTGATATAACCTATGAATCGGAAAATCAAGATATAAGGAATAAAATACAAAAATTCCAAGCAGTTTGCGGGACAATTGAGAGAACCCTCAGGAATAAAGCAAGGAAAGAAACTCGAATAAGATTCTACAAAGTGATGGCAATCCCAATACTAAACTATGGACGTGAGGCATGGATAATAAGGGAAAAGGAGAAGAGTAAAATACAAGCTGCTGAAATGAGATTCTTACGATCAATCAAAGGATGTACAAGAGAAGATCATATTAGGAATGAAATTATTAGAAAAGAATTAGAAGTACAACCGTTATTAGAAGAAATCCAAAGATATAGAAACAAATGAGTCGAACACCTTAATCACATGCCAAGAGAAAGAATACCAAAACAAGCCTTCAATTATAAACCAAGAGGACGAAGATCAATAGGACGCCCCCTAAAGAGATGGCTTCAGGAAATGTGAGACCGGAACAGACTTAAGCCTAACCCGTGAAGGAAGAAGAAGACTAACAAACAATACGCGTATCATTTTTTCTTTCATAGACCATATAAACTCAATGTCAGTGAAATCGGAGACATGAAGGTTAATTTTCCCCGAAATTTGTGCGATTTGTCATGGAATGACTCAACTACAGAGTGTGGGCGAATGAACAACCAATGCGATCATGGAGTGGGAACGAAACACCCTAAACGTTAATGTGTAGTTGGGGCTGACAAAATCGAAGGTGTATGGGCCATTCTTCTTTGGAGAACAAACAGTAACAGGCATTTCGTAACTTGTATGCTATAACTGTTCCTTCAACCACAATTACAGTTGGATGATATTTTGGAAACTGGTTTTCCAACAGAACGGAGCCCCTACCCATCTCACACTGACTGTTCGGGAATACCTGAATTCCACATTCCCACGTCGATGGTTTGGCAGTTATTTTTGTAAATTAAAAAAAAAACTTATGGTGCCATGTTCCCTAGATCTGACACCTCTTGACTATTTTGCATGCGGATACGTGAAATCACAGGTCTACAAAGTTAAAATCGCCTCCATTGCCATTCTTAAGGAGCGAATCAGGCAGGCAGTGCATCGCTAGGAAACCTGTATGAAAGTGCAAGATGGTCATATCAAATGAGACTAAGAAAAAACAATCATGAATTATGTGTTACTATGTCATATGCTTTACAACACCAGTATTTGTTTGAATCTAATATTATGATTTCTCAAAAATGTATCGAAACTTTATGTTCATCCTGTATTTTCGTTACTTTACCTTCTCAAAAAAATTGCACTTAACTTTTTGATAAAGATACCAAAAAGGCTTCTTGAAACTGTTTGTCATAACAGCTCGCTCCGCTCAGAACTAATTTTGTGTTACACTAGTCGACAAGGTGTTCTTCACAAGAAATCTGATTAGTGAATCTAGTGTATCTTTTCATACTGAATTCAGATATGTAGTCAGAATTTTTCCATCAGGCACAGTTTTTTGTGACCGCTACTTTTTAAAATAGGATTTTAGCGTTTTATTTGACCTGTTATAGGAAACTTTACCTCATGTTTAATGATTTTATCCAAGCTTTATATAAGGGAAAGATTTGTAATATGCCGAAGAACCATAAAACAAGGCTGTGCAGGTTCATTCATGTTTGGATATGTACCGACCTGTTCATCTGGCTGTGTGATGTGTCAATATTGAGCTGACTGTGAGTTTGTTCAGTAGTGAAATATTTCCTTCCTTCCTTTTCGAAAGTGTATTGTATATGCAGTGTTTTAGTGCTTTGTTTTTTCATCATGCCAAGAAAGTGTGTAAATCATGTATACAGTTTCTGCTATATTTGTGATAAGCTGGCCTTCAAGTCTCAGAGGCAAAATTTGACCCCACTTGTAAAGAAGTGTTGTCAAATTAAATTTAAAGGGAGTGGATTAATGGCACTAAACAACACTTACTTTTAAACTTTTCGAGAACATGTTTAAGACTTTGCCTCCCTCCTCGACCGGCCATCAACTGCTTCTCATTGGTGTAGTTGACAATATTTTGTCATAGGTCTCCTCTGTCAACTACACCAATGAGAACCAGTCGATGGCCGGTTGAGGATGGAGGCAAAGTATCTGAAACATGTTCCGGAAAAATTTAAAAGTAAGTGTTGTTTAGTGTCATTAATCGACTCCTTTTAAATTTAATTTATTATAACAACATTGTTTTCAACACTTCCAAAAAAGGAAGTGTTGTCAACTTTACTTGGCTGTCAGGCTGGTGATTTTGATAAGAGCTGGGCACCAAATACATGCTGTGTTTCGTGTGTTGGATTGCTGGCTGGGTGGAAAAATAGTACACATCGTATGCCATTTGCAATTCCTATGATTTGGAGGGAATCGAAGTATCATTTAAGTGATTGTTATTTCTGTTTGGCAAATATAAAGGGAATCACATCTAAAACAAAACATACAATTAAGTATCCGAATTTGCAATCTGCAATAAGATCTGTCTTACACAATGAACAGTTCCCTGTGCCAGTATATGAAGATACGACCTTAGGTGATAACTGATTCTGACCTAACTGAAACTGAAAATGCTTCAGATGAAAATAAAAATGATCCTACATATGAAGTCAATACCTGATCATCAGAACATACCTTAATGACCTGATTCGGGAATTAAATCTGTCTAAACATCAAGCTGAAGGTTTAACTTCCAGACTCAAAGGGTGGAATCTACTCCAAAAAGAAGTAAGAATATGTAGTTATCGTGGCCGCCATAGTGATTTCAAGGACTGCTTCTCCGAAGGAAGTGGTACAAAGCTATGGGATGCAAAATATCTTTAAGAATTCACTTCTTGGACTCTCACTTAGACTTCTTCCCCGAAAATCTTGTAGCTGTCAGCGATGAGCAAGATGAGCGTTTTCATCGGCAAATTTCTACTATGGAAAAAGTTACTAAGGCAAGTGGAGTTCCAATATGCTAGCTGACTACTGTTGGACCAAGAAGAGAGACGTTCCAGATACAAAATGTGCCCGAAAATCACTACCTACCACTTTCTAGGTAAGTCAGAATGAGTAGTTATAATTTTGAGTTAGCTAGTTACAGATTTTTTTTAGAATATTATAAAAATTCAAATCAATATCACACAAAACTCCTGCCTAATGGGGAAAAACTAAAATTATATTTGAATTCAGCACAAAAAATACTTCTAGAAAATGTTATTTTAATTCTTGTGAAAGAAAAAAAAAGGTTCATTTTTGTCAACTAGTGTTATTTTATGTAGCTTGTAAGTTATAAGACATAAATAAGTGCTGTTACTATGGGATATTAACTACGTTTTGGAGACATTTGCTTTTATTGGGTAAAATTTTTATTCACCAATTAATATGATATACAAATTTTACAGAAATAAATATGTTCAAGTCCCTTGATTCAATAAAGACTATTTTCAGAAAAGAGCCCGTGTAAGCATTTGTTTACATCGCATGTAAACAGGATAAACAAAACAATATGTCAGATAGGACGCAATTTTGATACATAAAGTTTGCCCGCATTGGTAGCATAGATGGTAGCATGTCTGCCTCACGTTCAAGAGGTCCCGAGTTGGAATCTCGGTCAGGGTGTGTTACCTGGATAAGGTTTTTTCCAGGGTTTTCCCTTATCCTGAAAGACGAATGTCGGGTAACTCTAAGCTCTACGGACCCTGGGTCCACTTGAGCATCATTTCACCTTTCCATTCATCGTCCGATATGACTTAAAGTTGGAAGACGAACTCTTTTCAAGATAATTTCCCCAACCCAAATTACTCTGTAATAATTACAGAGAACCAGGTTTTTTTCCACCCAGAACATACCGAAACGAAGGAAAGAAAGAATGAAGGAAAGAAAGGAAGAAAGAAAGAAAGAAACAAGGAAAGAAAGAAAACAAGAAAGAAAGAAGGAAGGAACGAAAGAAAGAAAGAAAGAGAAAAAGAAAGTAAGAAAGAGAAAAAGAAAGAGAAAAAGAAAGAAAGAAGGAAGGAAACAAAGAAGGAAAGAAGGAAAGAAAGAGAAAAATAAATAAATAGAAACAAGACTGATATAACTAAGAAGTCCTAGCTCCTTAACTTGTATCTTCGAAATGTTTAGTTGGTACCTCTTCCAGACAAATATATGCGCATAATGAATAACCTAAGTGCAAAACTAAGAATTTATATGAAAGATCTCTGAGGTAAAACTTTGATTTTGTGATAGAAGAAGCCGTAAGTTTGTTATATGTCAGAGTTTTAGTGATACCTGATTGTACCTTTGGACATACAGTAGAAAGTGATTGTATTTGACTGCCAGAAATATCTACCGATAAGCTATAAATAGCGGTTTGATTGCTCCACGTTTACAAACTCACACACGTGTGGTATCGTAAATATTCTATGAGGATAAACACGGTCTCGGAAATTGCTTTTTTCTCCAACTTGGAGCTTTATCGCGTTCTGTTTTAATTACGTTTTGGTTATTAATAATATTGTTTTAAAAACGTAGTAATACTTCTTCTATAATACTTCAACTATAAGGCTATGTGTAATCCAATTAAGCGATATGTTCAAACAGGTTGCCGCGTTGTACTGCACGCAATCTCAAACAAAAACGCTCCCAGGTTTCCTTTTTAAGAAACGAGAATGGGCCCGTTAAGATTCCATCATTTCGCGCATTTGTAGCCTATTTTATGACAGAGTATTTGAGATTAATTATTGTAACGGCGGATATTTCGTGTATGGTAAATTCCCTTACGTTTGGGTATGCATCAACTCCTCCTACTGGCTAAAACACCACTGAACGTACAGTGCATACAGAGATAACTTACACTTGCACTTTAATTACAGTTACAGCGAATGAAGATAACGTAGCCTTCGATAAATACAAAGTACTCATAAAATTAAAGGAAGATTTTTCTTATTATTTTGTTTGCTTCAAGAACTCATTTAAAATGTAATTGTGTATTACATCTAATCCTTTCTACAACTTTAGTCTTCAGTTTTCACATTTATAAACATAAACTTTTATTTTCTCTACCATGTACTTATAGTAATCAAGAAAGCATTGTATTGTATTGTATTATAAAACCTCATGTTTCCTATCACATGACATTCATCACTCACCCTTATGGAGTCTATTCTTACAATTTGCTTATTCCTCAAGCCACTTCATGTTAGTCAAGATAAACATATGTAGGAGTGGCTTTATTAGATATTTCCTTATAGGTAGCTATAATCAAGGCTTTGAAAAGTGTGTTCCTTTGTGATGGCTTTGAATTTACACTCTTTCCAGGACAACGAAATGAAGGAGTAACTGAGTAACATTTGAGGAAAATATCATTACTGAAATATTCAACAAGAATAACAACAAATATCTCAGAAATGGTTAGCTCCAATAAACAAATAAATAAATGAATAAATAAATAAATAAATAAATAAATAAATAAATAAATAAATAAATAAATGAATGGATGAATGAATGAGTGAGTGAGTGAGTGAGTGAGTGAGTGAGTGAGTGAGTGAGTGAGTGAGTGAGTGAGTGAGTGAGTGAGTGAGTGAGTGAGTGAGTGAGTGAGTGAGTGAGTGAGTGAGTGAGTGAGTGAGTGAGTGAGTGAGTGAGTGAGTGAGTGAGTGAGTGAGTGAGTGAGTGAGTGAGTGAGTGAGTGAGGGAGGGAGGGGGTGAGTGAGTGAACGGGTGAAGGAATGAAGGAATGGATGAATGGACGAATGGAGGAATGGAGGAATGAATGAATGAATGTATGAATGAATGAATATACTTTGTATAAAAAGTTAAGTATAGATCTCACCATATACCCGTTACGAAAATATCTTTCAGAATGAAAGACGAGAACAATTTTCAAAAAAATTCAAGACATGCATTTCATTTTTCGTGCAAATTCCTTAAACATAAGTATAGTAGGTAGTTTAGTTAAAAAAACTTTAGAGCTATTTTTGAGTAAATCAAAATTTGGGTCAATTGTTTCACATTCAAGTCATATGGAGTGAGTATATTTGCCTGAAAATCTTCGTTTTACACCTCTGAAATATATTGAACTTAAAGACAAAATTTGATAAAACGTAAACTTTCCAGTTCTGGATTATGCTGTTTAAAGTTATAAAAACATACAGACATAAAAATCTTTATCTAAATATGACTATTTTCGTTGAAATGTATCAAATTTTGAATGGAATGCAATACTTGCTTTACTTACTGTAAGCACGTAACAGGGAAACCAAGCATTAAGATAGGACACATAAAAACTTGAAAACGCCACAAGACGTATGATATCTTGAAATTTACGCTAGCTATTAACACAATAACAGATAGACTTTACCATTTTAATAATTAATATTTTATATGTAGGTCAATTTTATAATGAAACTACTCCATACGGGCGTTTTAAAGGTAAATAAAAAGTTGAGATTTTACAGTAAACATAGGCTGTCTCAAAGAGACATAAACGTGTTAAATACCAAACAAGGGATTTAACTCTTCCAAGAGTTCCACACGAAGATTTTGAAGCAAATTCCGCACTCCAAGCTACGCTTTATATGGAAGCCTTGCTTTTATTCTTTTTGATATTCTTGAAAATGACTTAAAGGAGCACATTTTGTAGATAATTACATGAAAAATAAAATGTATATCCGCCTTGAATTTTGGCTATTAGTATGTGAATTTCCCTTCATACAGAATGACTTTTGCATAAAATGTGCAGCAGTGATAAAATTTACGGCACAAAAATATAGATCTCTGTTTAAAATACACAACCTATGTTAAATGATATTTCACGTCACTATTCAATTCTGAGATATTTTTTATTTGTTTACATCTTCTACTTTCTTACGGACTATATATTTCTGGGAAACATTTTGGAGCAATGTAGAAATCACTCCAGAACTACCCCGTTATCTCTTGAACTAGATTATTAAAGTATTAAAACCTATACCTCTAGTTCTGTTTCAGGATGTTCTTTCTACACGATTAAACTTACGTCCACATACGAGTTAAAAAGACTGGATGATAATATATCCAGATCCATTATTTAATATTCCCCATATAATATTATTATATAATATCTTTACACGCTGACTTAAATGACTTCACACATTAAGCTCCATCTTATGTTACTGGAAGAGCTACATAATCCATATTAACATCCCATGCAATAAAATTTAACCAAAATGTAAATAATCGTATAATGTATTATATGGAGTAACAAGAGCTACTGTATGGTCTCCATGGTAATCTAAAGTCAAGGCCTTTCTGATAAACATGTTGTTTTATAAGTTTAATCTGTTCGTATTCAAGTACAAGAGTAATTTATTAAATTATAATATATATATTGAATTATTTATTGTGCATATTCCAAAATTTTACAATTTAAAACTTTAGGCTACATTTACTTGTCTTTACCTTGTTGCTACCTTGACTTACATGACACCCTGGTCCTTTGCTCTGCCAGGTAGTTCTTAACCCCCATGCCTCCTATATTACTTAATTATTCCCTTTCTTCCTGCTCATCTTCCTTTCTTATATTCTTTACGTTTCTTGTGCATTTTTCTTTTACTTTCTGCAAGAACTCGCCAAAACGTCTTACCTTCCTTTCCTCCTTTCCTGTTAACATTTTTATAGCAATATTCTTCTTCTCTACTTCTTCTCTATTTCTCAATATTCTTCTCTACTTCTTCTCAATATTCTTCTTCTCTACTCAATCTTCTTCTCTACTTTCTCCCATTCTTACTCCCAAACATTTTCTCTCCATATTACAACCTCCTCGCATTCTGTTAAATAGTGTTCTATGCTTTCTTTCCCCCCCCCCCAAAATTTACAAATACCATTTTCCCTACCTCTTATCCCTCTTAGAAATATTGTTCCGGTTCTCATCCAAGCTAATCCTTCTCTCTCAATAATCGAGAAAGTCGGAGTGTACTAATTAATAAAGGATAATCAAATTTTGGTACTTAGAATAACTGTCTTCTGATTTTTGTTATCATCATGTAATATAGCAGCAGCTCTTTCTTTAAATTTGTTACGATAAATTGGATTATTTAATAGTACGTATGATGAATATGAATATTAATATAATTTCTCACATTAATTTCATCTTTTAAAGCTGCATATACCTTATATTTATATTCACGTAGTCAACATGGTATTTATTATTGTGGCATTTATAGAAAAGTTAGAGGTTATTGCTATAAATATTTATTATGAATTTTGCATTGATTACCTTTAAATTTTTTAATTTTAAAAAGAGACTTAATATGAATTTGGTTTTAGTTTACCTAAGTAGTATAAATACAAATTATGAAATGTGGAATCGTAGATATATATAACTATTTTAGATCCTAATATAGTTGTTTTTATATTTATTAGATAAATTCATTAATATTTTTCATAATACGTTTTATATTTAGTAGATATTGTATTTTAAGTGATTTAGTGTATTTCATGGAATGAGAAATTGCATTGTTCTATTATTATTTATATATAGGTACATGGTGCTATAGCACTTATAATTTCGTATATATAAATTTAACACCAATTCCCTTGTAATTTGAAGGTTTATTGAATTATTTTTATTAAGCATTAAATTTTGAGTTCACAGTACGTGCCTCTGTAGGTATTTGAAAGCTCAGGAGGTTTAAGGAGAGGAGTACACACGAACGTCGTGACGTGTACTTGGTGCTAATGAGCCTCGTGATGACGCTACAAGAAAAACCGAACCAGAGCTATGCCATTAAGTACAACATGCCTGCACACAATGTGACCAACCTTACAGCAATTACCTTTACATTGTGGATTACAGAGCTACGAAACACTCATGACCATCAGGTATAATATAGATTCAAAGAGAAAGACTTTTAAAATAAAATTTAAAGTTTAACACTGAAACAACTTTATCCGCGAGTTGCCATTCCACAAGTGTTGCTGATAGGATGTCATGATTTTTGTTGCGTCCCCAAGTATTTGGCTAAATCTTAATCCATTTACAAAGTAATATCTGATAGTATTATTCGCTTTAGCCACACGAGAAGTCACTAGCAGAAAGGCACTACTAAACTCCCAAGTAAACGCTGGCAGGAGAAAGATTTGTGCATGAAACTGTTCAACAGATGGACATTTATCCTCGCATCACTTTGTAGCAGTTTTCACGAAACACTCTACCATTAATAACAACATAAATTAAAAAATAACAGCATATAAAGCAGAGGTGCAATCAAGTGTCACTAAGGGTGACTCCCCTCCTTTTCCCCTACTCCAACTTTTCACTAAGTTGCTAGGGTAACAGCTGACTGGCATTGGCTATTGCGGTACGTCTACACACCTTTGTGTTTTAAAACAAATGCAAGTTACGCGGACAGTCAACATGCCCCGTTACAGAGCCCGACATCGACAAATTAATGATTAAGAAGAATTAGAACTCCACTTAAATTGTGAACTAATAATTATTAACATGTAGCTATAAAGGTGTCATTCACAATGGCATTCAATACATACTATGCACATAAAAATATGAATAAATAGTTTAACAAACTGCCACTGAATCTTCCCCGCGTTCATCCTCACACATCTATTACGTCACCTGCGAAGATTAACTAAGGGGGAGAAAAGGTAACCACCCTTTTCTCCCCCAATGACACCAGTGATATAAAGCATCAATAATAAATGTGTGAACTTTCTAGTGGTGAAAAATGAACAAATGAGACGAAACATAGGGTGGGATAATTTAAACAAAAAGAATAAATATTTCAGAAGCAGTCAATGCTGCGAAAAATTTATTACACAAAAATATTATATAAAGTTTTAATAAAGAGGGAACGTGGGTGATTCGGATTGGCGATCGTCTCGGATTAGTTTTCCAAATCTGCTCCTCAGGGGACGGTAGTGTACTGGTGAATTGGAACGACCTTTGTGGGCGAAGAAGTTAACTCCTGAGACGGTTAAATGTGTAATACGATTTTGTTCCTTAAGTCTGACGCGGTCCGACCCGTAGCGATCCACGTCGAGCTCTCCCTTGTGCTCAACGCCTCACAATTAAGGATGTACTTCTGTTTGCAATATGTACTTCTGTTTGCAATATGTACTTCTGTTTGTCTTAACGGACTGACTTCAGTAAAGCTTTTAGAAATATTCAATGTTGAGGCCGTATAATTTTTGTAGTGAAATTCTTTCTTACACTAACGATGTAATGTTTAAAAGTGCAACATTTTTCTCTTTAATGCCCTTTTTATGAAAAAAATCTATATTTGGGCACTACAATGATGTTGTTGATTAATGGCACTGGGGATTAGTTGATTTGCATCATTTTCTCCCTTGCTTCCCAATATAAAGCCTGTAGGTTCTCACTTTTGAGACCATTACATTTGTCCAAATGGTGTTTGTTCATGATGATATTCTCTTTACAGATAGTACTCTTGGGTGTAGGTATGCAGTGTATTTTATAAAGGTGTTCTGCAAGACAATCATGGCCAGTTTCCATTCTATATAGGGTCACTGCAGTTTTTCTTGGTAGTTTTTGTATGTCAGTTTTGTCTCCAATGCTCTTATAATCCTTGTCTTTTGGTTTATCTTCTTCATCAAGTCTCTGCTGTCTTTTAAAATGTAGCTTAATGTTGTTTAATTGTTTATTAATTTCAGTTTGTCTTACGGGTTTTATATTTTGAATTGCACCTTTCTTTCTAGTTGGTCAGCACGTTCATTACCTAAAAGTCCAACGTGGGCTGGAATCCATTGCAAGGTGACATGGTGTCTTGATTCGACAGCTTTAATTAAACTTCTTATTTCTTTGATGTTTCTTGTTGTTGTTTTATATAGCTTACAATCCCATCTATGGCTGATTTTGAATCTGTTAAGATAACTATGTTTTGCTTTATGTACGGTCTGTACAGGACATTCTGCAGTGCTGCTTTTATGGCTGTTAGTTCTCCATCATAATGGTTTGAAGTTTCGTCTAGTGTTAGATACTGTGCAAAATGTTTGCAGTATACTCCTGCACCAGGATCTTGTTTGTTTATAAAGGACCCATCTGTATATATTCGGAGCCATTCTTTTCTGGATATCTTTCATTTTCTGTGGCTCTCATTTCATCTGTTAAATTGTTTTGCTTATGTATTGTATATAAAAGGCCATTCTTATAATTTATGTCAATATATTCTATTCGGCTTGTTTCCTCTATTGTTGTTATATTTGTTGTTATTATGTTCTTGTGTTTTGAGTTATTGATGTATATTCTGAAGTTTGTTTGGGTTTTTAGATTGCTTATATTATCCGCTGTGTGATACTACTTGTGTCTATTTCTGTTAACTAGCAGTTAACAAAAATTACCTTTAGTTCATGTTCCAGTTCTATGGCCATATTTTTGTGAAGCTCTGTAGTATGGCAATTGGTGTTGTTTACACAGCTCCTGTTATTATTTTTAGTGAATTGTTTTGTGAGGTTTCTATTTTCTTTTTGAGTTTCTTGCTTACTGTTGCCAGCAGTTCTGCTCCAAATAGTAAGTTAGGTTTTATGTATGTTTTAAATGTGTTATTAAGGAGGTCCATATTTCCACTACATTTTTTTTCCTGGGGTGGAAATATGGACCTCCTTAATAACACATATAAAATACAATGTTATCAGTACAAATATGTATTACGTGTATCAGTCTCTTTCTTTCTCGTGTAGAAGAATATTTACCTTAACTAACGTATGAATAGAGGAATTGCATTTTATATGGGTATTAGGCATAAAAGGTATCTGTAAATTGGCAGTATTATAATGATACGTCCGAAATTTCAGGGATATATAACTTATAATTTCAATAAAAATACACATTAATTATGTCTATAAAGTGATCCATTCAATACAATTACTCAATCTATATTGCAGCAATACAGGAGATTTACTTTTAAAAAGTTTATTCTAATACACTGCAATAGTCATTCTGTAACCGTAAAAACATGTAGTAGAGATAAAACTGATCAATGAATGAAACAGCATGTCAATGAACAATGAATATCACAATGAAAATTTGGCGTTTCTGTTAACACTACACACACACACACACACACACACACACACACACATATATATATATATATATTACGGGTGGCTCGATAACAGTTTTACTCGATACTCGATTATCGATTCCGATACACGATATTTTTCCCGATAACCGATATTTCTATACTCGATTACCATCGTTTCTACCTCTGGTTTCAATACAAAATAGTAATCTTTTGGTAATTCCCGCAACGAAAGCGATGAGAAGAATGTCAAGTTGTAACGTAGCTTACACTATGTATCAATACCGGACTGTACACACACAGCGCTTCGGTATGCTTATTGACACAGACGTTTGTTGATGTCCCGCCTGGCCTTGTATAGTACCTGTGTGCGTACATTGATTGCTAAGGTGTACGGGATCCGATGTCTGGTTATATGCATTGATATAGATTTAGCATGTCTTGCTGACAAATTTTATTACAACTTAAGTACATAGGAAAGAAAGCAAAAGTTCCTACATCAGAGTTATTAGAAGGTTCTAGCTTTCAGAAACTTCAGTGCATTCATAGAGAGAATTAGATTAAAGGTTAGTCAGAGGATTAGACTGTTACATTCCTTCGTTACCAAGTATCCGATTAATAGTTAATTAAATGAATCAGTAAATGCAACATGATTTGCACCATTACAGAGAAGACTGTCGTTTTTGAGCTAATATTGGTTTTCAGCGTGGCTAACCATATAGGGCTTGGAATGTAATGTAACTGATTTATTAATTACATACATTGTGGAGTTCAGTATTTCCTTCCTACTGAATTGCATTCTAACGAACGCTTTCTAAATCATTTTTTTGTATTTTAGTAGTTTATGAATTATAATAAAGAGGTTTTTCCTAGCTCATGACCGTCTGGAAAAATATAACTTCTCAATAGTGGAAGAATTACAAACATTGGTTGAGTGATCTGTGGAAAGACGTTACCTAAATATAGAGATAAAAGTTTCTTAATTTTAATATTAAAATATTAGAATATTATTCAACGAATTGATTTACTGCAATAATAGATCCAAATGATTATTTTGCCAAGGGACAGTTTTGAAACATTTTCTGCAGGCTGCATGCATTCAAAGCATTTATTCCAAGAAATGGGGCCAAAATTGGCTGCAGTAAACCTGAATATCTTTATGTGTTCATAAAGTATCTCTAATCCTGCCATTATTATTTTTTCTCGATGCAGTTGGCAGCCTAGACGAGGGATCAGTCATCGGAGCAGAAAGTTGCACGGAGCCCGTGGCCGGATTTTCCGGTCGATTGCACAAATCCGGGCACTACGGCGCCTTCATCTTTTCTGCTGTCCGTCGAATATCACAACTCTTGATTCACAGATGTCTGCCTTTTGGAGCAATGCCATTTCTGATCGATCTTCTCTCTTTCTTTGCAACTGGTACACCGTGGTGAGGTGAGCGCCACGCTGCCTGCAAGATGGGTCTACCGCACATATATTTTTGTCCGTCTGTTTCTTATCAAACTTTTCTACATATTTTCTGATACTATTTTCTGTCGTATTCCTGTAGTCGAGCTACTGTCTGTGGCGCGAGGGAATATGGTCTTGCTTTTTCGTCTTGGCACGGGAAGAGTCTGATAACCTTAGAGGTCCTGGGGGATACCTTAAGAAACTACTTGGTGTAAAAATAATGGCAGCAGCGATGCTCGACAAACGACAACCCCATTACTCAACTTTGCCCAATATACTCTGCGACGGCAAAGATGCAGCAATCCTATAGGCTATCCTGGAAGTTTGATTTGGATGCACATTAGCTACATATTTTGGCGGAATGCTCACAATAGGAAAATCAGCAAACAAATGAACTGACGAAAAATTTCTCAAGCACCGCTGGAAGGAAAATGGCATGATGGGCTCCACTGGCCGACCAGAGGAACTGGCTAAAATGTGTGATGTCGGTCGCATTTGTTAACTTACTCATAGACAATTTATTTACATTTTTGAAGTGAAAACTTCTTTAGGTGCGTTTAGCACCTTTTGTGGGTAGTAAATTAAACTAAGCCGTCACGCTGGAATATGAGACGCTCATTTGGGTGAAATCGGCTCGAGTCGGCTCAATCCGAACTAACCCCCCCAAAACACACTCATTCGTTATTTCAGTCTTATGTTTTCCATACCGCTATACACCGTAGATTTTCTGTCGCACTCAACAGCGTATGAACAACACGCATCCAGGATGTTTTAACATATTTAAAACACTATTAAAAATTCAGAAACCCTACAGAAGTTTCATTAAAAAAATAATTGTCTTAGGGCCGTTCTTACAAACGTCTGTCAAGTGCCGGTAACCGCTCAGGTCAGATAACCTTCTGTCATTTAACAAGTCGACAAAATGTCAAATTCAACTTTAAACATAATAATAGTCAAAACGAACAGATAATATCACCGAAGTTGGGCATTTGGATAATTAAAACCATAATAACGAAAAATAAAAGAGTGTGCTAATTGGAAATAAAAGGGTTAGGAATTCGTAAAAGAGATGTTTCATTTAAGAACTGTTTCTTTTTATTGACAATTTCTCTTTATTGTGAGTAGTAAAACGTAAAACACCATTAAATTAAATGTAATAACACGTAAATAATAAAATTATCACCTATTAAATTGATGTTTGCGTTTATTTTAATTTACAACTTATAGGTTATGTTTTTCCACAAAGTGAAAGACCGACCGAAGGTCAAAAGGTTTGATATATAAATTTGATTTTTTATAGGAAAAAAGATTTAAATATATACTATTTAGTATGGAAAATAAAAATTTAAAGACAAAACATCAGACGAAAACTTCGAACAAAAACATTTGAATTTGATTGAAAAAGTATAAAGATCAGTATCAATTGTGACAAAATATATGAAGTGAATATGACATGTATTAAAATATGTATGAAAATATGTACGAATGAGTAATAAAATATGGAGTAATGAGTATATGTACGGATATGTAATAACATGTGTAAAATGTATACGTAACCAAACATTTCCGAATATTCAAAAAATATGCAAATAAGCAAATGAATATGACATAAGTATGTTATAAGATATGTATGAACTTGTATTTTCATTAAAAATAAAAATGCAATGAAATATGTGTATCAGCAAGAAACAAAATATGTAAAATGATCGTGAAATAGCATGTATTTTAATATAAAAATAAGATACATATAAAACAGTATATTGTGTGATTTGTCTTTATTTACTTTACACATTCTTATGTATGCCTAACCCTCTTCGCACGGTCGCCAGTCCGTGGTCATTCAGTTGTT
>CM060948.1:348281140-348338640 GCA_030765055.1 Mantis religiosa | reverse complement strand
ATGTTCAGGAAATTGTGTTAGAGCTGGAGTTCTTGGCATTTTCAGAAAAGTAGTATCAAAAGTCTAAACATATACTTAAAGAAGAAAGGAACCAAGAAATCTAAGCAAAGAAGTTTTGGAGGTTTGCGACACAGTTCTCCTGGAAATCTAAACAAGGCTCCAATTTCCAAATCACATAACAGCTCTCCAGACTGTTTCACTTTGATAAGTTTCATTTGCATGAAATAAATTTTCCTAAATACATCTCAAGTAACTATTGACAGCATATCCGTCCTTTGAAGATAACATTAAAAACTATAGCTGCTTCAGGTTTGTTTTCCGAAACCAGAACTACGCTGTCGCTGGAGCAATGCCGTTATTTTTGTTTACACAAACCACAGATATATGCGACACTTTCTAAGAAACAGCACTTATTCCGGAGGTAGTCCTGGTCGGGCGGAGCAATTTTTCTTTTTCCCCGTCCGGGTGTCTTCTGCCGCAGTACCTAGCCGCTTTGCGGCTTAACCTGCGAAGTGAGTTAGGAATGTTTTTTATTGTTCTGCTGGGAGTAGGTTGTAGTTTTGTTTAAAATTTTTGTTTGGATGCCCTTGAGTAGTCTCAGAAGGGGGGGGATCGTTGGGGGGGGGGGAATCGGTTTAGTATTTTTGTCCCGTTTTGATTAAGGGTGGCATAACGCTTGAGCCATTAGGCGTAATATGAATTTTGGAGCTTATGGGGTTTACCTTGGGTTAACCAAGGGGCCACAAGACGTCTCTGGGGAGTTTATATGATGGCAAGCGTCTTTGCTCCCTCTGGTCATATCTGCCCAGGGAGTTCACCAAAGGGTTGCCATGGGTTTGGATTTTGTCGTACATTGATCGTGCCCTCTCTCGGATGACATCGACAGTGTACGGGATTTTTGAATGTTCATGAAGGATCTGGGCTGGGAATCTCCAGTCTGTATCGTATATTATTCTGAGCGCCCCGTTCTGCAGCGTCTGCGGTCTGACGAAAGTGGTATTTGCCACTATTCCCCAGATCTCACAGCCGTACAAAATCATGGGCGGGATGATCGCCCGATACAGCTGGAGTTTGAGACGGAGGGGCATGGTTGAACGGAATATTGGGTATAGGTTCCTGAGCGCGACGTGTCCAAGCTGGACCTTACCTTTGACGTGCGGTGCGTAAGTTAATTTGCGGTCCAGCGTCACTCCGAGATACTTCACCGTATGCACCCATGGGATTCCACGGCACCGTAAAACGAAGTTCTGCTGCAACCGGATGGCTTTGGTTTTCGCCAGGAGAATTGCAGAGCTCTTCTCCGGGTAAATTGCCATTCGCCATTTTGCGCTCCATTCGCCAATAGCCTGGAGCTGGGCTTGGATCTGTCGAAACTATACCTCGGGTTTCTGTTTACCGCGAAGATCATGAGATCGTCCGCATACTGACAGGTGTGGGTGTTGTGGTGTGTAGGTATGTCGGCCATGTAAGCTGCAAAGGCTGCCGGTGACAGCACGCTGCCTTCTGGTACTCCAGCGCCAATGGGCCGCTCGGTTGACAGCTTTCCCTCCATCTTTACTTGGAAGCTTCGGTTTCCTAGATTCGAACTCGGGACCTCTTGAAACTGAGGCAGACACGATACCAACTATGCTGCAGAGGCGGGGTTGAGATTTCTCGTCAATAAAATTAACATGTTTAGAAAAAGGTTCTGTGTGTGTGGGCGTATTTGTGTCTGTAAGGTGGGAGGGTGGTAGGGGGTAAGAGGGTGGGAGAGGGTGGAAGCGGGCAGGTGCATTTTGCATAACATATAAAGCAAAATGTCACTAAATGCCAAACTTTTGCGTTTCACTTTCGCTTGTTACAAGGACTGACAATTTTGATTTTCTTTAAAAATCTTTCTGTATGTGAAAGATGTTTTATAACAAATACCTATATTGGATTTTCAGAAAATGTGCTCAAAGGTTTAATTTCTGCATGGCTTTTAAACTTGGCAGAACAATGTATTTTTTTGGCACAGTAGGTAATCTATTGATACATTTTCAAAATGGCTTCTAGAACGACTTTAGAACATTCGGCATTGTACAAGACCGCCTTAAATGTCATAATGTGTGTATTTTAATTTTTAAACACAAGCTTACAGGACAAAATGTTGAAATAATTTTAAAATTTCTCATAAGTAGTTTTAGCCCTACTTCTAAAACCTTAGTAGCAGTCGCACAGATGTACATTAAATTAATGTGTAAATGTTGATATTGTCGCGCACCCGATCGTGATAAGGCGGCTTGCACACAGGCGGACAGTGTGGAAGTAAAAAGCCTGCAAAAAGCAGATAAACATAGCGCGAGATAAATGACTTGCCGGCCAAGATTAAGTTACGCTTATGGAACATTCTGGTGTCGTCTTGACTGTTTCGATTTATTTTTTGTTCCGGAAGTATCTAGAATTATTAATGAGGTACTTAAGAGATTGTGACACGCCAGCGGAAAGTTGTAAAACAGTCGCAGGAGAGGTAAGCGGAGAACAGCAGAGAGTTGTGAGTAGTGACTAAACAGTAAACAGCTGTGAACGTTTGTAGTTTTGTTATTATTACTTTCTCCACCATTTGCGTTCTAAAGATAATCCGGTAAATAAAGGATATCAGTGAACAAATCTTGCTGGTTTTTATGGTATTGAAGAGAGTGTATTGTTCTAATTTTTTAAAGAGAATAGTAGTGCAGCTATTTCATTCCAGGGAAAACTTTAATTGCGAGATTTCACCAAAAGTATTTGTTTTTGTCCCCCTAAATTTATAAAATAAAGTAGTTTTAGAATAATGTTCGTGTAAGTGTGGGGGAGGGGTTTCGACAGAAAGAATTTCAGGAACATCCCCTCACTCCAGACCACGTTATTACGCGGAAATATTGATTTTCTTTTGTACAGGACTAAACAATTAGGTTAAATATCTGTTTACGTTACGTATTTTCATTACAAGTGACGTGTTTATATTGAACTGTATTGGAAATGCTTCATTCTGAACCTCAAGGAATCTGGCGCCGACCACAACCTTCATATGTGGGTGTCATAATGAGGATACGTGGATAGCAGTTTTAAATATACAGACACTTCATTTGAATGGGCAGTTGGCATGATAATATATGGAGAGGTAAAATACCTCCGTTGTTGAATCATTTAAGATGGCTACTCGTTTTGATTTCACTTGACAAAATGTCTCTTTACCGCATTATGGAACTAAAGATGAATCGGTTTCACTAGTGCATACGCATGGAGGTGCATCAAACGAAATCATAGAATAAAATTTATTTAATAACACGGAATCAAGTACTATATTATTGTAATAAACTTGAGTTCTTAATTTACACAGAGTAAATGTTATCATGCATCAATTATCTTAAAGAAATCAAGTAGTTCTTTTTAATCAAAACAATCATGATGTTTTAATATTCTGTGACTATAAACTATCATAACTAGCAAACAATCTTATTAGAGAACCATAAAGATCTACTATCATACACAATTGTATAAACTGTGCGGCTACACTGGAATATTCGGTGATATATATGTATAATACACTGGTAACATAAACTCCAGTTAGTTTTGTCTGCACAAGAATATTATGTGCTTTATTACCTACATTTGGAGATATAAAACCTATTTGCCAAAATTGTTCTGTACTTTCTTATCAGGCTATATTTAATTACACAAGTTTTGAGCATCTTTCACACTCCAAACGCCATTGTTTTTCTGGATTTGTCAGAGTTTGCTTTCTTTTTAAGTAAATACATAATAGTACACGTGGATTTTTATCTTTGACTGCAAATTAAAATTTGGTCATTGCATCCTCTGTTGTTGCGTTTGTAGTTTTTTGTAATACGTTATTCATATTCCTCTACACATCTTCAGCCCTGCCTCACAACTGCAGCAGCTAATAATCTTGCTAATCGCATAACCAATACAATGGTAACTGCACTGAAAGAAGCTATTCATATAGCCCATTGAAGCCACTCCCACAAAACCTGCGGCAAATCATTGCCAACAAAAATCAGGAAGGCGCAGATATCAGTATACGCGCAGCCCTCAAGACAAGAGGGAATGGAATCGTCTGCAGCATCTTGTGAAGATGGAGCTTGCTGGTTCAGTAATGAAGAATGGGAACGACGTTTAATCACACTTGATAATGAAGACGTCTCGCTTTGGAGAATTTCCAAAGCCCTACTTCGTATCCCTTCTTCTGTTACACCGATATCAGATAGGAGATGGGTTGCCCAATCATCGAGTGAGAAAGTAGACTTAATGGCTGAATATCTAGTCTCCACCTTTAAACCGGCTGAGTCACCAGATGATGAGCAATTTGATGGAACAGAGAGGGCTGTTAGTCAATATCTGAGCTCTACTTATACGAAAATGATGTACTTCTGACTACTGCCGCAGAGGTGACAAAATAATTGCGTCACTAAGACCATATAAAGCTACAGGATGTGATACTATACCTTACGCTGCATTTAAAGCACTGCCACAGAATTGGATTGCTTCAACAGCTTGCTCCACCTCTCCTACTTTCCGGCTTGGTGGAAACACGCAAGAATTATAACCTTACCAAAGCCAGGTAAGGACGCCAAACTACTTGCAAGTCATCGGCCTATCAGTCTACTACCATCTATCTGCAAGCTTTTCGAGAAGGTACTTCAAATTCGCCTTCAGATCCTTATGGACAACCTGAACGTCCTTCGTTTAGAGCACTTTGGCTTTCGTAGAAAACATGCAACCTCTCGTCAGCTCTTACGTCTTGTAGATGAGATGATCAGTGGTTTTAACAATAGACATCATGTTGCAGCCCGAGCCTTCTATTCTGATTAATTCATTATGATTTCCCTCCATATTCAATTCACTTCATCCACAGCTATCTCGAACATCGCACGTTTGCCGTTGCCAAGGACGACATAGTCTCCCAACCCTACTTCATCATTGCAGGAGTACCCCACAACAGTGTTTTTGGCCCCCTGCTCTTCCTAAACTATATCAACACCCTCCCTAACCTCAGAGGCTGCAACCTTTATTTATTCGCTGATGACACCGCAGTAACTTCGGCATCATAAAATCATTTCACCGCAGTACAACGTGCCCAGTGCTATGCGGATATGCCCACTGTCTGGTTTACAACTTGGCACCTGAAGATTAATGCTAACAAGTCCCAGGCAGTCGCATTTACTCGTCGCCACTTAAGGGATGTACGTGAATTTCGCTTAGCTGGATCAGAAGTACCGTGGAGCACAGCACAATACCTTGGAGTGCTACTTGATATGCGCCTTACCCGGAAGGCACATTTACATCACTAGCTACCAGAGCATCCAAACGTATGGCGAGGTTCCATCCTCTGAACAACAAAAAATCACCTATGGCTCTGAGCAATAAGCTCCTTCTATACAAACAAGTAATAAGACCCACCTTCACCTATGGCTCTCAGGTCTGGGGCGCAACTGCAAAATCTCACCTCTACAAACTCCAAATCCTTCTGAACCGATACCTTCGAGTAGCAACAGCTTCCAAATGGTACATTCCTTATGAAAACGTCCGTCGAGACTTATCCTTTCTCAAATTAAATGAATATACCCCAAAGGTGTCTAAAATGTTATTCCGTTCTTCCCCACAGTTTCAATCAACTTATCCGAGGACTACGATATTGAACCCGGGGAAAACTACAAGCGTCCCAGTATCATCTTAGACCCATCATAACCTCAATCGTCACGTATAATAATTAACAACACATGGATTATATTTTACAGCTCTACAACTATATGAATATTATGAAGCACCTTTTACTATTGCATCCTACAACTTGTGACATTTTATCAAATAAAGCTCCATCTACCGACCCTCAATTATTATGAATTCATTATCACGCCAGTAAAAGACAGAGAAGTGGAATGGCAAAATGTCGAAGGTTCCTTGTTCCCGGAGGACGACTCCTCAGGGACACCTCTGTGTGGTGGAATTCAAAGGTCTCCATACAGTATTCCCCATTTCCTTGCTCCTACAACAAAATAACCTATAAAGTAACTTAACCAAAGTTGATTTGGATTATGAAGAGGAAAATAATGTTTGTAAGAATAGTTTTAACAAGAGTACAGGTCATGTGATTCTTATCCATCAGACTGTGCTCTGTAACAATTAAGTTAACTATAATAAGTTAAGTTATAATAATAACAATATAGAAATGCGCAAGCATCGTTCAGAAAGTAGTTTGTCACTTAGTTGTCTTTGCTAGAAGCGGAGTTGACTTTTGTATATTTTTGCACTTCATAATATGATATCGGTTACATTATTTAGATCACAAAACAATAATGCAGATGTCACTTATGTGGTGGAAAGCCTTATTAGTTCACATCTTGTAAAAGAAGCAATGGGTTGCTAAGCTTGTAGTCACATGACGGATTTCGCATTCATTACAAATGAAGTGGTTATGTTGAAAACTATGGGAGACCTGCTGAAGTCCTTCATTCGCGAACCGTAAAGAATTTTCCGGTGACCACAACTTTAAGAATAATGATTAATATAGTAGATAGTGCTTTTATAATGCACGAGATTTAACCTGGCACTTTTCGCACTATCCTTGTCTAGCATGGGCGCTGGGTTTCTTTCCCTGAAATTGTCAGTCCCTTTTAAAGCCCTGCTGTATTCCCTAATTACCTGTTATGGTATGAGGGTAAGCACAAGCATGTATCAGTAGTGGTGATAGTGAAGTGTCGGTTGTTAACGTGTTGGAAATATGAAAAATGGTTTTAGAATTGGAGAAGCTTATTTTCAACATAGTGTTGGGAATGTGCTAGCGTCTGTTAGATCTAGGAGGCGTGGGGAAAAAAGGGAAAGGCTATAAGATCAGATGGCAGGGAAATGATTATTAATGTCCATAAATGTTTTACAGACAATATGAGGCTCTAAAATGCGGAAAGCCAGTTTATATATCCAGGATAATGAAATTTATATTTGTGAAGAACTCACGCGGAGGAAAATTTCTGACGGAACGGCCAGACGTTGGGCAAAATGATTCGCGTTTCTAAGAAAAATGAAAGAAATAAAGGGTTTTATTCCAACTCTCTATCGAGTTTGAAATCAAAATCAAGCAAAGACTATCATGAAGAAATGTATAGTGAAGCATTTAAAAATTGGTTTATTAATCAGTTGTTACCCAATATTCCCTCCAATAGTGCTATAGTAATAGACACGCACCTTATCATTCTACTCAAATCAACAAGGCTCAGATATCATCATCACCTAAATCACTAATGCAGTCATGGCTCCGTGATAATAATATTGAATTTGATTTGCATTCCACCAAGGATGTGCTATGCCAAATAATAATGCTGAAAAAATGCGATCTCAAAATTTAAGAAATACATGGCATAGCGCACATACGTGACCACGCTGTAATACTGTAATACGACTATCTCTGTATCACTGTTTGTTAACTTAAATGGGCACAGATTAAAAGTGATGACCCAAAACACAATATATCATTTAAGATTAGTGATGTAAAAGTGTTGTTTCATAGTGCTGTAGGTAAAGTGTCCGAAGAAATCTGGCGGGGAGCTTGAAAACATGTTAGATTGAACAGTTTTATTGGGAGAAAGACGAAGTAATATAGGAAATTAGTGATAGGTTTATAATTAGTTTTGAAGACGATTCTGATAAAATAAAATAAAATAAAATAAAATCTGTATATCTAATAGCCCAGTTTCTGGAATCTATACCAGGCCTTATTATACAAACTTCATTTTTAACTTTATTAACTTCTAAATCAGATTTCACAAACAATTTACAAATTTTGCAGATATAAGCTACTTTCTACCTTAACGAACTAACTAAACCTAAAGATTACTGGATTCCAGTAACCTTACAAATATAATCTATCTGAAACAGTCTTGTTCTACTTTACTTCTACTTCAACAATATAAATCAAATCTACATCTCTACTACAGCTTTAATTCGTATAACAGGCTACGAAAGACTGTTTCCTACAGTTTTAAAATTTCCTCTTCTGCAACTGGTATCCAAAGCTTCCTCCTACTGGTAACCATCTCCTGAAGGAACTGGCATCAGTAGATGGAGCTGGTGCGTCAGTTCCAGACATCCGGGTAGTCATTTCTCCGCTTCTGCATAATCAGTTGCATCTGTCCCCTCTGATCCTCTCTATATATATTTTCTCTCTCCTGGTATTCTCTTTCTATCTATGGTCTTTTTGTCTTTTTGATGATCGATGATTTATGATTCAGATAGGAAATATGAGGAAAAATGTGAAAATTCTGCCACTGAAGAAGGGAAACAGGAACCAAATTTGGAGGAAGAAGAAGGATCACCGCCACTGATTTGTCTGCCCTACCTGCTGGTCATAAAAGAGGGGCGGTTTAGAAAGAGTGGTGAGTACATATTTCTTTCTCTTTGCACAAACCAGGGGCCAGGTTAAATCTCGTGCAGTATAGTTAGAGAAAAACATCTTATGAATTGGCAGCCCGCATGACAATATAAGGGGTGGTAAGATACTTCCATTGTTGAATCATTTCATTAAGAAAACTACTTGTTTCGGCTTCGCTTCACAAAATCACTGCTTACCATATTGCTTCGGTGGTTACACCGGGATACAGGGTGGAGTGTTCAATGGTGCATGCGCATGGATATATGCCAAACGAAATCGAGGGTTAAAGGACAAAATAAGGCCTATGTTACACATAGTCTCTATAGTTTTTTAAGTTAAATTCGAAATACACACATAGTAAAAATGCAACATACAACAGTTGTACCTAAGAAATAAAATATGAGTTCGATTTAAAAAAATATTCCTGTTGTTTTAATTTACTCTAAACATAAACTGCCATAATGTGTAACCAAACTTCCTGACGCACCATGCACAACTATCCCACACAATTGCAATATCCTAACACAAAATTAAGGTCATTTATCGTTCTATAATCCACAAATCGAGATGTTAAAGTCATTTCCCAAAGTTATCAACTAATGTTTACAATGCCATGCCATTTTTACTACACAACTTCTGTAGTACTTTTTACAATGTTAAATACATTGTTTTAAAGGATGTGTATTCCTTTTTAATAAATAAATAATAGTACGTATGGATTTTCATACTCTGCTGCAGGTTTAAGTTCGGTCATTGCATCCTCTGTTCCTGCGTTTGTAGTTTTTGTAATACGTTATTCATATTCCTCAGTTTCAGGCTTCATGTGTTTCATCATCACAGTGCTGTTAACTGATATGTTAGATCCGCAGCATCGTCACCGTTAATACTCTTTGGATATGCAATTTTTAATTTTCTTTTCTTTTATCTTTAGAGCTTCCTTGTTTAAGTATGTGTAGTTTGTTTTCAAATATGTGAGGACGTATAAATACAATACAGAAAGCACTGCTTTATCAACACTAGTAACGCCAATTTTAATCACAACTATAGGTAAATATAACTCATTTTATTATATATTTTATATGTATAGTTATGTGCAGAGGATCTACTCCCATTAGTCCTGGACCCGTAGGACCAGGAGCGATGGATACTCCGGCGCTCTTTCCATAGGGCGATACCTGATTTATTAAAAAGCCCCCCCCCCCCCGTTGGCAACAACGTCAAGACGGAATGGAAGTGGATACGCCACTTACATGCGTCAACCCCTCGGGGAAGACTACCGAAAACCTAGGTGGGGCCACCTGGTGATCTAGCACACCTTCTACTAGCTCTGCACTCTACACCCTCCGGGCAGCCGTAGCCTAGCCGATGTTACCCAATTCCCCGTGGGTGTCGGGAACACACTGCCCCCTCGAGCCCAGTCTAATGCAAACAACTCCCATTCAGGGAGGGGCTCCAAATCCTCTAGTAACGTCAGAGGTACCACGAGTGCCAAGGGTCCGCAGCGCCCGCACCTCGGCAGCTGAAGGAGACGGATCCCCTTCCCTACATCTTATATGTATATTCAAATTCTCTGCTACCATCCGAATTATACAACCCACAATCTCCGTGTCCTATACTCCAGCACAAAGTTAGGGCAAAATGAGCAGCCATTACTGTTGCATTAATATCAGTTTAATTATTCTTCTGTGATCTTTGAGTAAATGAAAATATTCGATGAGTGACCACGATGTCTCAAGCTTCTTCCTGCTGTTATCTTTTGAGTGAACCAACCTTCCATTTCTGACTAACATTTCTCATAGAAACATGTCCCAAGTTGAAATTACCAACTTACATGCAGTCAAGGCTAAACATGATATCAGAAATGTTCAGGAAATTGTGTTAGAGCTGGAGTTCTTGGCATTTTCAGAAAAGTAGTATCAAAAGTCTAAACACATACTGAAAGAAGAAAGGAACCAAGAAATCTAAGCAAAGAAGTTTTGGAGGTCTGCGACACAATTCTCCTAGAAATCTAAACAAGGCTCCAATTTCCAAATCACATAACAGCCCTCCAGACTATTTCACTTTGATAAGTTTCATTTGCATGAAATAAATTTTCCTAAATATATCTCAAGTAACTATTGACAGCATATACGTCCTTTGAACGTAACATTAAAAAGTATATTTCAGGCTTGTTCTGCAAAACCAGAACGGCGCTGTCGCTGGAGCAATACCGTTATTTTTGTCTACACAGACCAAAGATATATGCGACACTTTCCAAGAAACAGTACTTATTCTGAGGTTAGTAATCACCATCAACAGGAGTTGAAAGATGCTTTGAAATTGAGACTTTTAAAAACACTTCGAACAAATACAGTGTTTTAACAAAGACTGTATGCATGAGCCATGCTTTGTTATGAAAAGTATTTGCAGCAAGATTCCATATTTGAAAGAGAAAATAACAGAATTGTTCGTCTAAAAGAAATACAGCTGAACTAGTTTGGGATTTGATAACCATTACTTCACTCTAGCGATAAAACCTGGAACTAAGTGAACTTAGTGAACTTCGTTGGAGTGTAGATGGCGGAACCATGTTATTTTTGAATATTTGTTTTGGGAAATGGAGCATATAGTTAAATAGGAAAGCAAATATGTGTGAAATAAGTGTTATCAGTTTATCAATTAAAAGTGCATAGAAATGGAGTGGTTTCATGTATCACATCTTTGCCGTTTTGTTCATTAATGAGAAATAAAAAAACTATTTTGCGCTTAAAGTCTCTCATATTAACTACAAATTAAGTAAGAAAGAAGTCCAATTTATAACCACAAAATGATATACTGCTAATTTTTGGCAGGGATTGGGCTACTGAGTGAGTCCGATCCCTCATAATATTTATTCACATTGGGTGCTGCCCGCCTTGGTAGCGTGGTGGTAGAATGTCTGCCTCATGTTCAAGAGGTCCCGAGTTCAAGAGCCCTGATCTGGCTTGGGACCGAAGGTCTGACATTCAGACCCTCAGTGTCCAGTCGTGCGTATTATTGGGTGCCATAAATACTCATTTTACTGATGGGTATACCCAATATCTTTATTTGATCTACAGTAAGGAAAGAACTACATTCCCCACAAACATTTGAACGTGTTTAATATAAATATACGTATGTAGTTGTCCTGTGTCTAAAAAGTGGGCGGATTTGTGGCCAGCGTCTGCGTATACGTGTGTAAACACGATAACATAAATTCATGGTTTTGAAGAAAGTCCCATCACACACTAAGATGTTTTATTACAAAATAGATGTCATTAAAACATACAATTTGCGATATATACATTTGTTACGTAAAGTGAAGAATTTTGGAGATATTTCCTTTTATTTTCCTGAATTTACTTATATATGTGTGAAATTTGAAGCCACCATTTGGATTCATTTTTTTTGTACTCTGTATGCCAGAGGATTCAAAGGCCTCCATAACGACCAGTTTTAACAACTTGACTATCGCTGAAGGCCTACTCCATTCCCACAATTCCTTGCACACACAACAAAATAACCTATACAATAAATTCTCCAAAGTATATCTAAATTAACATTAAGAAGATTGCGCTTGTAAAAAGATTTTCCACAAGAGTAGAGGACATGTGATTACTGTATATCATAGTGTTCTCTGTAATAATTCAATAACCATCAAAAGTTAAGATTTATGTAGAAATGTGCATACACCGTACAGAGAGTGGTCACTTAATTGTATTCGCTATAAGCGGAGTTAGATGTTTGTTCATTTTTACACATCGGAATATATCAGTCACACTTTTTAGAACACAAACGCTGATGCGGGTGTAACCTGTGTCGTAGAAAGCCTTATTGGAACACATATTGTGGTGGAAGTCATGGATGGTCAGTCTTGTAGTCACATGTCGCATTTCGTTTGGTCGCGCAGGTTACATACAATTACATTGGAGTATTTCTTTTATTTTCTTGTAGGTTTTGTAGAAGTATGTTGTAGTGCTCCATAGCTAGCAGAACCAGTGTATATCGCAGGTCTTCCATTAAGAACGTTTTCCTGTTAAGTTCATATATCAGTCATGATCTGGAATTATGTGGTACTCCCAGGTATTTATCAAGACATCTGGCTCTTACACCTTCTATCACTTCCAGCAGCTTCTATATGGCATGTCTTTATTTAGACTTTCCTCGTTCATTAGTTTTCATTTTTCTACCAAATACATAGTATGGAAAGTATTGCAGTCCACCCAAAAGCTTAGTAGGTACAAATATTTTACGGGAAATTCACGTTTTGAAATGTCTCTTCATCTCTCTGTCTCTCTGTGCCTTTTTTTAATTGTTGGTCAAATCTTCATATAGGACGATAAATGAAATGGATAGTATGATGTTCAATGGGGTCCAGGGCCCATAGAGCTTACATTTACCTTACATTCACCGAGACAGGGTTGAGATCTCTCGTCAATAACATCAACATATTTAGAAAAATGTTATTTGTGTGTGCCTGTGGAGGGGAGTGGTTTCGCATAACATAAAGGATGGTAATGAACTACACCGAAATATTTCCAGAGCAAGTGGAGATATCTCAAACAAGTAATTTGTGATAGGAGACTTGGTTAAAATGAGGAAGTTATGATAATAAGTTTTGAAAGTGCCAGTACGCCACTGCTAATGATAACTCCACTTAGTAATGTCGCGCGGGCGTCGGAGCACCCTGTGAAGCAACTGAGGGCGGAAGACAGGGGAGGCTCGGTTAGCCACGCCCTTCCCTCGTTTGTCTTATAGTGGTGACAGCCAGTGGTCGGAAAGAAACATAATTGTGCGTCTGTTTTCCTTCCACCTGGTTCTCGATCTTTCTGTTACCAGAACAATCTTGTAAACACCAGAAGTCGGGATATTCCTATATAAAGAGGGACAGACAGACAGTGTGTGGTCAGTTGTTGTGCTGTGTTGAGTTGGTCGGTCAGTTAATGAGACAGTCGCAGTTCTTGGTGTAAGAGTTAGTCAGTGACGTGTTAATGAACGAGAAGATTGTGCAACGGAAGACTGTACGAACCGTGTATGAGTATCGGAGTTGATGTAATCGCGAGTACAAGGAAATTGTAACGGACGAACTGGTAAATTGTAATTGTGTGCAGCAAGTAATTTTGTGTAATTGGCAAGAGTTAAACTGTAAGTCGGTAGAAATAAAGAACATTGTTGAGTGGTGTAATTGGACTTTTTATTCCACGAACCCACAAAGTCACACTGGTGTCAGGAGTGGGATGATAACATCACCGAAAATTACAACCATGGACGCGGCATTGGAAAATTTTTTGGAGAAGATGATGGAAATGCAGGCCGAATTAACAGAGATGCTGGAGACTAGAAATAACCTGGCCGCGGAACTGAAACTAATCAGGACGGCTAGGGAGAACATCGCCGCAGAGTTGAAACAAATGAAGACGGCAAACAACATCCCCGAGAAGATGGAACAAGTGAAGGCCGAGTTAACTACGGAAATGAGAGCAGCGAATGACGGTCCGGCTACCGAAATGAAGGTGGCGAACGAGGCTCTCGCCGCCAAGTTTGAAGAACAGTTGGCCGGCGTGAGGGATGACGTGACGGAGCTGGGCGAGCGGAAGGGTCAAGTAGACGACCGCCTTAATGATTTAGAGGAAAAGGCCGACAACATCGCAAAACCCCTCACCCGCCTGACGGAGGAAAACCGGCCTTATGTGTGGACGGAGGACGTCGAAGACGCTTTCCAGCACCCGAAGGGGACCCTGTGCAGTGCTTCAATTTTGGGTTACCCACAACCGGGTGGCGCCTTCATTGTGGACACCGACGCTAGCGACCATTACATTGGAGGTGTCCTACCGCAGATCCAGGACGGCCATGAGCGCGCAAGAGTGGAAGAGAAGGAGCGTGCCGCAGCAGTCCGAGTAGTTGTGGCAGTGCCTGCTGAAGGCTGGGATAGCGCAGGCCTGAGGAGGGAGCAGCTGGCGGGCGCAGACTTGGGGCCACTCTCGAGGGAAGTGGACGCAGGGACGAGGCCAACCTGGGAGGACATCGCACCGAGGAGCGCCACCTACAAGTCGCTCCGGGCCCAATGGGACTCGTTGAAGACCAGAGAGGGCGTGCTGTTCCGGGTATGGGAGTCACCCGATGGGAAGGCGCGGAGAGGACAGTTGGTACTTCCCCGGAGCAAGGTCCCGGAAGTCTTGGAGGAAGTGCACGCCGGTACTTCAGGAGGACACCTGGGAGCGAACCGAATGATTCACAAACTACGGCAGCGCTACTTCTGGCTCAGACTCCGGGCAGATGCTGGTGGTACACCTGGACCGCCTCGCACGCTACGATGGGGCTGTTCGGGGGCGAACAGCTTTGAGGAGGGAGCAGTGTCGCGCGGGCGTCGGAGCACCTTGTGAAGCAACTGAGGGCGGAAGACAGGGGAGGCTCGGTTAGCCACGCCCTTCCCTCGTTTGTCTTATAGTGGTGACAGCCAGTGGTCGGAAAGAAACATAATTGTGCGTATGTTTTCCTTCCACCTGGTTCTCGATCTTTCTGTTACCAGAACAATCTTGTAAACACCGGAAGTCGGGATATTCCTATATAAAGAGGGACAGACAGACAGTGTGTGGTCAGTTGTTGTGCTGTGTTGAGTTGGTCGGTCAGTTAGTGAGACAGTCGCAGTTCTTGGTGTAAGAGTTAGTCAGTGACGTGTTAATGAACGAGAAGATTGTGCAACGGAAGACTGTACGAACCGTGTATGAGTATCGGAGTTGATGTAATCGCGAGTACAAGGAAATTGTAACGGACGAACTGGTAAATTGTAATTGTGTGCAGCAAGTAATTTTGTGTAATTGGCAAGTGTTTAACTGTAAGTCGGTGGAAATAAAGAACATTTTTGAGTGGTGAAATTGGACTTTTCATTTCACGAACCCACAAAGTCACAGTAACTATACACCAACATGAAAAGACGTGTCGGAGCATTCCCTTTGGCGCAATGGTTATGACCTTAGCTCTCAAGGGAATGAATGAATGTGTAGTGTTTAACGCCCGCTTTTACTACATACGGCACCGCAGGCGATGACACTGATGATACATGAGATGAAGATGGAGCACCGGTGGAAACAGGAAATCCCGGAGAAAACCCGCCCCAGCGCCGTGTTATCCACCACAAATCACACTTTGCGGTCGCCTGGGATCGAACCACTGAGCCACGGCGCGGCCTTAGCTCTCAAGTGAAAGGTACAGTTCGAGTTTCTTTCACTTTTTTTTTTGAGTTTTGGTTTATTTTTGTTTTATTTATTTGTCTTTTTTAATATTTTGTGTAACTTTTTTCATTCTTGTGTAAATGTATGTATTTTACGGAATAATTTCACCTTATTAGTGCAATTAATTACACGTCTTTCTAACAAAGCTTGAATCCTGCTTAATATTTTCACTTACTGTACGTGTAAATGGTACGTGGTTCAAAGGGCGAACGGTCTTACATAAAAAAGGTAAATGCAACACTTTACGTTCTGCGACCAGCGTTCTCAATTCCAAGTGTCCCGAATCAAGGAAATCATAGACGTGTTAGTGCAGTGGTCTTTCAGATTCACGTTATTAGTCACAATTCACACCATTCCTTCCTATTAGAAATTTACGTATTAAAAAGGTTATGAATATAAAGAATAGCTACATGAAAGGAACCGAACCAACGACCCTTGGAACACCAGAGTTCGGCGTTACGGTTTTGGGCCTCCAGAACAACAGAAAGACCACTAAAGTACGCTACATGATGCAAGAGGGCAGTTAATCGCTGTTCAGTGTCGCACTAACCTATCTATAGGAAGGTAGGAATGCGCGAAAAAAAGGAAGAAGATTCAGGAGAGGTGATAATGAAGTGTTGAGAAGAATGAAGTGTAAATGTGTGTAACTATAAATGAAGTGCTGTGTTATCAGTGACAAATCCCCATAGAGGATAAATATCCATATTGAATGATTTAGGGTTTTATAGTGCTAGTGAGAGGTGTGTGAGTGAAAAAGAAGTGTTGTATTATGAGATATGTATTTTTATGTGTAGGTTAGGAATCTTTATCTAAGGTAATATATTATATCAACCAATGGATTAAGAGAAAATGCGACTCTAGAATTTAACCAAAATTACTAAAAAAAGAGTTGGATTAATAAGTAAATAAATTGAATTAAAATGTAGATTTAACGAAATATAATAATAATAATAATAATAATAATAATAATAATAATAATAATAATAATAATAATAATAATAATAATAATAATAATAATAATAATAATAATAATAATAATAATAATAATAATAATAATAATAATAATAATAATAATAATAATAATAATAATAATAATAATAATAATAATAATAATAATAATAATAATAATAATAATAATAATAATAATAATAATAATAATAATAATAATAATAATAATAATAATAATAATAATAATAATAATAATAATAATAATAATAATAATAATAATAATAATAATAATAATAATAATAATAATAATAATAATAATAATAATAATAATAATAATAATAATAATAATAATAATAATAATAATAATAATAATAATAATAATAATAATAATAATAATAATAATAATAATAATAATAATAATAATAATAATAATAATAATAATAATAATAATAATAATAATAATAATAATAATAATAATAATAATAATAATAATAATAATAATAATAATAATAATAATAATAATAATAATAATAATAATAATAATAATAATAATAATAATAATAATAATAATAATAATAATAATAATAATAATAATAATAATAATAATAATAATAACGATGATGATGATAATGAAATAAATAAAAATAGTTCTAAATCGTAGAATATAATGTACATTGAGTTAAAGTAAACATATATAAATAAACATATGATAATATGAATTAATATAATAATAAAATAATAATAAATAGGTAGGTAAATAAATATTTAAATAAATAAAGTGCGGTATAATAATAATAATGATGATGATGATGATGATGATGATGATGATGATGATGATGATGATGATGATGATGATGATGATGATGATGATGATGATGGTGATGGTGATGGTGATGATGATGAAATAGATAAACATAGTTTTAAATGGTAGAATATATTGTACATTGAATTAAAGTAAACATATATAAATAAACATATGATAATAATATGAATTAATATAATAAAAATAATAATAAATAGATTGGTAAATAAATGTTTAAATAAAATAAAGTATGGTATGACCATTGTAATCTAATTATAATATTGCATTGATGAAGTAATGAGTAGGAAATGGATTTATAGGCACAAAAATTTGTGAAAAAGGTAGGCAAAAAGGCACTAAAATATGCGAGGTAAACACTCATAAATACACAATTTTACTAAAATGGCTCTTAAAATGTTTTATAAATACCCTATAACAAAATAACAATTATCGCAACATATGCTGTAATAAATTCGGTAAACACATAATATTTTGGGTTCCCTAGGCGAAATAGTTCTATATTTATTCCAAATTTCATAAATGGCACCACAGCAAGTTAAAATGATAGATATTGTGGTATAATTAAAATACATATAAATCCACTTCACTAAGTAAGAACCATAATTTCCAGAAAGGTGTGAAGTAATTAACTATGTGGGAAACAAAAACATGAACTTGAGGGGGCTTAAGGGTGAAAATAGAAATATCTGAAGCTTTTGTTAAATTTGTTTCAAATGTATACCATTTATTTTTGTGATCGATGAAGAATGGAATGATACCAAGGCTCAGGTTTCTAGTTACAATAGTTTCTGAGAAATTAACAGTTTATGTCTAAATTACAGGTGATTTTCAAAATGTATTTTAAAAATTAATGCTTGGGGTATCAGTTTCTGCACCCGTTTTAACCTATTAATGACCTGTACCGATGTGAAATATTTGTCTTCACCATATCAACGAAGGGAAAAATAATCATACCTATTTAAAAATTTTTATTTTCCTAAGTGTGTTCAGTAAGATGTAAGCATTATAATACTTTTCAATATAAACAACAAAAACACAACAAATGTAAATGGGTACACTTGGTATGCAATTGTCCTTACAGACAAGTTTAGAATTTCATGCAGATTAATAGAAAACTGCATCATGTGGAACATATTGAAGTTAGAAAAATGTAGAAAACATGGAATCTGAGAAATCAGAGGTTAAAATTCAGTAATAGCAGTTACGATACAGGTGTAGGATTATTTAAATAGTAATGTGAGGTTTTCTGTGGTGCCGCTAGAAAAAAATTATGTTATTGAAGTATGTCTATATTAATTTTAAGAAAAACAAAACTAAATTTTGGATTGTAAGTTTTAGGCCAATTTGCACAGATGTGTCTCCTTAATAGAAACGATTATTGAAAAGATAAGAAATTAAAAGTTCATTACAGCAATCATAATATAATTTAAAATGATGTTACGATGTGTCAGAAAGATACAAAGCACAGAACAAAAATTAATTAAAAGCTAAAGCTACAGGATCCTAGTTTTTGAATAAGAACCCTAAATGCCCCATAGTCGACTAATAACAGATAATAAAACACAGCCTTTTATAATAGTACCTAAGCGTTTACCGTTCTCATGGTTTCCCTCAATCCATGGTTCAAATCCCGGCGAAGGCATTGAATGTTTCATGTTGACTCTATCTATCAAAAACCTTAGCAAAAAATTACATTCCCATCTGTGCTGAACGATGAATCACCATTTACCCACTGTTTAAGAAGTACACTTCCGTTGCTTCTCTCTTTTTTGCATATTTGCGTAGGAAACTGATCTATGTGTGCACGTGAAACACTACTTACAGAATGGGCTTTCCATTCCCCACATAAAGAGTGGTCATTTGTCAATCCATTGAAATAGCATTTAGCTGGTCTTTGCTACTCGTCCTTGAGCGAATTCTAATATTTTTCCATGACGTCATTAGCACATTCTGACACGTCTGTAAGCCAGATATCTACCTAGCTAAAACCCCTTTTTGTATATCCACTGTTAAGAAGTAAGATATTTCTCTTCCCCGAAAAGTTCACGTTGAAACGAACAAATGCAAAAGCTGTTGTCACAAATTACAAACATAAGAAATTGGCTAAAAAGGTCTTTTAGGCACCAATAAACAGAATAGACACAAATGTATGAAATAGGCATATATAGGCACTATAAAACTAAGAAATTAGGCTAATAAATGTAGGAAACTTGCTTATAACTTTAAAGTCTACGTTTTTGAACAAAGGAATCAAATAGGCAAATAGGGAACAATCCGCTCCCTAGTAATAAGAGATAGATTTCTATTAGGATATTTAGAACTTATCAGCATCTGATACCAGTTAGGTTTAACATAATTAACTACGTCAAGTTTAGCCGCAGATCATGCATTGCCTAACTCAACTTGTTTATATTAGTCAGTCTACAATCGCTGAAATTCTATCGGTGTAGTTCGTTAACATCCCGTATAAACAAAAATATGGTTAAATACCAAACTTGGTATTTGAGTTCGGCTGTATCCTGGGATCAATTTTTGAGACATCAAAAATGCGTACTTCAGGTGAAATCTCGATGCAGAGCTTTTTAATATTGTCGCAGCAACGGGCATAAAAGTTTCGGCGCAAATAGATAACAGATGGCAGATAGTATTTCACGGTAATAAAGAGCTTGTATAAGCAGTTAACGATAGCTCGGCTAGTGCACATAAAGAGCCGGTAAATAAAGATAGCTGAGGAAATGAAATGTGTAGTGTTTAACGCCCGCTTTTACTACATACGGCACCGCAGGCGATGACACTGATGATACATGAGATGAAGATAGAGCACCGGTGGAATGAGATGGCGGGGGAAACCGGAGATCCCGGAAAAAACCAGCCCCAGCGCAGTGTTGTCCACCACAAATCTCACTTTGTGGTCACCTGGGATCGAACTCAGGCCACCTTGGTGAGAGCCAAGCGGTCTAACCACTGAGCCATGGCGCGGCCATATATCTGAGGTAAAGGACTTGCCGGCACAGATAGTATTTCACGTTTGGAAGGTTCTAGTGATATCTTGATTGACAGAGAAAAGTTGTTTTCTGATTATTACGAGAAACCTCTCGAATTTATGGATGAGATATATAAGAGATTGTGACACGCCAGCGGACAGTTGCAACACGAGAGAGTCGCGAGAGGTAAGCAGAGAACAACTGAGAGTGTTGTAACGAGAGTTGATGTTGTAAACTGAACGCTGTCTCCTATTGTCATCGACCTAGGTATATGTAATGTTGTTACGTGAGAACTAAACAGTATATTTCTACGGAAATAAAGAACATTTACAATTTCGGCAAATTCGACTTTTAATTCTACGAACCCACAAAGTCACAATGTAATGCAACACTAACCCCTTCCAACTCGACTAAAAGGATACATAAATTACATCGAAATATAATAAAAAGTAAATCAATTTCTCACATTTCTTTCTAGAAACGTGTTCACAAATTAGATTTTAAACGCAATAATAGTACATATGGATTTTTATTCTTCAGTGCAAACTGAAGTTTGTTCATTGCATCCTACGTTCTTGCGTTTGTGGTTCTTTTAATACGTTATTCATATTGTTCAGTTTCATGCGTCATTTGTTTCACCGCCACAGTGCTGTTAACTGATATGTTAGACTGGCAGCATCGTCTTTGTTAATATTCTTAGGCCTTGTAATTCGTAATTCTTTTTTTTATTTTTCTTTATAGCTTCGTTGTTTTAGGAATAGTCTATTTTCTACTATCTGAAGATCTGTAAATATAGATAATATGGAAATCACTGTCTTAGCAACATTAGTCACTCCAGTTTTGGGTCACAACTATATGTAAATAATAAAAACCTCGTTTATTATATATCTTATATGTACATTCAAATTCTGTTCTGTCGTCCAAATTATTGAACCCACAAGCTCCATGTCCTATACTGCAACAAAATGCCAGGGATAAATGGGCACCCATTGCTCTTGAGTTAATATCAGTTTAATTATTGTGCTGTGGTCTTTGAATAGAAGAAAACATTGGATCAGTGTCCACGATCTCTTAAGCTTCTTCCTGCTGTAATATTTTCCTTTCATTTCTGGCTTACATTACTCATAGAATCATGCCCCAAGTTAAATTATACTTGGTTAAGTGTAGATTAGGAATTTAGATGCAGTCAAGGCTAAACATAGTATGGCAAATCTTGAGAAATTTGTGTTAGAGCTGGAATTCATGAAATTTTCAGAGAAGTAGTGTCAAAAGTCTAACCACTTACTGAAAGAAGAAAGGAACCAAGTGATCTCAGCAAAGAAGTTTTGAAGATTTGCGACACAATTCTCCTAGAAATTTAAACAGTGCTCCAATTTCTGAATCACATAATAGCTTTCACACTGTTTGACGTTGATAAGTTTCATTTGTATGAGATAAATTTTCCTAAAATATATGTCAGGTAACTAATGACAGCATATACGTTCTTTTAATGTAACATTAAAAAGTCAATTCTATTTTTGTTTTTCAAGACCAGAACTGCGCTGTCGCTGGAGCAATACCCTTAATTTTGTTTACACAGACTAACGCTATATGCGACACTTTCAAAGAAACAGCACATATTCTGAAGTTGGTTATCATAATGCCAGTAGCAACAACAGGGTTTGAAAGAAGCTTTACAACTTTGAAACGTGTAAAACACATATAATAAATACAGTGTATTAACAAAGACTGTATGAATTAGCCATGCTTGCTCATGAAAAAAAATTTGTGAACAAGTTTCCAAATTTGAAAGAGAAATTATCGGAATGTTTCACCAAAAAGAAGTACAGCATAACTATTTCGGGATGTGATTACCATTACTCCAATTTGGCAGTTATTTTTGGAAATGGAGGAAATATTAAAATAGGAAATAGGAAAGCAAAGGTATAGAAAATAAGTGCTATCAGTTTATAAATTAAAAATGCACAGAAATGGAATAGTTTTATTTATCAAATATTTTACGTTTAGTTTATCAATCAGAAGTATAAAAAGTATTTCGGGCGTTAATGTCCATAATTTTAAGCTTAAATTAAGTAAGAAGCAAGTCAAATTTGTCTTCTACTTCACCGATGGCAGGTGTAGGAATTATTGTGAGGGATTGGGATGCTGAATTAGTCTGGTCCTTGATAAAATTCATTCATATTGGATGCCATAAACACTCATCTTCTGATGGGCATATCCAATATCTTTACTTTTTCTACAGTACGTGGTAAAAGTATTGCATTCTACATAAAGAATTGATGAAGGAGGACTTGTGACAAGCATGTATTATGTGTGGGTAAATAGCGAAACACCAAAAATAAAATACACAGAGATTTTAAAGAAAATGCCACAAGCACACAAAATATTTTCCAATAATTGATATGCAAAATATTTTATAACGAAATGTAAATCTTGAATTTTCTGGTTATGTCCCTAGAACCAGTGCTCTTTCTGGATGAGCTATATATAACGCGGATTCCGTAAAAGATGGACAAAATCTTCCTGAACAAACAACGTAAATGTCAATAAAACATATAATCTGTGATATACACATATCTCATAGACCGAATAATTTCGGAAATACTGTCATTTGTCTTAATTGTAACTTGCTTATACTCTTCTGAAATATGAAGCCGTCATTTGTTTTTAATCTCTAGACTACACTATTCGAGTTTCTGCAGAATTTATGCTATTGCCAATTTTCCTGTACATGCAAGGGGAATATCATAACCCAGTAGCCTTTAAGCAATAGTCAAATATTTTAAAGCTGGTTGCTATGTGGTAGTTTGAAATTTCTTGCTCTTTGTATGGCCATGAGATAGAAGTATGAGTAATATGTAACGTTTGAGAAATGTGTAAATAACATATATTAAAATTGAGACAAATGGCAAGGAATATCTTCGAACTGATTCACTCCACAGAAAAAATAAAATACATAAATGATACGTTTTAAGGAGATTGCACTGTTTTATCGTTAAACTTTGTTCATCTCTAACGATTTTCGAGTTATTTAAAAGTCAACCCGGTTGAAGGGGATTTTTAAGGTTCACTACATGATTCAATATGTTTCATCCGCCGCCATAGGAAAAAACAGATCATTAAGCGATAATTGTGTTACTGGAAAGTAAGCATTTTACTATTAGACATGAATAATCTTTGCAAGGAAATGGAACTACAAGAGTAGAATATAGCAGATCAAGCAGAAGAATAAAGTTAAAATTTTGTGAGTCAAAAACACACTATTCTTCAGGAACGCCTGCTCTAATTTCAAAGGGATTATATTATAATCTCTTTGACTATCGATTACCTCGCAGATGGCTTAGTCCGATGTTCAATTTTTTCTCTAGTTATCTGAAACAAACATTCTACAAACAACAAACGTTCTGTACAAGGTACGGAAATATATTTAATTATAATTCATAATTCAAGTCGATTTTTTCTTAACTAACAGATAGAATTACGTATGAGGCTTAGTCAGGTTTGATGTTTATCCTGCTCTTCAAAATTAATTCCTGGGCGCTAACGCCTCGGGTGTTAAACATTTTCACTCTCTAATAAACGTCAACTTACTTTGGAAGTTCAATAAATAAATATTTTCCAGCTATTTCAGCAAACAGTGTTTGTATTTATAAGTCTTCAAATCTTCTCCTAACTGCTTTCCAAACACCGTTTACCTTGTTTTCATTCTTTCTCCAAATTTCTCCCTAACCATTCGTTTACTTTAACACCATCCATTACCTTTTAAACCCTTTTCTTGATATTCTAAGCGCTGTCTTAGCAAATTTTTTTCATCGTAATTTGAAATTCTAAAGCAAAACTTAAAGAGTTCCCTACATGATCATACCTTTCCTTTCCCTTTTACGAAATCTAACTTCTGTTTCTCCTACGTTCCACCCCTATGCATTTTAACCCTAAATATATACAACCTCTGCCCACTTTATATTCTTGGTTTCCTTTCTTACACTTTTCAAATTTACTCAATGTTTCGTATTTCTTGAATACTAATATTTGACTCTTATCCTTGTTCACCTTCAATTTTCATTCACTACAGTATTTATCTATTTGTACAGGGATAGTTCTAAGCCTCCTGTAATTGATCATCTTACTAACTCATCAGCAAATAATAATCCAGGAATTGTCACATTTATTACTGGTAGGAAACTGTTATCCTATCTTATTTCATATAATCATTATATATAAAAATTATCAATATATTAAATTATTATAACAATTATATATAACAAACGTCTATGAACTCGCAAAAAATCGTGAACATCTGAACCGATTTGCTTAATTCTGCTCTTGAAATATTTCTACAAGTCCAAGGAAGGTTTAAAAGGCGAGAAAAAAACCTGAAGTGATCATGGACTAAGTTATTCACTAAATATAAAAGTACATACGCAAAAGTTTACAGAAAACACACAGTTTCTTTTATTTTCGACAAATAAAAGCGCTAAAAAGTAGAAAGATATTCCACTCCTTGCCAAAGTCTTCAAAGATATTTTACTTATCATATTTTATTAAATAACCTTGATCGTTTCTTATCTAGACTGAAATTTTTTTATGTAGCATGTTCATCCTGTGCGTTAGGCCTTTGCGATGACGATAAATAAACCGCAAGGGCAATCTTTGGAGGTTTGCGGAATCATCTTGGAGTTTCCCTGTTTCTCTCATGGATAGTTATACTTATAAAAACGGTCGTCGGAAAACGATCACCTTTATATATTTACGCACCACAAAAAGGACAAAAAATATTGTTTATCAGAAAGCTTTAAATTGATTAACTTAATTGTAACTGTGTTGTATTTCAACTTCACCCCAAGTGCAGAATAAATAACTAACTGATATGAATGGGTTTTATTTATATGATATTTGATATATTTACTGTGCATATTCCAAAATTTTACAATTTACAACGTTTGGCTACATTTATTTGTCGTTACCTTGCTGCTACCTCGGCTTGCACGACACCCTGGTCTTCTGCTCTGCAGGTAGTTCTTAACCTCCATACCTCCTTGATTACTTAATTAGACCCTTTCTTCCCCCCCCCCCCCATCTTCCTTTCTTACATTTTTTACATTTCTGGCCCATTTTTCTTCTACTTTCTGCAAGAACTCACCAATACTTCTTACCTTATTTTCCTCCCTGCCAATTAACATTTTTATAGCTGCTATCATCTTCTCTACTTTCTCCCATATTTCCTCCCAAACCTTTTTCTCTCTCCATATTGCAACCTCCTCGGATTGTGTTACATAGTTTTCTATGCTTTCTTTTCCCCCACACAATTCAAAAATTCCCTTTTCCCTACCTCTTATCCCTCTTAGAAATATTATTCCTGTTCTCATCAAAGCTAACCCTTCCCTCTCTTGCCTATTGCAGTAATCTACACATGCTTCTCGTCCCCAATTTCTTTTTATTTGCTTGTAAAATTGTAATGATTTCATATTTTCTAGACTTCCACATATTTCCTGTCTTTCTATATCTTCTATACCGCGTTTTACCAATTTACCCACATCGCTTGTATTCCTTTCCTCTGATCTCCATATATCTCCCATTCCTAATTTTTCATAATTCCTTGTATCTTTGTCCACCAACTATTTGAGTTCTCTAATCCTTTTTGCTGTCTGCTGTCTCATGCATAATTTCATAATTCCTCCTTCTTCTTTAACCAAACACCTATACCAAAATTTTATTATTCTTTTTATTATTATTCAATTTCTTCTTGTCTTTCCTAATTCTACTAAAGCTACTTCCCTAGGTGCTGATCTTGGTAAGCCTAGTAGCTCTTTACAAAACTTTCTGTAGTTTTTGTCCACCGTTTTGTTTACCTCAGTACCCCCCCCCCCCAGATCTCTACTGCATACAACATTTTGGATTCAACCAGTGCTTCGTACATTCTTTCTAACCATTTGTTTGTCATTTCTAGTTTATATTTGCATATTCTTATTCCATTAATTGCCGCCCTTCCTTTTGCTTCAATTTTTCTCCTGTGTGCTCCCCACTTTCCATTCTTATTCAACCTTACTCCTAAGTATTCAAATTCTTTGACTACTTCCACCCTTTGACCATTTAGTACCCACTTTTCATCTTTTTTTTTTTTTAGTTTAACTCCCTTCTTGAAGACCATAACTTTTGACCTATTTATGTTTATTTTTATTCCCCACTCTTCACAATCTTTCTGGATTTCATTTATTCCCTTCTGCAATCCTACTATCGTTATAGATCCTACCATTAAGTCATCCGCATATAGCAGTCCAGGAATTTCTTTGTTTGCTATTGCCGGACAGTGCTGATTTCCTTGTTTAACCTTGTCTATTATCTTGTAGATGAGTTCAGACAACCTTTATTGGCGGTACGAAGTTTGCCGGGTCTGCTAGTCATCAATAAGCAGAGCCAGAGCAGTATTGCACTGCCATCATCTGAGAAAAGCGTCAACTAGTTGAACAACACGTGAATCGTCTCACAGAAGCGCCGATATATCGGCTGTGTGCTGCCCGCGCTCTGACGGCGTTTGAAGGAACTATATCTATACAGCCTCGGTTGCTCAATGAAGAGCGGAGCAGCTCTAATACCTCTCAGATTTTGTTTATCATCGGCAAGAATAATGTTGTGCTGTCCTGAAAAATTTAGTTAGATTGTACCGTCAGAGACACTCTTCGGAGGCGGTAGCCAAGTTCGTAAAATTCCTTTCAATTAGCAGCATTGTTAAAAAAAAAAAATAATTATTCTGAAATTGTTTCAAATTACTTGTCGTTAAAACTTTAATACGGGGGCTGTTCAATAAAAATGATCATAATTATTTTACGGTCATAATTTTTCGCACTTAAATTCAATCTTATTATATTCTGTTAGCTTAATGTGAAACAAACACGCCGTAGTAGTTTCATTGTTGGAACTCCTGTTTCCCGCCTGTGAGAACCAGGCAAGTTCGGACATATTCTGTATCACCTACCGCTGCAGTGAAGGTAACATGCAGTTAAAGTTTATGTCAGAGGAAGATCCGGAGTTTCTTGCAAACGTAATCACTGCTGATGAAACTTGGCTACATCATTTTGATCCTGAGAGCAAACAGCAAAGTTCAGTGTGGAAATCTCATTCATCACCAACCCCAAAAAAAAGCAAAAGAGGTTGCTTCTGCCGGGAAAGTTATGGTCATCTCATTCTTTGATATACATGGAATGATTTATCAGCATGTTGTACCTGCACACACATCAGTAACTGGACAATATTACAGGGATGTCCTGAAAATATTGCAAGTCTATAACAGACGCAAAAGACCATATTATCCGCAAAGCAGGTTGGATACTGCACCACGATAATGCGCGGCAGTATATTGTCCATATTCTTGCTGAATATCTTGTAAAACTCAACGTGAAGTGCATCCCTCGCCCTCCCTATAGTGCGGATTTGGCCCCATGTGACTTTTTTCTATTCCGTAACTTCAAGAAGCGACTTCGTGGGAGGCATTAGCCATCATCAGAAGCAGTGGTAAAGGCTGCGGAGGCGATTTTGAAGGTTCTCTAAAAATGGTTTCCAGCATGTCTTTTAAGACTGGCAGAAATGCTCGGACAAGTACATCGCATGCAGGGGAGACTATTTTGAGGAGGACCATCAAAATTATGAGGATGAGTAAAGGTACGTTGTCAAAATAAACTGTATTTTAGCTGCAATATGCACATTTTTATTGTACTCAGTAACGCAAGAAACTACTCTGGAAGTATTATACGAGTGAATAACCCAAACAAGTGCTTTTTCGACTGCAGTCAGTGAAGCTTATTTCTTTTTTAAAATTGTTTTCTATAATGTACGGTCTGATATGCAACCTGAGTCTAAATCATTACACCACGTATAACATGGAAAGAACCTCAGAGAGGGTCAAACGTGGACTTCCCGTTGGCGAGTATTGCTATTTTGCTCTCTGTATAACTACCAACTCGTGGTGAGGTATCCTACACAGTCCTGAACAGTTTTCTTTGAATATGTCCTTTTAAAACAATAATTTCATTTCAGGAATTATCATGTCCACCAACAATGGCGTTGTATGTAGTAAAAATTGAAGTTAATCTTGACTTAATAATTTGAAGTGTGAAACTTATAAACCTTCCGTCGACACACTCTTGTATGAAGTATTCCTACAAAAGTTTATTATTCTATGTAAGTCAAGTTAATTAGGACAAATATTTTTAGAAGTATGCTATTATATATGTCTCTGTAGATACAATGGAAATATTAGCTTCGAGTAGGCTTAAGATGTCTTTGAGACTGCGTTCTATTTGTGTGATTAGAAAAGAGCGAAATGAATAACGACTTCTTATTTGAGAAAAGTATAAATGTTGGAAAATTTGAGACCGTAACGAGGAAAATCTCGGAAAAGGTTAACATCACAACAAAATAAATTGTGTATGCTTAAGGCCACACGACAGAAGTGACAACTTAAAAGCTATTCATTATAAATTATTCTTAAAAATTATTTTCAAAAATTTAATGTAGACACTCATTCTTCCACAAAGAGGCCATTTGTGAACTGAACATTTCATGCCTTAGGCTAAGTGTACTCGCAAATGAAAATACTCTGAAACAACTGAATAACCACGGACTTGCGACCGTACGAAGAGGGTTATACATAAAGAATGTATAAAGGAATTGGAATCAAATCAAATAATATACTGTTTTACATGTATTTTATTTTTATATTAAAATACATGCTATTTCACAATCGTTTTTCATATTTTGATTTTTACTGATACACATATTTCATTATATTTTTATTTTTAATAAAAATAAAAGTTCATGCATATCTTATAACTTATTATATGATATTCATTTGTTTATTTGCATATTTTTTGAATATTCGGAAATGTTTGGTTGGGTATACATTTTACACATGTTATTACATATCCGTACATATACTCATTACTCCATATGTTATTACACGGTCGAAAAAATACTTGTGTATAAATTACTCTACTGAATTTTGCCCTGAGTGCCCTTCATCTGCATCATCATAGTCTGAGAATGAAATTATAGGTTTATGGTAACTAACATATGAAATGAATATATTTGAATGAATGAATGAATATTTGGGGAGGTCCGATGCTACAGGGTCGTTCTTAGGAGCTTATACTGAAACCTACTGATGAGGGCCAACAGATTTGCCTACAAGGCCTTAGTGCGGCCGGTTATGGAATATGGAGTAGCATGCTGGGACCCGTATAGAGCTAACCAATTCGATCCATTAGAAAAAATACAGAAGACGGCAATAAAATTCATAAAAAGAGGCAAGTATTTTGGGCCTATAAAAGGAGATGAGACTAAATGGGAGGAATTAAGAATTAGGCGTAAAAACATAGGTTGGTAGCATTATTCAAAGCTAATGCTGGTGTAAAGGCATGGATGGACGTTAGTGTAAGGTTAGATAATCCGGATTATTATGGACGAAACGATCATAGGTATAAAATTAAGGGTAGAAGATGCAGAACCGACGTAGGAAAATTTTCTTTTGTTAATAGAACCATTGAAGAATGGAATGAATTGCCTGTAGCAGTCTTTCAGGGCTGTCCCCTGTCGCTGAAGGAATTTAGAAAAAATCTAGATGGTTTATACTTTAACTTTTAAATTACAATGGTATATAATATGTAAATACAGAATTAATTAGATATGTTTTAAGTGACTAAAGTTAAAATAATATCATCTTTGTATTGTTTATTGTGTTATTGTTGTAAATCTAGTATTGGTAATTTGATCTGTATTCTTAACTCTGCCACCGGGTAGTACCCAATTGCAGTGAAATAAATACATACATACATACAAATTTATTTTCTAAATATCTAGAAAAAACTCCGTCAAATTATAGTTCCATATTTCGTCGTACCTTCATTAGGTTCGTTTGACATATTTAAATTCAATGTTGATTTCAAAAGATCCACTAGGGGCTTGGATGTGTCTTTTGAGAAATGAACATTGAAATCTCCACACAAAGTCATTGGCAATCTGTGAAAGCTTTCATTGAGAAGAGCAGATCCGGCTTCGGTATAGATAAGTAAATTTTGATGAATAAATTGAATGATTTTCTTTATATCTCACCTAATCAAAATATAAATAGCTACCACAACAACTTCTTCTCCGATCTCTGCTTCACATTTCGCTTCACAATTTTCTCCTATTGATGATATATTAAATCCCAATGATTGTGAATTTTGAGATACAATATTCATGTGTGAAATGGTACGCTGTTGAGTGCGACAGAAAATCTAAGGTGTATAGCGGTATACAACATAAGTCGGAAATAAGGAATCATTGTGTGTGTGTGTGTGTGTGTGTGTGTGTGTGTGTGTGTGTGTGTGTGTGTGTGTGTGTGTAGGGGGGGTTAGTTCGGATAGAGCTTACTCTAGCCGACTTCTCCCGAATGAGCGTCAGATATTCCAGCATGACGGTTCAGTTTAATTCACTACCCACAAAAATGCTAAACGCACCTAAAGAAGTTTTGTGCTTTGTGCTTTAACCTGACGGTTTACTAGTTATGCAAAAACTATCAAGAATGAAGAGCACTTCCAAGGTTGTTTCCACAAAATTCAAGATATACATTTAATTTGTCATTAAATATCTGTACCTTATTTACTACTTGAATCAAAATCGTTAGTCCGATGTTTTGATGAATCAAAACTTTCCAAACTTCCTGAACAAAATATTACGTGACGTTGGCAAACGTTGATAGTTGAAAGGAAGTGTTCCTTTTGTAATACCCCCACAGTTTCGATTTTCCATGTAAAAGCTTGAAAATACTTTTTTTTTGTTGGAATCTTCGTATCGCATTCCCGGAAGACGCTGATCTTAAATACGACTTTTCGGTTTTGAGTTAAGCATATTGCTCATAGACAAGCATGTGCATGAGAACATACACACGCACAGACGATTTTTAAGTTTAAATGGAATTATTTACGGCGAAATATTGCTAGATATCTCATTTGTGAGCCAAATATAATACCTCTTTTCCAACTGTAGCAGATAACTGCTAGCCCGCCTCGGTAGCGTAGATGGTAGCGTGTGTACCTCACGTTCAAGAGGTCCCGAGTTCGAATCTCGGTTAGGGTGAGTTACCTGGATAAGGTTTTTCCGGGGTTTTTTCTTATCCTGATAGACAAATGTCAGGTAACTCTAAGCTCCATGGACCCCAGGCTCATTTGAGCACTATTTCACCCATTTCATTCATCGTCCGTTAGACTTAACGTTGGAGGACGTAAATTGCAAATTCTCTGGTAGCGAAAGTTAAAATGTATGATTCCACTTAAGAGTAGCCGAGAAATATTGGTTTACGTTACTTGATATATAAATTGTACATCTATAATTTCTGTGCACCATTTATAAGAACGAAAAACGTGGTGAAAATATTTCTACATGTTTCAGTATATATCAGGATATCTAATATATTTTACAAATACTGCCATTTAATGTTCAAGGAATTGGTCAAAATACAGGATGATACAATTTGGTAGTTTTCTTATGTCTTCATCTTTTTATGCTCTTTTTAGAGAAAGAAATGTCATGTTCGTAATGTAATTCATACAATATATAAACATTACAATATAAGTAGTATAGTAATGCGCCGGTTATAACACAGCTTCAATATACTATACAATTTTATGCAAAAATGTAACCAAAATACACAATAATACACAATAATAAAATCTGTAGAAAATAAGACTAAATAACTACAAAATAGTCTTCAAACTACTTATTTTGATTTAAACTATAATGACCATAACTAAGTCATGTAAATTTATTCAAAACTACCTTCTTATCGTCGTACGGAGATAATCCTATCTTTTTTCTTATATTGTACACATTTGCAGATTACTAGATTGTATTCTATATATCTCTTCTGTGGTTTGTGTGGTATTAAATAAACACTCTTTTTAGTTATCAAATTTAATGTGTTCAACGTTTGCCTTCTTTATTCCTTTACATACATTCTTTTCCTTAACATCTGTTCTAAACGCATACATTTTCGATCTCAATCCAATAAATTCTCTAATTGGTATACCATTAAACTCATCCTTAAATAAGCTAGGTATTTTTGTATTAGTTATAGGTATATCTATTGGAAAATCGTTTGGATAGTCACTAGTATCGAAACAATCTATATTTTGCTTCATATCTTTGTAAAAATCTTCGGTCTCAACATATATTATAAATGAGTCTGTATCTGTTTGTAGCAACTGTACTTTATTTTTATATTTATTTTTCAGATATCTGTAGTAAAACTTATACATAAGTAATTTTGATAACTCCAGTACACAGAACCCACCAAATATTGGTTTATTTAATTTTATTGTCATGTTTCTCCCATGAACTAACACTAGTTCTTCATTAATAATATTTCTGTGCTGAAACATTTCTGAGTTTACACATTTAATATATTTATCAGGTGTTTTTACAATCTGAACATTAGTTCGAGCTCTAACATTTTCCTTTTGCTTACCATAGACGCTGTTATTCATCAATTTGAAGAATTCCTTTTCGGAGTAATTTTTAGCTTCTTGTCTAAGTTTTGTATTCTTATCAATATATGGCTTCATCCACGCTTTTTGTGTATACTTTATACCTCTATGTATATTAGTTAATCCAACGCCTTGATTAATATACTCTTTAAGCAGTCTGTAATCAACTATGTACTGTGTTTTATTATTGAGAGTACACATGAGATTTTTAATTCTATCTGACGGTTTTGATCCCAGTCCTTTGTTTATCATTTCTTTTTGGAACTCAGATATTTCACTTATTTTTGGTATATAATGTTCAGGAGGAGGTGCATAATCATTAAATGTGTCGTGTAGATGCTCTGGTATTTTAAGATCAACCGCTAGTGAATATCCTATGCCGCTTTCATCATCAATATTCATTATATTATTTTTAACATATTCTATATCTTCTTGAGTCATCCATTTAACATTTCTTCCACAGTTTTCTTTACAGCAGTTTCTAAAGTACTATCTAACTGCTTTAATTTTTCTAATAACTTATTCATTACAATATTTTCAGTTTGTTTCGTTTTTTGATTAAGTATACCTAGAATGTCGGTTTTAACTTTTTCTTCTGCTATTTTTATGTTGTCATTTTTAAGTTCTGCAAGTAAGTCACTTTTAATAGAATCTGTATCAAGATCAATATTATTCGTAATGAATGGATTTCCATAAATATTGATTCCCATTTATATAGATTTAAAATAAACGTTTCCATAAGTTGGGATATGATTTTAATAAACTTTGAATAACCGGAAAAGAATATCCATCCGAAAATAATTTAAGAACTGTAATACATAGATGACCACAAATTACTTGTGACGTTTGTTGCACAGTGTCTGCTCTAATAAATTTTAAGAAATCTATTCTATTTCCCTTTAAATACTTAATTAAAGATTTTGGTAATCCAGTTCCAAAAGAATCGAAAACATACGCTATTTTACCCTCTTTCCAATAACATATCCAATGTGTTCCTATACTAGAATTATCTTCAAAATTAACAACTCCACATTATATATCTTTTGGTTCTAAAGGAAGTGTATCCGACATAAATACGCCTCTAAAATGTTTAATACCTAATTTTTTTACATAATTCATAATATCTATATTACTTAGAGGCGTGATATGATTTTCCTCGTTTTTTTAATGCGCATTCCAGAACCAGCTTTTGCTTCCATAGCTAAATTATGACGTTTTTGTTCTTCAAGTTCCTTTTCATTTTTCTTATTATCAAGAACTGTTTTAGCAATAGCAGCACTTCCACCTGCAAGCGATCCTATAGCTGTTAAAGCCCCAATAATCATAGATATCGTAAATACAAAACCTCCATATTTTATTTCAATTGAACTTCCAAGCTTTGCTTTTTAAGCGTATTAATTGCCTTTTTATATTCGCTCAATGTAACACTATTTCCAACTTTAGCAGGTGTAGGTTTTTTAGCTTCTATGAGTTCTCGTATTTTAAGCAATGCCTGTATAATTGCAGATATTGGAAGAAGGGAACCACCATAGTGAATACTGCTTCCTTTTTTGAAACGTGATATGAAAAATTTCTCTATGATAATTTCTCTATGATAAGTAATACCGGTAGTAACATTTATTATAGAAAAAATATATGATTTTTATAGACAAACAGGTATTCCTATTTTTCGTTCAATAATCCCAAAACCTAATTTACGTTTTGTCCACATTCCCCCTATTACTAATGCAGAATCAAATTTATCAACTAATGGTGTATTAGGATCGTTTTGAATTTCTTTGGCTGCTAATTGCAATTCTTTATCTGCTACATGTCTTGATTCTAAATCTTTATGATCTCTATAGGCTATGTCGTGATTTAAACATGCAGAATCTAAATTATTAATAGGTTCATCACCTCTTGCTAATCGTTCATTTAGTTTAGTCCCAGGTCCACAGTAATTGTACTTTTTTCCTCTTGTGAAGTTATACATATGCATTTCTGGCATTATTCCTGAATTCAAAATTTTATTAAAAAAGCCTGAAACATACTTACCACTTAAAATACTTTTTGGTGTACATTTAATTAAAGACCCTAATATATATGCAGCATTTTGATTAGTTTCCATATTTGTATCAATCGTATTAAGCTGTTTGAAATACATATCATAAATACTTGCTATTTCATTCTTAATTTATGGACTATGATTGCCTGCTTTCCATGCACCATCAAGAAGGCCAATTCTTTTTAAAAGTTGACCGATATTATCCAATAATACATATTCTTTCTGTTTTCCTGTGTACGTTTCTATAACTCTTTTACCAACTCTAGGGGATGCAAGATATGAATTAGACCTAGGTCTTCCAGTTAATCTTTCCCACATTGGTTTAATATACGTATCATACTTTTTACCTTGACTAGATTTTGGTCTTCCAGTATTTGGGTCATTATTTTGATAAATAGCATTAGATTTTATAAGGATTTCTTCATAGTTCAAATAATCGTCATCTTTAACTACACCTTCTGGAATATCTTTTTTCTTAATGAGTAAAGTGAGCAAACCATCAGTTCCTTCGTATGTTTTTCCTTCAATATTAATATTATCACAATTAGGAATTATTTCTGAGTTTCCAATAAACAACTTGGTTCCATCAGCTCTAATTTCAAATACTGGAGGGCTGTCTTTTTCATTTAAATACTTTCCCAATTTTTGACCTATGTGAATAGTACTATAGTCTGTAATAGCTTGTGGCTGCAAGGAAAGAGACTGCGTCTCTGATTGTGGCATAAAAGCTTCATTATCATTTTGATTTTGCTTATAAAGTGGAATTAACTCATTAAAATGTTTTTATTTTGTTCAAATAAAGCGTGTAATTCATTCTTATTTTCTTTAATTGCATCTATAATAGGTTGTTATTTTCTTTTATTTAATTCATATAGCATGATAGATTGTCTCTTCCATTCTTTAAATTCTTCTATTAATTGCTGTCTTAATTTTAGACGTTCTTCTGGATGTTTTGGTAATTTATTCATTTATAACGCAAAAATATATATCTTTAACGTTTTGACGTTACGTTTCACGCTACGTTTATAAAGTCTTTAAATTTTTTGCGGTATTTATCATCATTGGGTGTTCTTGTCGTATCAATTGTAATAAAACCAAAGTTATTTTTCCATCACATATTACACAGTTCTTTAAATTTATCAAAATTCATATCTGCTCCAACAAACTCATCGTAAGCATATCTAAGATTATTATTGTCTTGTTTATATAAACACACAAAATTTGAATTATCCCGTATTAGTTGTTTAGGAATTTTAGTAAAAGTCTGACCTAAGCAAAGCACGCTAATTCCTTTATGTCTACCTCTAAAATATATTTCTCTTACTATATCTTGGTTTTCTAAAATCCAATCATCTATAACAACTAAAGAATTATCTTTCATTTGGGCTAGTGGCACTATATCCTCTTCTTTATCTATAAACGTTGCAAAACAATTTCCCGTTTCATTTTCAATATATTTAAATATTTTCTGTAGTTGTTTGTATTTCTTTTGATATAAAGTTTTACATAAAATATAGTAATGAAAGAATAAAATTATCATTCGTTAGAACTGTTTTTCCACATCCCGAAGGTCCTACTATTAGTCCTCTAATAGTTGCGGGTAATAGCTTACCAGTTATTCTAAATTCTTCACTTTCATCTTCTGGAATATATGTTGTGTCCCAATCGGTAGATTCCATTTATAAAACAAAATTATTCTCTAAATAAATGTACATTGCATTAGAAGGAACTACTTCCGAATTACATTTGCGACTTTCTAAGCCTATGCCCATAGATGATGAACACATTTCTGTTGTAAGTTTTTATGCTGCTTTTCTAACACCAAATGTTATGGATTGCGTATTAAAATATGGTTCTCAGAATATTATATTCGAAAAAGGACAATATACATTCAAAGACTTTCTTAAAAGACTAAGTCAAATACAAACATTGGAAATTACGCTAAATAAAATTACTGATCGAATTACAATTACTAATAAAGGAAACCAAGATATAGAGTTCACAAATTTTGGAAAATTGTTAGGCTTTTCTAGGAATTCTATTATCAAACCTGGGGAAACAAAAACTGGGAATGATTCACCTAATTTTATAACTTTTAATACCATTAACGTTGAATGTAATTTAGTTAGAAATGCAGGATTCATTACCAAAAATAATAATCACCAGGATAAACACAATGGCGTTATTGAAAAATATAAGCGTAATGTACCGTTTAAAGATCATATTATTTATGAACCTGCAAATCCTTACGAATTACCAATTCATCATCTTGATTCAGTTAGAGATATTAAAGTTACTATTACTGATGAAAATGGAAATCTGATTGACTTTGGCGGTTCTAAAATTGAAGTCATTCTACAAATTCAATATTTTTTTTATTATTAAATGGATATCAAAAGTATCGAACAATATCAAACGAGATCATTTGAATTAAATTATTCCACCAGACATAATTTAAGCGAAAATAAAGCACTTAGTAATTTAGATATCGATCTAAACATTGCTGATGGAACTTATTATCCATGTAGAGGAATAGTTTACATGCAGTTTGAACCTCGCGGAAAGGCTTTAAATGGAGAATTTAATGTTGGAGATAATATAAAACTTGTAAACAATTTCTTTCCACCAATATTTAATAAAGCATATCTTAAAAGCTTTGGCCAAATTATAGAAAAGGTAGATCATCCTGGTTTAATAAGCGATGTACTTATTGATCTATTTGTTCCAAAAACAGAATTACACTTATATAAAGGGGCTGGTTTATAACAGAAGATAAACTTAATTATGTAGCAGGACGTATTTATGAAGTATCGTACCCACTAGAATGCATATTCAGCTTCTTTAGATATAATAAACAACCTTTGTGCAATTTAGGTTTAACTGTTTCATTCGAAAGAGCAGCAAACGATGATCAATGTTCCTACAGATAGGATACATTGAAAACTGATGGAACAGTTGATAAAGCTGCTCCACATGAGGCTAAAATTATCATGAAAGAATTTAAAATAAAAGTCCCAATCATAGGATATCAACCAGAATACGGTATAATGCAAAATGAAAAACTATTAAAAAATCCAAAACTGAAATTTAATTTTTTCGTCTGGAGCGTTGCAGAAGAACATAATTTTACTGGAAAAAGTATAAATATTAATGTTACTACATCATTCAATAATTTACAATTCGATAATCCCGATATCTGTATTACACGATTCCAAACAAATAGACCGGATAATCAAAAGAAAGACTCTATCGAATATGATCATTGCCAACTAGAAAATTGGTCTTTCAAAAATTCAAGAAATGAAGAATTTCCAATAGAAAGACAAAAATTGAAAATTATGAATCATTGTTACCAAGTGGCATATGACGCTTATGCTTCCTTGCCTGAGAGATGGGCCGGAAATAAATGTGTAAGATGGGATGTTGACGACTTTGTTATTAAGCTATTTATGGCAGTAATGGATATGACAATTAGAAAAAATATTACATATTTAGATAAAAATCAGTTAATAAATAGTTTAGAATTTGGAGATAATGTTCCAGATAATACAATTATTTACGTTATTATGGGTGGTGAGAAAACCATAACTATCGATCTAAGTTTAAAAAAGGTTACAGAAGAAATTTAAATCTAATAAATGAGAATTAGTGTAATTACTATTCTATCATATTTAATGCTAACAAATGCTAATCAAACTTTAAATGTTATTTCACATCTTCACAATTTCGGATACCTTAGTGTGGAAAAGCAAGAACTTAAAAGAATCGATTAAAAAAAGTCTTACAGATGCTGTTTTATTATTTCAAGAATATTATAATTTAACAACAGATGGTTCACTTAATTCCGAAGTATTAACTTTAATTAATTCCAAAAGATGTGGAAAGGTGGATAATCCTTCCGGATTTACTACGCCGTCGAATAAATGGAAAACAAAACATTTAAGATGGCATTATGCAGGTGCAAATACAACCATAACTAATATTGCGGATTCTGCATTTAAAGTGTGGGAACGCTATAGTGGATTAACTTTGGAACATAACATTTTAAAACCAGATATTCTAATTTCAAATAAACGTTTGAATCATAAATATCAGAAGAAATATGGATATTGTACTAGTAAATTTGATGGTATTGGCGGAACTGTAGCACATGCATTTCACCCAGAACATGGTAATTTTTTGGTAGAAATTCACATAGATGCCGACGAAGACTGGTATTTGAAAATGGATAAATTAAGTCCAGGCGAAAAAACTAACTTGTTTTCAGTTTTAATACATGAAATCGGACATTCTCTAGGATTATCACATACTAATGAAAAAGGAGCCGTTATGTATCCATATTACACAAGCGATGTAATAGATCTACACCATGATAACATTTTGGGAATACAAACCCTTTATGGACTTCCATCTCCAATAGTTCCAGAAACACAACCTACAGTAACTACTACGGTAGATGAAATAACACAAAATTTATGTGATTTTAAGGATGTTCACACTTTTCTAATAACCAATCAATTAATGTATATATTTTACAATAAGTGGTTTTGGATCTATGATTTACAGGAAGAAACTTATAACAATAAGCCACAGTTAATACGCGATTGGTTACATTTCTTACCTCAAGATTTCAAAAGAATAAGCGCTCTATATCAGAGACCAAATGGGGAAGTAGTTTTAACCATAGAAAAACAAATACACGTGGTAGAATATCCAAGTTTAAATTTAGTATCTGATTATCCAAAATCATTCTCTGATTTGGGTATATCCATAAATGTTAAAATTAATTCTATGTATAATTCGTATACGGGTCAAACTTATATGTTCTTCAATGATGATTATTACATAGAAATTGATGAATGCACCTTAAAAGCAAAATATCACGGATTAGTAAACAAACGATTTTCTTGAGTACCTACCGAAATGGAGTCAGCTTTTAGGTACATAAATGGAATGATGCATTTCTTTAAAAATAACACATATTTCGAATATAATGAATTTACAAATCATTTAGTTAAGCGGGTAAATCAACTTGTCTATATTGGAATAGAATATTAACACATATGAAGGTTTAATTGAAAAACTATAAAGTTTTGCAAATAATTTATAATTGTTGCGTAATTATTAGCCTAATTCATTATAATAATCGGTCCAGCTCTATCCTCAACGGATGACTAACTTATACTGTATGTGCACGCAGACCACTGCAACTTATTCAAGGACATCCGGGATATGATGCGGAAGCAGGAAAACTCGCACACACCATTTTGCTTTCTCATTAAATAGCGAAATCTGATAGTACAACTTGGAACTATTTAGTGGCGCTATCTAGTTTCTTCACTGCGTAAAAAGAATTGCGATCGCTAATATTCAATTATACTCAATAATTACTTGAAAATGAAAGTGTTTAAGATTATCATTGTCATTCGTTGATCATTTGGCGTTAAAAAAGTTGTTTAAAAACACATCTTATTTAGACAACTTAAACCCCCGATTTGAAACGCAAGTCGTTGTCCTTGACTAATGGTTCAGTTGGTTAAGGCAGGAGTTTGATTGTGTTTATCTGTATGATTTCTGGCCAGATCATATAGTTTAAATACAATGACTCCAATTCGAGAGCACCCGCGATAATAGGATGCGTAGGATACGTAGGAAACGATAGGTATGAAAGCGAATAGGGGCCCCTTAAAATATAAAATTTCACCGTCGCATGTGATATGCCGTATACAGATAGGAGTAAAGTCTGAGGCTGTATGGAAACGTATTATGACTTTGTGGGTTCGTGAAATGAAAAGTCCAATCGCACCACTCAAAATGTTCTTTATTTCCACCGACTTACAGTTGAACACTTGCCAATTACACAGAATTACGTAATGCACACAATTACGATTCACCAGTTCGTCCGCTACAATTCCACTTGCACTCGTAATTACGTAAACTCCTCCGACGCACGTACGCAGTCCGTCCCCTCACTGGGCGCTCCTCACAGCTCGCCAAGAACTGACTGCCTGTCTCAATTCACTGACTGCAGCCCTTTTTATAGGAATATCACCGTCTTCTAGAAGTCTCTGGTTTCAGTGAATTACCACGAAAGTTCCAGATGGACAGGGCTAGGGGGGAAAGAGGCGGACAGCGACAAGTGACATTTCCCTAATCATCCTCCTCAGTTAGTGACAGAGACTAATGGGAGGGTATGGTTAGCTGCCTCTGGCCCCCTTACACAGCTGTCGTTGGTTGCGCTTTCCGCTAATTGGGTGACAGTATCATTTCCTCGGCGAAATGAGTGGCTGGTACTGGCAGGATAGGTAGGGTGAAACTTCGGCCGAAGTTTCTTTTTAAAAATCTTAAATTTGCTTTTTACCTTGTATTGTTTTTATATTGTATATTGTGTGATATTATTAATTATTACCTGTATTGTACAGAGGACTAAGAGGACTAAGTTTTGCATTTAAAGATATTTTATCTACTAAATGACAAAACAGAAAAGCTACCATGATGCTATGAAAGAATTTCTATATCCACAAAGCGCTCAAGCTTTAAAGGAACAACTAAACGCATCAACAGAGTACATAAAGTTACAGGACCTAGAATTAAATGTACCATACATTATTATAAATGGAAATATTATAAAGACAAGACTTGGAGATAAAGTACAGCTTAGATTAAATAACAAATATAAACTAATATTTCCTGATTGGTATGATAAGTTACTAAATAATGAAAAAATACAAATACTAGTTTCCAATAAAATGATACTTATGTATAAAGGTAAGAAAGACATATGTAATAACCAGACGAAACATGAAGTTGAATTCCTGTAATTCTAACTGTAATTGGAGATATACTTAGATTTAATAAAATATTATAATTAAGTAGTTTGAAGACTATTTTGTAGTCATTTAGTCTTATTTTCCACAGATTTTATTATTGTGTATTATTGTGTATTTTGGTTATATTTTTTCATAACATTGTATAGCATATTGAAGTTGTGTTATAACAGGCGCAATTACTCTACTACTAATATATTAAATATTTTCAGGAAGATTCCATATTTGAAAGAGAAAATAACAGAATTGTTCGAGAAAAGAAGTACAGCTGAACTAGTTTGGGATTTGATAACCATTACTCCACTCTAGCGATAAAACCTGGAACTAAGTGAACTTCGTTGGAGTGTAGATGGCGGAACTCAGGGCAGGCCATTCCCGTATTCCCGCGCAAAACTCTGTCACTGCCGTCTGAGGGGTGTGACGTCACTGAGAATACAACGCAAGAACGCTTACACGTGAATGTGCGTAATGCAACATTATGATTGCACATAGTACGATAAGATAAGGCGCTGATGCATGCAAATTACACAATCCTTCTGATGAAATAAACGAGATGCAGTTGCTTATGAGCTATTGTAGTTATTGGCCGTGTCTTTTGTCGTAGCATTATGAGTAAAAGCAGAAACCATTGCGCTGTTGCTGAATGTAAAAATACTTCGTATAATACTACGGATATGATTTTCCATTGTTTCCCTAAAGATCGAGAACTACAGCGCAAGTGGATTTTACGCTGTAAAAGGGCTGATCCGGTTAATGTTAATAATGCAAGGATTTGTTCCGATCACTTCCTGCCCGAAGACTATGAACGGGATTTAAAAAACGAGCTGCTAGGGTTGCCGCTGAAAACAAAATTAAAGGGCGACGCTGTACCGTCACAGAAAATTCCTAATTGGCATGGGGATGCATCTGAGGCGGTAGTAGCAAGTACCAGCAAGACCAATTTGCAGGTAATTATCAGATACGTATTCTATTTATGTATTTGTGTCTGTGTACATTGAGTTTATTCGCTCTTTTTTATAAGAAATGTTTGATGCGTGGAATAATAATAATAATAATAATAATAATAATAATAATAATAATAATAATAATAATAATAATAATAATAATAATAATAATAATAATAATAATAATAATAATAATAATAATAATAATAATAATAATAATAATAATAATAATAATAATAATAATAATAATAATAATAATAATAATAATAATAATAATAATAATAATAATAATAATAATAATAATAATAATAATAATAATAATAATAATAATAATAATAATAATAATAATAATAATAATAATAATAATAATAATAATAATAATAATAATAATAATAATAATAATAATAATAATAATAATAATAATAATAATAATAATAATAATAATAATAATAATAATAATAATAATAATAATAATAATAATAATAGTAATAGTAATAATAATAATAGTAATAATAATAATAATAATAATAATAATAATAATAATAATAATAATAATAATAATAATAATAATAATAATAATAATAATAATAATAATAATAATAATAATAATAATAATAATAATAATAATAATAATAGTAATAGTAATAGTAATAATAATAATAGTAATAGTAATAATAATAATAATAATAATAATAATAATAATAATAATAATAATAATAATAATAATAATAATAATAATAATAATAATAATAATAATAATAATAATAATAATAATAATAATAATAATAATAATAATAATAATAATAATAATAATAATAATAATAATAATAATAATAATAATAATAATAATAATAATAATAATAATAATAATAATAATAATAATAATAATAATAATAATAATAATAATAATAATAATAATAATAATAATAATAATAATAATAATAATAATAATAATAATAATAATAATAATAATAATAATAATAATAATAATAATAATAATAATAATAATAATAATAATAATAATAATAATAATAATAATAATAATAATAATAATAATAATAATAATAATAATAATAATAATAATAATAATAATAATAATAATAATAATAATAATAATAATAAACTGTTTTTATTAATAGGCAATATCAGCGAGAGATCGCCGGTGCGAAGTTAGGACCGTGCGGAAGAGAGCGCTGTCTACTATAGCATCTTTATCTCCCAAAAAAAAAAATTGACCAGTCGACCAGCACAGAGGTAGCTCCTGACCACTCCGTTGCTGCTGAAGAGGAAATAATTAGACTAAAGACTCAGCTGCAAGCCCTGGAGAAAGAAAACAGTGTTTTGAAACGGCAGAACAAGGTCCTGAAGAAAGCCAAGGGTTCAAAGTTTTTAGTGAAATTAAATAGATGTGCTTTCTGTGCTACAAAACACAAAATTAAAGATAATATCTATACATGAGGAAAAAAAAGTATCCTTTGCCTTGTCGGTCAACACTTCAGAAATGGGCCAAACGATTCCAGTGTAGACCTGGAGTTCTGAAAGAAGTGCTGGAACTGATGAATGCTAAGATGGAAACATTCAAACCTCTTGATAAAATAACTATCCTAAACTTTGATGAGATGAACATAGATGGTCGCGTGTGCTACGACTCATCACTAGATGTGATTTTAGGGCCTAACAAAAACGTTATGGTGGTTATGGTCCGTGGCTTGTTTTCACCTTGGAAACAGCCCGTATATTTCGACTTTGATGTTACCATGACCATGGAGCTACTCCTAAACCTTATACGGCAGTTAGAAGTGGCAAATATTAGGATTGTAGGAGTAACATGTGATTTGGGGGAAAAAATTTAAAGGTCTGGAAGGAGCTTGGGGTTTCCACATCAAAAACCTACTTTTCAAACCCTGCAGACCCAGCCAGAAAAGTGTGGGTTTTCTGTGATATTCCTCATTTGCTCAAGTTACTTAGAAACCATGTTTTAGACGATGGAGTAACCACCTTGCCCAACAATGCAATGCTGAACAAGGGCCTTTTTGAGAATCTGTTAGCAACGCAGAGCGGAGACCTAAGCATCACACACCACATTACAGAGGCTCACATAAGAGTAACAGGAAGAGCTCGGCAGAATGTACGAATGGCAGCACAGCTGTTCTCACGTCGCACTGCCCGAGCAGTTAAATACTTGCTACACAAAGACCAGGAAGGTGACTTAATAGAACTAATCAATGACACCTTTGACGTCCTGAATTCAAGAGTTCCTATGGATGACAAAGTACCTCTTCGAAGTGGTTATGGTTTTAATTTTCCAAGTCAAGAGAACACACTAAAACGCTTCCTGGAGGTTTGTTCGACCATGCGATTCGGAAAAAAGCAGTGCCTGCTACCGTTCCAGAAGGGCTTCATAATTTCAATCAAGTCGCTCTTCGGACTTTACAGTGAATTTAGGAATATGGAGGCTTCATATTTGTTAACTGCCAGGCTAAACCAAGATTGTTTGGAGAAATTTTTTTCAAAAATTCGTGGCTTGGGTGCATTTTACAACAATCCAACACCTTTCGAAGTTAAAAATAGAATGCGCATCTTAATACTGACTGGAAACACAGAAGACATCCCCTTGTCAGCAAACACGTCATTTAGGGAAGATATTAGTGAGTTGCCGTCCCATCTTGTTTCAACAGAAGAAACTGAAGAGGACTTCATAAAATTCATTACCAGCGAGTTATGCATTAATATAACAGGAACTATGACTGCTGAGTTGGACAGTACTCATTCCGGTGATCCCGACCTGGATATATTGCAGGCTCCCAGTGATGAACCAGAAACCAGTGAAGACTATGAATCCCAAGATGCGCTGAAATATCTTGCTGGCTACATAGCATACAAATGCAAGCATATTGACAGTTCCTTGAGTTCAATTTCAGAGAGCCTTCCTCCAGACTCCAGTAATGACTGGATCTCCATGATCTCCAGAGGCGGGCTCACTTCTCCTTCAACTGACTGGCATAACAAAATAAAGGAGTTTGAAGTAATATTTTGTAGCTTCCATGGACAAAGTGCTGCGAAGTGTAATGGAGTGATGCAAAACTAAATTTCCATAATAAGTTCCAAGTTTCCCGAAATTAATCACAAAGTGATCTCTCTTTATGTGAGGACAAGAACCTTCATTAGAATTAGGCAGTTAAACAAAAGAGCGAAGGCAGAAAATATCAGGAAACTTGCATGAGGAAAAATCTTCAATGGGTTGTTTCGTCATCTTCTTGAGCTACAGTGAGTAAGTACATATGAATAGTAACATGTTTTAAACTCTTAATACAACTGCTAGAAAGAACCTTCATTATAATACACAACTGGGTGTTTATTTATTCCGATTTTACACGTAGCAGAGCTTAAATAACACATACTCAGCGGCTAGTTTTTAACTCTCGCGGTTGAACTGTATTCTCAGTGACGTCATGCGCGTTAGCCAATGGCAGCGCGACTCTCCGGAATGGCCTACCTGAGTATTCTAGTTGCCTTGGGCGGAACTATTTTATTTTTCAATATTTTTTTTTTTTTTTTTTTTTTTTTTTGAAATGGAAGATATAGTTAAATAGGAAAGCAAATGTGTGTGAAATAGGTGTTATCAGTTTATAAATTAAAAGTGCATAGAAATGGAGTGGTTTCATGTATCACATATTTGCCGTTTTGTTCATTAATGAGAAATGAAAAAACTATTTTGCGCTTAAAGTCTCTCATTAAGCTATAAATTAAGTAAGAATGAAGTTCGATTTACCCTCACAGCACATTAAGTCGCAATTTTTGGAAGGGGTTGGGCTTCCGTGTGAGCCCAATCCCTCATAACGTTTATTCACATTGGGTGCCATAAATACTCATTTTACTGACGAGTATATCCAATATTTTATTTGATCTAAAGTAAGTAAGGAAAGAACTGCATTCCCCACAAACATCTGAACGTGTTTAATATAAAAATACGCATGTAGTTGTTCTGTGTCTAAAAGGTGGGCGGATTTGTGGCCAGCACCTGCGTAAATGTGTGTAAACACTATAACAAAAATGCACATGATTTTGAAGAAAGTCCCACCATCACACACCAAGATCTTTTATTACAAAATAGATGTCATTAAAACATACAATTTGAGATATATACATTTGTCACGTAAAGTGAAGAATTTTGGAGATATTCCCTTTTATTTTCCTGAATTTACTTATATATCTGTGAAATATGAAGCCACCATTTGGATTTATTTTTTTGTACTCTGTATGTCAGGGAATTCAAAGGCCTCCAAAACGACCAGTTTTAACAACTTGACTATCGCTGAAGGCCTACTCCATCCCCACATTTCCTTGCACTTATAACAAAATAACCTATAAAATAAATTCTCCAAAGTATATCTAAATTAACATTAAGAAGATTGCGCTTGTATAACGATTTTACACAAGAGTAGAGGGCAGGGGATTACTACATATCATAGTTTTCTCTGTAACAATTCAATAACCATCAAAAGTTAAGTTAATAAATGTCATGTTCATAATGTAATTCATACAATATTATACAAGTTTATCTTTTATTAGTTTGACATTTTTATCGTTTACACAGAATATAGAACAAAGAGGGCATTCAATAATCCATTTATATCTATGAGACGGTTTTAGAGGTTTTATTATTTTTAAATTTATAATTTTACAGTTTTCATATGCTAGTAAAGTAATCCTAGTTTATTATACAGATAATAATTTTTATTTTGTAATGATAAATTTAAAAATTACTGTCGAGTTATTACCAGCGCGGACCTCGAGTCACTATCACCCTGAAGATGGCAAGCGCAGTCCTTAGTGAAACGTCCGGATCGTCAATGCCTTCTATACCACGGCCTACAAGTTCGGAAAATAAACACATTTATACGTTTTAATAACGAAATATTTACCCTGTATTTATATTAAGTTTTACCATATATTATAACAGAAACATTAAACCAACTGGCCCCGACATTGTGTTGCACGTGTTCTATAGCGACCCTTTTGAAGGAACAGCGCGAACAAGAGCGATTGGGTCCTGATGAGGGAACAACAATATGGACCAAATCCCAATTGTGACCAAAGTTTTGTGAGACCTCCTGCCTGATAAGCCTTTATCGTCTTGCAGTTCAACATATGGGGCCATTTTACGTGCGTGGCTGAGCAAATGCTCTCCTCGTGTAGCATACCCGAATTTACCAATACAGTCTGACTAAAAACTCTGCTGTTACATTCACATGTTTATCAGTACCCACCATTTACTTTTATATCTCCTCTGCAATCTACTCTTACTATCTACTCTGTGTTCGGAGATGAACATTCGTAGATATTGTTCCGTTATATATTTCGTAAAGAATACCTCGTTATCTGTTGGCTTTTAAAGAAGATACATGCCAGCTGTCAAACTAGGAACGCGAAGGGTTGGAGGGGAAGATCTTTCAATGAAAGATGAAAAACATATGAACAGCGATTTTGCAATTCAAATACATATGGTAAAGTAATGGAATACCCAAAGAATAGCACTTGGAGATTGATAATAATATAACATGTTTATTTCACACTTTAGTCTTACAATGAAACCTAAATTTATTTGTAATGGATTTTGGTCTTTTTCTTCTGGCCTTTTAGTTATACAAAAGTATACGTGTATTCAAAATAAAAGGAGTTCAGCGCTATTGGAAGAAAATTTATTAATTTTATTAATGTAGCAAAGTCTTAGTAGAATTTTAATTAAAGTATTTAAGAGAGACAACAGATTGATATCCAAGTATTTTTTCTTTTGTTCTGTTGAAGTAGATTTGTTAGGTGCGGAGGAGGACTTCGGCAAGGACACATATAAGTGCGTTCTGTACCTACTGAACCTCCATGAGGAAAGGATGAAGTGTCCAGATTTAACCAGGATCCTTGAGGTTCATAGGTGTAACATCCCAACGCCATGGGACCACACACTGTTTCCCAAAGAAAAGTCTTGCTGAGGATTCGCCAGATACCGGACACTAGAACAGACAGTTGCTCAAAGTCTACTCGCTTGACACTGCGAGCATGAAACATGACGAGGAAATTTGGGACAAAGAAATATACGCTGAGCCAAGACTTCCTTCAATACTAGGGCGAGTAGTAGACATGGCTTTGTACAATTCCTTGATTAGAAGAGGCACCCCCTCTCCCAGAAGCTTAGATACGTCACAGTTATGTGCGTCATCTTCAGAGTGGAATTCTACCGAAAACCTCTCCCAATCTGGTAGTGGAGGACCTGTCGCAAGCTTCTCCCAGACGTAGACAGTCTTTCATGCGTTTCGAGAATCACTGCCGCGCCGAGTACAACCCAATCGGCATAACTCCCTTTTGGGAGGGGCTCAAATTTTTGGTCCGACATATGATTCATTTTCAATTATATTGACACCACAAATAAGATGTTCACAGCAGTAAAGCGAAACTAGCTCCGATGACGTGGGGATAGAATCCTGATGCTTCTGACTGGGTAAAATTAGATTCATATCGATTCCTACTGGATATAACCGGATTAATAACGAACTCTACTCCAAGCAATGAAGGATGTGGTCAGTTCCATCCAGCAGGAATCGATGCATATCTAACTTTAGTAGAGACAGCATATGTGCTAAATCACGTGATAGGAGTCGGTTTAGCTTTACTACTGTGAACACCTTAGTTACTGCGTCAATGTAATTATTAAACGGAAATTTTACAAGTACTACACATTCCAAGGGTGTGCAGTTGTAGTGGTCGAATCCTCCTGCCCCCCCCCCCCCCAAATGAGGGCATTCGGTATACTCTCTAACCACTCCATCACGCTCACGGTTAGAGTGACTGGTCCAAACGCAATCGAACCCAGAGCATCATAACTGAAAGCCTCATACATTTAAGGATGGATCACGACTGTTTCTCGCCAATATTAAATCTGTTTAATGTATGACCCGTTGTCACAAACAGTTCAAGATATCAAGTAACGTTTATGCCTGCCTCCTAGATTCACTGACGTAATGTTGACAATAAACGAATAAAAAATTAAGATTTATTCTCTCAACAGTACTAGCCTTTGATTAAATGTTTGTTAACATTTATTTATAAAAGTTATTAAAATCATCATCCCAAAATTTAATATAATTATCTACAACAGTTTCTGTGAAAATGATTACTTATACCAGAAAATGTCATTCTCAATAAAAGTTGTTCTAAATAAATTTGGAGAAAACAAACTCTCATATATTTACAATCAGATATCTTGAGCAAGTAGTATCAATTTGTAGAGAAAAACGTTACCCAAAGATAGCTCTGCTCCTAAAATATGTTTATTATCTGTTCAAAACGTACAGTAATCAAAGCAAATACTGAATTTTGCTCAAAAATTCCATATCGGAATTCACCGGAAGAAATTCTGAGGCTTCCCGAATCCAAAAAAGGAGCATTTCTAGAAAAATATTTCTATAAATATTTGTGTGGATGTATCAGCCTGTGAACAATATAATCTAAAATATGACGTTTCTTTTTCGAAGTTTCTGATTATTTCAAAATGGCCAGAACGTTTTTTATTAAAATATCATATATTTTGAAACATATTTATGGCAAAAATACGTGTATATACGAACTTCCTGGAAATTCACTCTCAAAGTTTTCCTCATTCTGGATAACGTTGACAAAATTTAATAAGCCCAAAGAAATAGACAAAATTCTATTGATGAAAACTAAAGATCTATTGAAAGCAAATAATATCTTAACACATTCTTGTGGAATTAACTATTTCCAGTATATTCCTTGTAATTCGTTGAATTTTTCAATACTTATACTTTTATTAAATGCGAATGCAATTCTCTCTCAAAGGTCATGCTAACAGAACAGAATATGTAAGCCATCACAGAGCTACCATCTCTTAAAATATTTGGCTATCATTTAAGGCTACCGCGTTCTCCTAATTCTATTGTACCTATATGAAAAAGTATTAAGACCATCATTAGATTTCTGTAAAGTTCTCAGAATTGTCAGTATAAACTGGAAGATGCAGCACCATCTTTTAAAAATATGCAAATATTATTGTTCCCACAATTATAACATATATAGTGTTACAGAAAATAGCCAAGACCAGAAAAAGGAGGAGGGGATCTTCTTTTGGCAATTGTTTTGATCCAGGCTGCACTTAAAATACATACACGTTAAAATAAGATAAAATCACTAAACAATAGCACATGCGTGAGGCGACTGTACTGTCACTGCGAGCCGGTTTTTCACGCAACCTCGAGAGCAATTTATATCGATGTCTCGAACAGGACGCGCGAGATATTGCTCATCGTTATCTTTCGCCATTTGTTTTATTTATTGCCATTTAACGACGCCCCTCCCTTTCCCCACCTGCCCCTAAACAACCTCGCTGATATCTCCTTCACTATTCGAGCTTAATCGATACCTAGATTGTGTTTTGTTTATAGTATAAAGTTATCCACGGATAAAGCAAGTGAACCGTGCATTAATTGATTCTTACGCCAGGGTTGTGGTGCAGAAATAAATGACTTTAGTGATTTAAATGAATATTCATCGTACTTGCAGGAATTTCAATATCTTAGAAGTGCGATGATGTGGAATTTCGATAGTAATTATTATGATGCCTATCGAAACGTTTTAATCGCCTTTATATCACTCCGTGCCCACATTGCAAAGATTCAACTCTAGATTTATAAGGTTGTTCAGTTCCACTTGAATATTAATTACTAGGAGTTTCAGGATCGGACCTTTTGCCTTGAAATGTTTACATACGATGTAACTTCAAACACAACACTAACAGTGAAAAAAAAAAGATACAGATAAGAACTTGATGGGGGATTTCAAAACTGCTGTCAAGGCTAGGTCTAGTGTATATATTCCTTTAGGAGGAAGGGATGAAGCAACAGAGAAGAAAAGGCTCAATGACTTTCATTTGGAAGGTCTCCGGTTTGACTCCCGGTGAACGCCATAGGCTTCTCATGGTTTCCCTGAGTCAGTAAGCAAATGTTGGGGTGCTTCCTCTTCTACTACAACTTCCCTGTAGGTACCACTTCACCGTCAACTGTTTCAGTGCTGAAGTTAAGACGACGGTGTTCGGCGTGTTGCTGCTGTTCTCCCTTGAGTCGTCGGTCGCCCTTTGACGGTCCCTCCTGTCCACCTTCCTCTAGCGTAGATGGTAGCGTGTTTCCCTCATGTTCAAGAGGTCCCGACTTTGAATCTCGGTCAGGGTGAGTTACCTGGATAAAGTGTTTTCGCTGTGGTTTCCCTTATCCTGAAAGGTGAATGTCGGATAAATCTAAGCTCCATGGGGCTGATTTGAGTATAATTTCACTCATTTCATTCATCGTCCGTTTGACTTAACTATGGAGGGCGTTGAAACCTAAGAGGGCTTGGAGCTTGAAAGGGTAGATGTGTACAAATTGGCTTGCATACGTGGTCGCTCAGGTCTGATTGTTCCCTCAGCTCTCCCTCTAAGGCATCACGTTCGAAGCACGAACTGCCACGCTGGCCTACGTGCGCTCTTCTGTCCCGATTTTGGAGACTACTTCATAATAAGTCCCTGTTCCTCTATCCCTTAAGGTCGGGCCTGAGTACCCGAAGCTTTGTATCTAATAGAGAAACAGGATGGGTGGTCAGCCCGATGACTGGTGTGAGGCTGAGAGAAATGGATGATAGTATGAGGGCGATATGAATGATAGGAAAGATGATGATGGACCAACTGGTGGAATCCTAGCGGGAGAAACTGTAGGACCCCAAGAATACCCGCCCCAGCGCTGTGATGTCCACCAGAAATCTCAATCAGCGATCGCCTGGAATCGAACCCGGTCCACCTTGGTCACAGTCGAGCAGTTCAACCACTCAGCCACTCAGCCACGGCTCTACTAAAATCGTATACTGGATAAATACTCAGGATGTCCAGAACTGGACTGGATTGTGCTAGGAAAATCGGTACGGAGGTCTAAACTTTGTTTATTGTATCTAAGGCCCAAGTGGAGCATCCTAGGGAGGAAGGATGAGGCAAGAGGAGACAGAGGGCGGCTGTCCCAAGGAACCACGACAGTACAGAGGACACGGTCCCTACCATTCACCAGTTGGAAACTACCTGGGAGGCCTGTGCAACTGGCATCCCACCTACCGTGGTCCTGAAACGGCCAACCAGGCCGGCCCGGACACCGAAGATCGTCACACCAGAGGAGAAACTGTTTACAGGAGCATATCATCCTGCCATGCACCGCCGAGACACCGGAGGACGTATCTACCCTGAAGGAGACCATCAGATGAGATATGATGTGAAATTATAATGCAGATGAAAAGGAGGAACGGGAAATTCGGGGGATGCAACTAACCTACCCAGCATTCGCCAAGGAAATCGAACCCGAACCTCCCGATTGCGGACGACAGACGAAACCGCCTGAGTTTCGCAATACACTCGATTCATGTCCAGGAAGTAACGATCGTTTAGTTTTAATAATATTTGTCACATACACAATTGAATCCTTTAATTTTCTAAATAATGAACGGCGTTAATAGGCATTGGTTATTCCTTCGCCGAATTTAAAAATCTAGATTTAGATTGGGTAGTTCATGTAGGGTCTTAATCAATTGATAGAAAAGATAGGTGTCAAAAATGGAATTGCATATCTATTGTTTGTAGACGTGTGATAATCTACCTGATGAACTTGTGAAATGTCCTAGTACTTGATACATAACACACGTATTGCATAAACGCATATCTGTACATAGAGTTAGAACGGTATTTCCGAAACATTTGCAATATCCAAAAGCTTGAGTCAAGGTTACTGTATATCGTTATTGTTATAAATATACCAAGTGGCTCAACAATCCCGACCTTCGCGGATGCAGATATCCCTTCATGCGTTTAAATAGTTGCAGAAGAAAGCGGAATGATTTCAATTAAACGCACGATAGTCATGTGAGTGGTATACACAGGCTAGTTCAACTCTAGGAACTGCCTTTTGTCGTTCGGAGCAGAGCAAATTCCACTCACACAACTTTTGTATGTTTCGTTCTGCAACGTTTTAACCCAGAAAGGGATATCTGCTTACGTGAAAGACGGAGCATTTGGGCCATCTGGTGTATTTAAAATAATCTTTAAATTCTGCATATTTCATACCACTGGTGTTTTATTTCTCATGATAATTGCCAGAACAGCTTTAGCTGCTGCATTGGCTCAATTCCTTTAATGACAAGTGCAGCATCAGTTTAAACTGTGCGACAATCGCGGTAAATTAGAGAAGTAATACGAGGGTGGGTCAAAAAGTAGCACTTCCTATTTTTTTCTCTTTTAATTGCCAAGAAAATTGAATCTAATTTACATAACTTGAAAACTAGAACATAGAAGATTAATTTGTCACTATTCAATATAATCTCCGTCCTTTTCCATAGTTTTGGTCCACCTTTTAACTAGGGCATGTTTTCCAATGTGGTAAAACATACGGTCTTGCTTCCTAAGCCATTGACGCACGGACGTTTTCACAGCTATCCCATCTTCAAAATGAATCCCACGATGAGCTTCCTTTAGTGGCCCGAACAGATGGAAGTCTGATGGTGCCAGGTCAGGGCTGTATGAGGGGTGAGGTAAGACCTGCCATCCTAATTTCTCAATTTCTGCAGTGGTGTAACGGCTGGTGTGTGGTTTTGCATTGTCATGCAAAAGAAGAACAACCACCACAGATTTTGTTGGGCGAACTCGGCAAAGAAGAGCTTTTAGCTTTTTGAGAGTTCTAACGTATTGGAAAGAATTTATTGTGCATCCCTGCTCCAAAAAGTCAATCATAAGCACACCCTCTTCATCCCAAAACACTGTCGCCATAACTTTCCCTGCCGACGGCTGAGTTTTGAATTTTTTTTTCTTCGGTGACTTTGTGTGATGCCATTCCATTGACTGCCTCTTTGATTCATGTTCAAAAAACTGAACCCACGTTTCGTCTCCAGTAACAATTTTTTTCCAGAAACTCCTCTTCCTCCAAATTGAAGCGCTGCAAGTGTTCGGAGGCTATTGCTTTCCTTATTTCTTTGTTTTGGGCCGTTAACATTGGTACCCAACGTGAACAAACTTTTGGGTAACCCAGTTGTTGAATAATCGTCAGCATACTGCCTTTACTGAAGGAGGTGATGCGACACAATTCACCTGTTTTTACCCGGCGATCACCACGAATGATGTCATGGAATCACTGAATGTTGCATGGAGTCACTGCAGTCACCGGTCTGCCACTTCGCATTTCATCTGCCAATGGTATTTGCCCTTCAGCTTCGTTACAGCGACGAACCCATCGTCGTAACAGTGCTGACATCCACCGTTGCATCACCATACACATTTTTTAGCCTTTCGTGAATGCGAATTGGCGTTTCACCTTCCGCAGTCAAGAATTCAATCACAGAACGCTGTCTAATACGAATGTCAGCCATTTTGCAAGAGGATGCAGTGCTGGCACCTGTTGACTTAGGAAGTTACTACTGCAGGGGATTGGAGAAGAAGGTTTGAGAAATTGCGCAAAATTCGAAGTTTTCACATAACTTACTTATTTAAGGTAAAACATTAGGAGGTATTACTTTTTGACCCACCCTCGTAGTTATGGAGGCTATTTCTCGGCGGAATGAACATTCATAACTAGCAGAGGTACGGATACTGTATGGTAGATTACGTGTAGAAGGTGTGAGTATTAATAAATGCGATGCACACCAAATAAAATGACTGTTTTAGATTATATTTATTAATTACGGCAATTATATTTGTAACTGTATGTCTATTTTGTATGACTTTTGTTCTATTTTGTATTTTTCTATTTTGTTTAGCAGATGCAATGCTTCTGCTAAACATATTATTTGCCACTAATATTTGTAAATGTAATTAACCTCGATGAAATATAAAGGAGTATGCTGAGATTTTCTATAAAAATAAATTAATTCTAAAATATAATTTACAGGCACTAATCCAAGAGTTTGTAGCTTGGTAAACATAGCAAAAAGTTCCAAATTTTCATCTCCTGCCGTAACAGAAGACAAATCTGTTTTGAGCACGCCCCCTCTATGTTTTACGCAGGTTTTGGCGCTAGTATGAACACGTAAGTTTTTTACTGGTGCGATCTGGCGATGACGGAGCTCCAAGGGTCAGGGGAGACCGCTCTGTCACAATCAGATTCAGATCTCGGTGGGTGGGAGGGGTGCGAGGGCGTGGAAGTGCCGTCCCAGGAAAATAGAACCATGCAAGTGATCAAGTGACCACCCTCGATAAGCAAACAAAAAATAAACAAGCTGACCTTCCTGTTTTGGCCAAACTATTACAAATACACTTTTTGTAAATTTGTTATACCGGTCCTTCCAATGGCTCAGTTCAAAAAGATGTTCCATCCCCATTAGTTTCGTTATCCATTCTTCTACAAACTCTAATTATAAACGTTCATTTATAGAAAGAGTTACATTACACATTTCTTTGCAGGTACAAGGAGAACAGAAGAGACAGGATAGTCAAATACGCTTAACTCACTTTGAAATTCCAGGATTACGTCATTCCTGAGAAGCAAATGAACGACAGAGCAGTTTAAAAAAGTGATGTGCCAGAAAAAGTAATAGAAACGAATCTTCGATTAGGTAGAGAGGGTACAGCATGCCACGAAAAAATTCTAAACGTTCACCGGAAATTCAGTACATTATTATAAAAAAGGAAACATTTTTGGGAAATGTTCCGGTGTCTGTGCGTGCATGTGAGTCTTAAACAAAATACTTCTACAAATAATCTCTTAGTATCTGATGTGAATATTTTTAAAGAAAATCTTCACTCCAAAATGCCCTCCAGAATATCTACACGTGCGCACGTAAACAGCAATGCTGTTACCTGAGTAACAGCTGCTTTTGTTGTTGCATCAACCACTGCATTGTTGGGGGAAAAATCTGTGAGTCGTTGTTTTTGTAGTCATTGCGTGTATTTTACTATAAGAAAGTACATTCAGTATTTCTATAAGTCAGTGATGAAAGTAACGAAAAGCATAAAATCCTAGATCAGCTATGCACACAAGAAGCAATACACCTGCCTGCCGTGCTAAGGGTCTCGGGTTCGATTCCCGGTGGTGGGGCTGGGAATTTTTCTTCGGCCAAGATAATTTCCCATCTTCCCCAGAGTCTGGAAGTATGAATGAGTGTGAATGTGTGTGTGCTCTAATGATTAAAATCAAACGAATACGAGTTAACACCTTCGATATGTTCCAAAAGAGAACGGCCGCCGATATGACCATTGCAATTAATCTGAATCCGAAAGCGGCTCAGTTCCTTGCAAGTCATAGGTCTACGATGCACTGCGATCCCATACTAATGATTAAAGATACAGTATATAGTGAAATCATTCCCTCCAGATCACAAAAATGCTTCTCTTCTTATGTGTGGAACACATTCGCGCCGCTTTTCTTCAGTAACTAGATTAAACGCCGAATACAGTAATTCTCTCATTCCAGTGAGCTTGAACGTCATGTTGTTACGTGCTAAGTCACAGGTAATGTTCTTAGACCTCAGCCAAGATAACACTTCAGCTTTTTCAATGAATGTGCTCCGTTTTGTGCTCCGTTTCTACTGAATGGTAAGAGGCATTGTCTATTATTATCACACTTCCAAAACATACTTCTAGTCATTTCGTCATGGAAATCTTCTTTTCTTTTAACACTCGAACATAATTTCACTATCCTCACTGCCGATTTGCAAGATAATTAAACCCCGACGTTCTCCACTCGGGTGTTTTAATTCCGTACTCAAACTGTGCAAAAATGCACCTCTTTTT
>CM060948.1:348148640-348276140 GCA_030765055.1 Mantis religiosa | reverse complement strand
GGGAAAACACCGGAAAAACCTTATCCAGGTAACTCACCCTGACCGAGATTCGAACTCGGGGCCTCTTGAACGTGAGACAGACATGCTACCATCTACGCTACCGAGGCTGAAGTTGAAGGTGAATTGGTGTTAATTTGTTTGCTTTCTTTTTTACCTATACTGATTTTAGTATTGGGTTTGAAATTTAAATTTTCCTTCGTACCGATTCTTCAATATATTGTCACACCCTACATTAGAATAGATTTAATATTTATTAGCTTTGGGGGGAATCCGTAGCGGTAGAGCTAAACTATCTCAACAAACACTAGTTACACCACGCGGTAGGGTGGACATGTTATTTTACTGATAACTAGCTTACCTGCATGGTGGTGAAAGGTGGAAGGTCCAGCGAAGGAAAACTCACAAATGCATTTTAAAAAGAGGTTTAATAATCCCAGACAACTTACATTCAATGAGGTTTGTGTTCCGGAGGGTTGCTACAAACACATCCTCTCACGCTGGTGGCGGCCGGTCGTCTGGGGGAAGAGGATATGCCAACCCCCTCCCCAGCGCAGCCAACGACCAAAGTTAAGCCAGTCGCCAGGTCTGACAACCCATACAGGGTTGCCACACCTCCCCCCGGACCACAAGCTGTTGACCCAGGGTCAACAGAACAATTAATAACAAATGAAAAGAAACTCGCTCGAGTGATGGAACAAAAAAAAAAAAATAGCATACAAACATCACAAACAGTATTATACACATAAATCTTGTCTCTTGACGTTACACATTCGTTTCTTTACTCCAGTGTCTGTCTATAACTTTAATTAAAAAGCCCTAAAAGAAAAATAAATGAAGTTCAACACTTTTCACCACTACTGCACCAAGCAAAAAAAGTTTCACAACCTGCCTGAACAGTACATTCCATTCCCACTGGTCTCACAAATGTAATAAAAAAAACTTGAAGCTTGCACTGCAGTCACTGATGAATAAAGACCACTGAATTGAGCACAATTGTACTTGCTCTACACTGAATAACAATGTGCGGCATTAATAGTTCTTCTGCCCCCAACACAGGTACGAAGTGACAGCACTAATAGCTGCCAAAGCTCTGACGAACAGTGGTCATAAAGGGCGGACCAGAGCCCGATGACACAAGGCAGTGTGGCAGGTTTAGCACTCCCATGGTGCAAACAGTTCGGTAGGAACAGTGTGGTGCAGCAGGAACGCAGATAAATAGGGCTGACTTGATACGTATCATCATACTACAACATTATTTCCAAAAATATAAGTGTACGTCAATTACAGAAGACAACTACATCATTAAAACAAACTTCGCTTCTGAACAATAATAAATAATAAAAAAAAATTTAGGTGCACCCCATCTGGGTAGCAAGATACATGATAAAACTAAGATAATTTCCATCACTCGGCAATATATAGAGCTTACAAATTTTGACAAGATAAATCAAATAATCTTCACAAAATAATCTTCACAAAAGAATACATAAAACGTAGGAATGTCACAATCAAAACTTTACAAAAACCCCTTAGGGTAGAAATAATACAATACACACAGCACAAAATAATTTGACCTTCCAAAACATTGAATAAAAATATTACAAATTTTCAAAATACCAAAACTTACAATTAGAGGGGTACCCCAAAATATTACACGTGGCCATAAACTTTTTAACAAAACTGACGTGTACACTTAAACAAAAATGAGCTCAGTTTTTCTCTTTGTTTTACCATTATAATTTCAATCATATTTATTATGTGCGCGCACTACTTAATATCATCAGTACTACTACCTTTCAAATCAACAAAACTACTTACAATCTACCAACATCAACATTTTGCATGCCAACAAAACTACTGTCACATTACTACACCAACAAAAAAAAAATCGTTCTACAACACAATACATAGAACAAAACTGAAAGAAAGATTAAGTTCTGGGGCCTCAAAATTTCACATCCTAGATACACAAAAGAGAAAATATAGTATCATGTCTTAGCCTATTCTAAAAACTTTTGTATACATTGAAGGGTACTTTTGCTTTTCAACATAAAACTTAGAATTCAATAAACCATTAAAGCATACTGGTAATCACACAACTCCAAAATATATATCACTCTTAATGCAAAACAATTTTATCAAAATGTTCAAACTATTAGCATCCTGCAATAAAGAGACAAAGTAAACATCTGTACTAGTAATGTGCTATCTCCCAAATACCTGGTAACTATGGCGAGGATGACAAACAGAACATCCCCAGGTCTCAGCTTCATAACAGTCATTCACAAACCTCTCTGTGATTCAGGTTTTCCTCATCATCTTAGCATGCACATTTCAGCACCAATGCTAAACAAAACTCAAAAAATACACTTAATTACTTGCATCGATAAGCACACTTCAGCCATTTATCGAGCCTAAAACACTGGATTAACGGGCACATTACAGCAACCCCATTAACCAGATAAACTTTACCTCTACATCTTTCACATAATCACACATAATTTCATTCATCCTTCTTATCGAGGTAGCACAGCACTAATCCAGAATGTAAACTTAAAATTAATAAACAGAATTTCAATTTTCTAATCATTGCAAAATTTATCATAAAATGAGGTTATTCAACTCAAAACAGTTATTAGGGAACATATACTTTTAATATCAATTAATTGTGACTTTCAATAATAACAATTGTATGTTCAACTTTTGACATCTAATTCATCAAACATCTATCCAAGTATTGCCATTTGCCAATAATATACATCATATTCCAAAACAAAATAGCTTAGCACACTATACACTAAATCTCAAAATTCACACTCAGAAATCAAGGGACAATATACTTTACATACAACTTTTTACATTTAATGTGACACAAAAGAAAAGCAAAATGCATTTACAGTCTATATGGTCCCACAGGATCAAAATATGGGAATATCCTAGAAACATGTACTGATTGTTCCTTAACTCTAGGAGCATTTGGTCGACGGACCACATAAGTAACAGGAGTAATTTGTCGAACAATTTCAAAAGGCCCAAAATATCTATGAAGCAATTTGGTACATTTTCCCTTTTTCCTAATTGGAGTAAAAATCTTAACAAGCTGACCTACTGCAAAATGAGTATCTCTATGCTTAGCATCATATCTTTCTTTCTGTTTAATCTGTTGCTGATTAATATTATGGATGGCTACTTCACGAGCTTTCTGAATCTCTTCCAAAGTTTGCCGAACAAATAAATCATTTGAAGTGGCCTGAAGTTGCACCTGATTTGGTAAGGAAGGTTCACGACCATATATCAAATAGAATGGTGAAAATTTTGTAGTTTCCTGAACAGAAGAATTGTATGAAAAAATCACATATGGTAAAACATTAGACCAATTGCGCTGATTTGAATCCACAAAATGACTAAGACAATTTAGTAAAGTCTGGTTAAATCGTTCAGTAAGGCCGTTGCATGCAGGGTGGTATGAACTAGTAAAATGAGGGGAAACTGACAAAGCTTTCAAGAGTTCCTGGGTTACTTCACTCAGAAAGACACTACCACGATCAGACAGTAACATGGCAGGGGCCCCATGCCTGCAAATAATCTGATGTAAGATGAACTTAGTAACCTGGGGAATGGTAGCCAAAGAGAGAGGGGCAGCTTCAACCCACCTAGAAGCGTATTCTGTAGCAACTATGATATACTTATGACCCGACGTAGAACGAGGCAAAGGGCCTAACAAATCTATTCCCCAACGTTCTCCAATAAAGTTAACTGGAATAGGCTGCAAAAGACCAGCAGGTTTTTGATTCTTAGGTGCCTTCCTAGACTGACAACTTGGACAAGTTTTCACAAAATGCTCAATATCTTTTTTCATACCTATCCAGTAGTATCTTGAATTAATCTTACTAAAAGTTTTAGAAAAACCTAAATGACCAGATAGTGGATCATCATGACATGAGGACAAAATTTCATGCTTTAACACCTCAGGAATGACTAGTAAATGCAAGGGACCAGTAGAACTCGAATTTTTCCTGTACAAGACATCACTTTTCAAAATATAGGTAGAAGCTTGACGTTGAACCTTAGCAGGAGCAGATTCAGGATCCTTAAGGGCATTAATAATTGGAGTCAGAACTGGATCATCATTTTGTTTCTGAGCAACCTCAACTGGTGATAGCAAACAGGTAATTAGCTCATCAAGTTGTTCAATTTGATGCTCTTCAGGCTGTAACACAGGGAACCTTGACAAAACTTCTGCGTCATTATGTTTCTTACCAGATTTATAACATATATCATAATCAAATTCCTGTAACTTTAGACTCCATCGAGCCAATCGGCCTGTCAAATCCTTTAAATTGTTCAGATAACAAAGGGAGTGATGGTCTGAAATAACATGCACTTTATAGCCATACACAAAAGTCCTGAAATGTGTTAAACCAAAAACGATTGCCAAAAGCTCTAACTCTGGTACACTGTAATTTCTTTCACATTTTGACAAAGTTCTAGAAGCATATGCAATAGGTCTAAGATTATCATTTACTTTCTGTAGTAAAACACATCCTATTCCTAGACCACTAGCATCAGTGTGTAATTCTGTATAGGCTCCAGGATTATAATGAGCCAACACAGGAGCAGAAACAAGAGAGTTCTTTAACTGCTGGAATGCTGTTTGCTGATCCGGGCCCCAAATAAAACTTTGACTTTTCTTGGTCAGCTGAATCAATGGATGGGCAATGTAAGAGTAATTCTTAATAAATTTCCTGTTGAAATTGAACAAACCCAAAACTTTTCTCACGTCTCTAACATTCTTTGGGCGTGGTAGTTCTTTGATCACTGTAACTTTCTCAGAATCTGGGGAAATTCCATCTTTAGATACTTCAAAACCCAATAACTTTATCTTTTCCATAGCAAAGAAACATTTCCCAGGTTTCAGTTTAAAATTATGCATTTCCAAACGTTGAAAAACAGCTTCTAAGTTTTCTAATAATTGTTCAAAAGTTTTGGCAAAAACAACAATATCGTCCAAATATGCTAAAGCTTTCTTAAATTTCAAGTCTCCTAACAATTTCTCAGCAACAAAACTGAAAAATCTTGGTGCATTAGCAAGCCCAAAAGACAAACGTTCAAATTCATACTGCCCTTCATGAGTAACAAATGACGTATACTTTTTACTATTCTCCTCTAAAGGAATTTGAAAGTATGCTGACAACAAATCTAAGGAAGCAAACCATTTAGCTTCTCCAAGGTAACTAAGGAGGTCATCAATAAGAGGCAAGGGAAAGGCTGAGTTTACTGTAACCTTATTCAGTTGACGATCATCTACACAATACCGCATAGAGCCATCTTTTTTCTTTACCAACACCACAGGTGATGACCAAGGTGACTGAGAATCTCTAATAATACCAGCATTTTTCATTTCCTCTACTTGTTGGGAAATAATCTCTTTCTGCTTATGAGCTACCCTATAGGGTCGTTGCTTAATAGGTTTTTCATCCTTTACCTCTATTTTAAATTCCGCTACATTAGTTGAGCCTAAATCTTGCAATGAAGTGGCAAAAACATGTTCATATTTTAACAACAGATTATGAAGATCTGACTTTTGAGCTTCAGTTAAGTTGGTATTAACATTAAATTCAAACTTTGGAGCGTTCAATGGAGTAACATCCTTAGGTGAAACTGAGTTACTTTGAACAAATGCAACTTCATGAGCATTAGCTAATACAGTTTTAGCAAAAAGTGTTTGAGGAACAGCTGAATTATTATGTACTGGTATCACAAAGTCCTTTGAAGATTTGCAAACTACAGGTGGAATAGAAATATTCTTCTTATGCATAATACTGGTAGAAGGCTCGAACATAACCTCATTTGTAATATCAGCTGAAGGCTGCACTGCCACAAAACAAGTAGTAAGCGGTGGCAATTTAACATCTTTTACAACAGAAACTTTATTAACTATCTGTACCTCATCGTTCAATGGAATCACAGCAATATCTGTAAAGGGACCACCACATGTTTCAAAAGGAATGTGTACCATTTCTCCCTCATGAGTTTGAATCTTAACTTCTGCACAAGAATAATCAATGGTAACTTTATGTGAAGTTAGAAAGTCATTACCCAAAATGAGATTATATGCCAAGTCTTTTACCACTAACACATCTTCCTGAAAAACAAAGTCATTAATTTGAAATTTCAAATTTGTTTGATAAGGCGCATCTAATAACTTGTTACCAGCTGTTTTAAGCAAAATCTCGACAGGTTTCATTTTAGAAATGTCATTGATATGAGCTGCATTCACAATGCTAACTGCACTTCCTGTATCCAACAAAATTGGAAGTTTTGACTCCCCAATGGACCCCAAAATTTGCAAAATTTGACCTGGAAGAGAAACAACATTAGACACAGGTGAACTTACTTTGGGTACCTCTAGGTTATGTCGGTGGAGGCTGGGCCTCTCGAGTTTTTTGAACCAGATGGTGAACTCCAGCAATTACGTGCCATATGACCACGCTTGTTGCAATTGTAACACACAATAGGTGCCTGTTGTCTCCTTTCATGATATCTTGGAGGCTTAAGTGGAGGTGGCTGCACAGTAGATGCAGCAGCGAATTGAGACTGAAGTTGTTGCATTTGGGTAGCAAGTTTAGTGACCTGTTCACTCAATGTGGAAACAACATTAATAACTGGTTCAGAGTGATTTACACTTTCAAACCGTGATAAAACAGGTGCAGATGACACAGGTGGAGAAGTGTAAGTTGATGTTTGTGCTTGTACTAAATGTTGTCTATGTTGCACATAAAAATTAGCTTTATCAACGCTTTTAATAATTTGTAAAACCTCCTCAACTGTTTGTGGATTTAATGGGAGCAAAGCTTGCACATACTGAGGTTTCAATCCTTTCACTAAGTTTTTTACCTGCTCCATTTGTGTCACTGCAGCGTTAACTTGGTCACACAAGGATAATACATCATAAATGTAATCTAATACAGGTTCATTTTCTAATTGTACCCTCTGCCTAAGTTTAATTTCCAACAATTCATCTTGATTGGACATTTGAAAAGCTGCCAAAAACTGTTGAGTTAGAAAATGCCAATCATGCTCAGGGTGTCTATGGCAAAAAGTTCGGTACCACAGTGCTGCTGTGTCTCGCAAGTAACATGGGAAAAACTTCAACTTTTGTACATCTGACCAACCATTTGCTGTAGAAACTAAGTTAAATTTTCTCAAAAATTCTGAAGGACATATCAGTGCTATCCTGTCAAAACAGGGTGGATCAATAAAAGGCCGAGAAACTTGCATTGTCTGAGTCTGATTAACATTAGGTGCCATGGATACTTCTAAATTACTAGGTACATGTGCACTTTGATTAGCTAAAGCAGAAGTCGAAGCTATTACATCATGTGAATCCATTGTAACTGGCACATTGGATGATTGCCGCGTTTTCTTAGGCATTTTGACTTACTTTTAAGTAACACTGGACACCAGAATAAAATAAGCAGAATTACCAACTGGAATGAACACAAAAATGAAGTGCATACTTCACAAAAACACCAAAAAGAAACTATTTACTTTGAATTTTACTGCCAAAACTCACAGAGCGTCCCTTGAAAATCAACACGTGACCACGTGGTGTCCATTATCAATTTCCATGTAGTTATAAAAAAAATTTTAGCACAATATTATGAAATAAGTTTACTATTGAAGAAATCAAATAAAAACAGACCAAAAGTTAAAGGATTACGAGACGATGACCAGATTAGAATTTCTAACTAATTGAACACCACGCGGTCGGCCATGTTTCCTCCATCTTTCACCACCGTATACATTCGAATTTTTTTCATAAAAACCGGACTAAAGCAAGGAGAAAAAAAAAAATTTGAGATCTTACCCGCGTCTCCACCAATATGTCACACCCTACATTAGAATAGATTTAATATTTATTAGCTTTGGGGGGAATCCGTAGCGGTAGAGCTAAACTATCTCAACAAACACTAGTTACACCACGCGGTAGGGTGGACATGTTATTTTACTGATAACTAGCTTACCTGCATGGTGGTGAAAGGTGGAAGGTCCAGCGAAGGAAAACTCACAAATGCATTTTAAAAAGAGGTTTAATAATCCCAGACAACCTACATTCAATGAGGTTTGTGTTCCGGAGGGTTGCTACAAACACATCCTCTCACGCTGGTGGCGGCCGGTCGTCTGGGGGAAGAGGATATGCCAACCCCCTCCCCAGCGCAGCCAACGAACAAAGTTAAGCCAGTCGCCAGGTCTGACAACCCATACAGGGTTGCCACAATATCCTTCTGCGACAGTTGTGGATTACATATTTTGAGACAATTCTTCGAAATACACTAGGAATATATTCGCTGAGAACGAATTTATTTACTTCCATGAATTGTAAATAGAATTTCTCGTGCAACTTTCTTGACTTTTGTGTTAACAAGCTATTGGTAACATTGAGTGCTTTTGTCGCAGTTTCTGGAGGTGTAAGTTCAATGCCACTGTTACTAGTGTCAGACATTTTTACTTCTTTCTAAACTGACGCTAGTACTGTTGTGATCTAAACCAGAATAATCGATACTTGAGCTTTTACAATGTTACGTGCCACTTCTGATTGGTCCAATACCAATACTTTAATGAACAGGTGTACTTTAATGAGACCCATTAAAGTACTGCTACCAGTCGCATAAATACTCAAGTTTGGCATGAAATGAAATGTGTAGTGTTTAACGCTCGCTTTTACTACATACGGCACCGCAGGCGATGACACTGATGATACATGAGATGAAGATGGAGCACCGGTGGAATGAGATGGCGGGGGAAACCGGAAGTCCCGGAGAAAACCCGCCCCAGCGCCGTGTTGTCCATCACAAATCTCACTTTGCGGTCGCCTGGGATCTAAACCGGGCTGCCTTGGTGAGAGCCAAGCGGCATAACCACTGAGCCACGGCGCGGCCCAGGTTTGGCATGGGCGAGCATAAAAGGAATAAATTAAATCGAAACACAAAAATTAGTGTATTACTATAAAGAGATGTTTACTGCATAATAGAAAAGAAACTGAAAATAATTTACAGAAGGCCATATTTTTTTGGATTGAGGAACATTATGAAACAAAAGTATCATTAAATAAATCGAAAGTAATGCCATTTTCAAGAAAACAGCCAGTAAGGGTGAAAATAATAATGAAAGATCAAACTATCAAGTTGGGGCAAAATTGTAATTATTTGGATCTGACATAAGTTATATATGTGATAATGATTAACAAGTACCAACATATATGTAAAACTTATAGGAGAACTTTAAAAATATAAGGAAAGAAACACAACTTAAATTTTAAAAGTTATGACCGTCCTTAGTAACTTTTATGGGAGTGAAATTTATGTTTTAAGACAGAAGTATAAAGGTTATAATCCAGCAACTGGGATGACATTGTTGAATGCAGTTAAGGGAATAACAAGATGGATTAGATTAAGTAATGAAGAAATAAGAGAATATTTAAAGATTAGTGCTCTAGGAGATATCATAGGAAATAATAAACACAAATGGAAAGTCCATCTCAGTAGAATGGACTCAGTCTACCAAAAGGTGTACTAGACTACAAACTTAACGGAAGAAGAAGTTATATGTGGATGAGTGAAAAAAATCATGTGTATATAACAGTTCAGACTTTTCCACTATTGATTTGCTCGTGAATGAGAAGGTTGTTTACATGTAAGCTAGTGTACTATGCTCAGAGAACGCATGGAGAACTTTCCCCCATTTCATTTTACAAGGGAAACCCAACGCTAATTGAAAATTCCGAAAGAAGTCTTCTCCTTTATGGAGAAAGCAAATCGACAAGTCTACATTACAGACTGAAATGACAGTCTCGCATGTCTACAAGGAATTGTGTTTGCTAACTCTTGGGAAGAAGGCGCTGAAACCACCACCTGATTCATTCATTGTCAGGATGGCGGTGATTTACTCTGCAGAAAACGTAGACAAAGGCAATGTTTTACCATCCAGAGCAATAACATCGATCGATATAGTGGGTGGTGTGTGTGTGTGTGTGTGTTTTCTCTGCGGTTCGTCCCCACGATTTACATATTCTGACCGCCACCTTCCTTATGGAGAAGCTACCAAATAACCATAAAAATAAAGTGTGCTTTCCATCGACACAGCGATGAAATATGGCTAGCGGAATCGCGCTCGTTTCCAAAACTTGGCTTTTATGAAAACACTTCGCTCCTTCTCTAGATGGAAAGTTTTTCTTACAGCTCTGTAAGACGCTATTTCTGTAAGTGGTGTCGATTCTAATAATTACACTGAGTTGATGGTTATATCGACAGGGTTATCAACCTGAAAGCATAATTTTGTCAGCTAGATATCAGAGTACGACAGACCAATTCTTATTTACATTACATAGTAAAACTTATAAAGCGAATTTATTAGTCTGAAACCATTATTCGGTTATACAAAAAATTGATATGTTGCATTCACATATCTCGACCATCCTTTATAACGGGTGTGTTACCCAAAACGTCCCTAGCAAATATCTCTGAAATGAAAATAGGGATTGGGGAAATATTTGATGAACATAGAAGCACAACAGATTATCATTAAAGATCTGTCAACTTTGGAACAACGTAAAAAATAAACGAAAGAGAATCATCATCATCATCATCATCATCATCATCATCATCATCATCATCACGGTATAAGCCTTGTGGCCCGTTCCGACTTCAAGGCCCATCTCATTCGTGGCCTGCCAACATTTCTTCTACCTACAGGTTTATACTTGTATACTATTTGTGGTGTACGGTCTTCGGTCATTCTCTGCACATGATCTTGCCATTTTTGCCTGTATGCAATGATCATTTCACTTAGACTCTGAATTTCCAATTCTCTTCTAATATCCTCGTTTCTTTTCTTGTCTATGAGTCTATAAACCTGCCACCTCTCTCAGAAATATCATCTCAGCAGCCTCCACTTTCTTCTGTTGTGAGATAGTCAAGACCCAGTTTTCACACCCATAAAGCAGGGTTGGGATCGCCATTATTTATACAGTTTTAACAAAGTTCGACGATTACTATTTTTAAAAGTTCTTTTTATTGTGCCACATATTGTTTGGAATTCAAGGAAACAAAAGAGAAATAATGTATAAATAGAATGTATTTCCCGGGCTTGTGGGCCGTGGTCAAGAGGATGAAAATTCTCCTGACGTTTCGCTCATATCTCCGACGAGCATCTTCAGAGGATTCTAACTGCGTACTTGCTGAAAGTAGCAAGTACCAGCAAGTACAAGTATCCAAGTAGAAGTACAAGTATCCAGCAAGTACCCAGCTAGAATCCTCTGAAGATGCCTGTCGGAGATCTGAGCGAAACGTCAGGAGAATTTCCATCCTCTGGACCACGGCCCACAAGCCCAGGAAATACATTCTATTGGATTAACGCCGGCCGTGAAAGCCTAAACATGTGCATAATGTATAAAGTTAAATTATAAAAAATGTCTAACCAGTAAAGAGGCTGTAAAGAATATAGCTTTATTATCAATATAAATGTATTTTGAGGAACAGTTCTAAGATGAGGTGACATACAATTAGAATGTTTCATTAATAATTATTCGAAATTATATGGATCTAATTTTACTTTCTCTACCACGTGCCTTATAACAGAAGAATATTGCATTCCGTTCAAAAATTCGAGTTTTCATTGTAAATATACATTTTGAAGTATCCTGAATTCAAGTGTTTTTGGTCTATCTGAAAGAGGTCTATGAACGTGAGTGTGTGCATGTGCCCGTGTAAACATAACTAAAAACGCAATGTCGTAAATACAGAATTTGGTGTTTTAGTTCAACATAATCTGTTAAGAAGATTTTAAAGAAAATTCCCAATCCAAATTACTCTTCACACGGATAACATTTACTTTGCCACAAATTGCTCTATAGGTTTTGGATAAAATACCACACATTCAGATATGTTCACAAAAAAATTAAATCTATATCTTGATTCATTAGGGAACGGAGTCTTTGCATAATGATAAATCCTAACAGAGAGAAAATCTTAGCACAAAAAGATGCGGAGCTTGTTAAAACACACATTTTACAGCAATTATATTATTTTGTGAGGTTAACAATTTCCGAGCTATTCTTTGTTATTGGTTTGAAGTTTCCAATATTTACACCTTTTTCAAACATATACTATAATGGAGTATGATATAATGCAAGTATAATAGAATTATAAAGTCATTACAAAGCGACCAGCTCTTAAAAAATTATATATTCCCTACAAGTATGACCATAGTGCTGTGCAATATGGATTCTTCAAATATGTGGACTTACATATCTATACTGTACCGTAACTTGCAATGTTAAAACTACTGAACATCTGCATACAAAAATATTATACCATTTAAACAGCTGTCGCCATAAGACCATTGTTATCTTAAAAATACTCTTAAAGCCTGCTGTATTACAATGCACTCACAAAGAACTGGTGATTGATAAAACCATTACAAAGGTGTTCATTTGACTGATTAAAGTATATATGAGAGTAACTATTTTTAACAATAGTTTATATGGAGTACAGAAAGGCATGTCACTCATCTCATTTTGTCTGTATACCACGTAAGTAATAGGCAGAGAAAGTAATATTTCCCCCAAAATAATTTGATTAATACGACTGGCCCCGTAGCTCAGTCGGTAGAGCACCTGCCTGCAGTGCTAGCGGTCCCGGGTTCGATTCCCGGCGGTGGGAGTGGGGATTTTTCTCCGACCAAGACAATTCCCCATCTTCCCCAGAGTCTGGAAGTATGAATGAGAGTGTGAATGTGTGCATGATCTAATGATTAAAAACCAAAGATACACCAGTATGTTCCAAAGGATCACGGCCGCCGATATGACCATAGCAGTTAAATGGAACAAGAATTTTACTAATACGCATTTTGGAATACGTGAACCCCCCCAAAAAAAAAAAAAAGCATTTTAAGGAACAAAAAAGTTTGTACATGTGTGTGGAAAAAAAACAAGCACGAAAATTCGACCAAGTACCAAATTTTGTATTTAAGTTAAGCGTCTTCCAAAGGCGCAACACAAAGATTTTAGAATCTCCCAACCGCAACTTTTATTTAACATGGAATAATTTTCAAAAATTCGTTCTCTCAAACATAACAATTGATGGATAGAGTCAACATGAAAAATTCAATGCCATGGCCGGGGTTTGAACCACGGATCTCCTGGTTTCCGTCCAGTCGCTCTAACCCATTGAGCTACCATGGTCAACGTGCCGTCCTGAAGCCTGGGACTCAAGTACTTACGATAGTAAGTCGCCACAAACGGTGTATCTCGAAATCGAGAGCCCCTGGTGGTCTACCGGAGAAATATATGAGTCAATTGGAGAATTTAATGTCAGGATGGCACGTTGGCCATGGTAGCTCAATGGGTTAGACCGATTGGACGGAAACCAGGAGATCCGTGGTTCAAATCCCGGCCATGGCATTGAATTTTTCATGTTGATTCTATCCATACAGAACCTTAGTCAATGTACGGCTAGTGTGAATAAATGATTAATTTCCACCAATTAACTTATATAACAATTGATTTTAATTAAAATACAATAATGTACTTTTATGGCATAAAACACGTACATTCTGAATTTTCTGTGATATTCTCTGAAGTTTTCTTCATTCCTAAGCATTTTGAATAATCTTCTTTAAATAGTAGACGTATTGATAAAAACGCATTGCACAACATGTGAAGGTGTCTTTAAAACTCACAGTTTATTCCAAATAACCTTTTGTGCCATTAGCCATTTCCAAAATATCGGTTATTATCTTTCCGATATTAGTTGGTTCTCGCGATTGCATGGAAACACTATCGATTTTTAAGAACAGTATGAAGCGTGCAGTTCTCAAATGTTTATAGGTAGCTATTCCCTTTATATGTATAGCTAAGAGTTTAAAAAAATAATCCTATCGTACTTAATGAACAAGTCGATTAGAGAAACCTAGGCCAATATACCTAGAAAAAAGCATCTAAATCCTGTACAACATTCAATTTGATATGCTAAAAGTATTTTGATATAATAGGTTACAGATTTAGCAGATTTATCATTAGTGTGATAGCTTCTTTAATCCCCCCTTAAGTAAAAAACACATTATTTTGGGTATAGTTGATAACACTAAGGCACTATTAAATGGGGTTATGATTGTCCGTCATTTTGATTAAGGAGGAGCTATAATAAGGAAATCAAACTTCAGATTCTCCTTACTTAGTGCCTAATAATAAATGCAAGTCGTCGCATGTTCAATAAAAATTTATTTTCATTATGGTGGGCTGTTCTATATCAAAATGTCTCAAGAGATCTCATAAAGGACACAGATTACTTCGATCCTCGAATAATGATTTCAGAAGAACAATTTGGCTCCAAAATTGCATGCGCTGAGGAGCTCCTTCGTCCAGGATCTGAGACCTAACTATGAGTTTTTGCTACTTAACCTGTTGAACATTTTAGTGTGCCGTGGTAGGTTTCAATATAAATACAACAGCGAATTAAAATGTTTATATCTGTAAAGACACATAAAGTGGTATAGTTTTGTGTGGACAAAGCCACATAATCTACGATTTCTTTAAGTTACATTTCATATTAATAACAGTCTGCATTCTTTAATATTTAATATGCCTAATAATACTCGTCTACAAACTAGCATGTGGTTGACAGTAACCACATGGAATAACGGTCTAAATAAATGGGAGGGGATGATTACGTCATAGCGGTTGTCATAGTAACGATTAAAATGACCAATTAGAGTCGAGACGTTTCCATGACAACGTTAGACACTAAACCTTGGTTGTCGATATTCTATCACGTGCTTAGCATGTCTTGCGGGTGAGCGAGTTACGCAAACGCTGCAGTGATCATAATAACTTGGTGTTTGTTACTCTTGCTGATAACGCTGCATAAACAGAATGCCCTCACGTATGCAAAAGTTAGAGATCCTGTACTGACAAGTTACTTTTCATTTTATTTGTGACAATTTGCCTTGGTTTACGTGTGCCTGAGTCCGTGTATCTGAGCACGTGTTGTGATCATTTGCAATTGTGTTTAATGAATGTTTAATTATGTGTAAATATAGTGACAAGCGAAAAGCTGAACGTGCTTCGGAACGAAATAAAGGTAAAGGTATTCCAATTAAAGGACATACACGGGAAATAATGTGCTCTGTGAGAGTATACTTCGATGAGGAGAAATTGAAAGGGGAGTCTAGTATTCCATTTCTAAGTGCTTGATAGGGCTTCCCGTGCTTTAGGTATCAGTAAGGGCATTAAGGTTAAGATTCGGAAAGAAAAGTATTTTAAGGAAGAAAGTTAGACATTGGGATATAAATTAGAAACTCCCGGAAAAATTATGTAAGCGGCATTTTGCCACTTCAATAAGCTTCAAGATGTCACAGGTATGCCTCTTTTGTTACGATAATCTTTACATTGATGTGTTCTTGCATATTCTAGCGTTTTCATGTAGGTCTGCGAATGTAATATTATCTTTGTGTACAGCATTATAAATAATTAATAATATAATAATAACAATAATAAAATACCCATTGCAGTCGCAACTGAATTACCTTCGCACGCGTAATGCTATCGCGCTCTCCACGTGGCAGCAATAAACGACGTCGCCTCTCTCTCCGTACGAAATGTCAATCACTTTCTAGATTGGCGACCCGTATAGTTGCTGTATTGAACTCTAATACGCATGCATCACGCACCAAATTCTACGTACTTAAACGTGGGAAATTACGGCATGACTATGCGTGCCAGGCAATCCGAGGACACATTTAAAACTGAAGGAAGTGGTGTACGGCAAATAGGTTTCATTCAAGCCACATAATGAAGTGGAATTAAATATTACGTTACTAATAATTTGAAATCGCTTTAATTTACGAAAATATGTCACTAAATTTTAATGGCAGAAGACTTCTGTATACCTCTCTGACAATTTTAAAATGATTGCTAACATTTATTACCAGCTATTACAAATATCTAGAAGAAAACAGCTCTGGTCTGAAGTCACTCTAAATATCGTTTCTTACTTGGAATATAACTGTGCAAAATGATAGCACGGTAATTCCTCTTATTTTGTAGTTCAATATTACATATAAAATATTGCTACGATATAAAATATTTTAACAAAAAGAATTAAGTTAAAACATTGCGAAACTTACGTGACCAGTCCAACGTGCTATGAACGTGCTTATATAATCAGGAAGACATACCTGCAACAAAAGCAAAATAATATTAATAAACCATCTACAAATTAACATGGATAAAAATCAGATGCAAGCACATCAGATGTTTTATAAACCTTCCTTATTTTATACCAACAATGAAAAATATTCATAAGAAGTGGTTTAATCCAAACAATTCGTTCAACGTAAACAAAGAGTGTGCTAAAATTTGATTTATTCACTTTCATATCAATTCTAAAACTATACATGCACAAACATATTCTATGTGTGTTTTGTTATTCCTGATAAGTATTGAAGAGACATTCAATTATTCAAGAAAAACAAAGGAAAGTCCTTGAACGTACATTAATCATCAAACAGTTATACAAAAACTGCAAATATCTTGGAAATGGCAAACGCTACAAAAAATCCTACGTTTTAACGAGATCAATACTTATCTAAAGTAAGTTTATTTAAATGTATTGTGGTGATTCAGTTATATAAAATGATTTCAGAATAAAGGAAATTTCACACACTATGAATAAAAATTAAACATATAATTGAAATGAATTGAAGACATGCCCGGAAAAACGGGCTAACCCTCAAAATAAAGTAGTTTGCGATAAGTGCTGCCCTCTGTTGTTGCGGCAGAGAGCTATCTTTTCTTGTGCTGGTCTATCATCCGGCAATCATATTACGCTAAATAAAGAGAGTTGAAGTTCTTGCGTTTCGTGATATGCTATGCGTATAATGTCAAAAATGGGCTAACCTATGCATACTCTGTGCCTGCCATCTAGTGACCGGTCATACATTTGGGCCTTGTGACCGTGATTTCGGCCTTATAGAAAAAAAAGGCAAGCAGCTTACATTTATGTTCCAGATCAAAGGATGGAGTTAGTGAAGAAGGAAAAAAAAAAACAGGGTAAAGAATCCTTTTCATGTTGTTAAAATGAAAACTAACACGTTCATCTCTGCAAAGCCTTTTTACGTTACAGAACAGAAAAGGACAGTTTCAGAATCTGGAAAGTACAAGGTGAGCAAGGTGACATGCATTAAAGTATTTAAAGACCATCCGTTTAAGTTATATTTTAAATGCACTTACGGTGGAATTGAGGATTATGACACTTTTGACATTAGAAGGAAAATATCTGGCAAACTATGGTTTAGTTATATGACATTTCCTCAAAAATACAATGGTCCAAGACCTATAAATCCTGAAAAATTAAAAGGCTTACTGGATCTGATGAATTATATCCCACCAATTTATTATGAGTACTATAAAACTCTTAAATCTGAGGCCAAAGTTTCTCAGAATATTACTGATGAAGCATTTTTGATCAGTCGGACTACAACTGAAAAGTTTGTAACTACTTCCCAAAAAGATATACCTACTTATTGAAAAGTGGAATAATACAAAGTAGACCTTGTTTAAAAACCAAAAGACATACTTAATTATTAGTTTTACCTAAAAGGTATTTAAAATGTATTTAGAATAGAACTTGAATAAATGGTGACAAAGGTTTTCACCTTATTTTTCATATTTTACTTTTATTAATGTAATTACATTAGTCATGTTTTGGCGTCTATTAAGGACAAAATTGATAACTATACTGTATTCTTGAGTCTCATATTCTTAGAAATGAAATAAAATAATCTTAACAATTCCTTTCAACCTCATTAACAAAACACCGTTTTTCTCCATTTTTAAAAAAATGTTGGTTAACCCGTTTTTCTGGGCATATATTCAATTATTCTTTTACACTATGAGTGAGTAGGACAAAGTTTGGAAAAGTAGAGACAACTGAAAAATTCCGGCTGCGGCATGGAAATTTTCAGTCAGACTCTACGTTTGCAAACTTTGTCCTATACATGGCTAGTATGAAAGAACTATTAATTTCCATTAATTGACCTAATAGTGGTCTGAACTATGAAGTACGGGACTTAGAGTACTTACAGCATAGTAAATTGTCATTACGATAGTTGTCTCATGTGTTTATGAGACCTCATAGTGGTTTACCGGGAGAAACACCAGTCATTTCGAGAAATAAATATGGCGCTCCTGGTCCCGTAGCTCAGTCAGTGGAGCACCCACCTGCAGTGCTAGGGGACCCGGGTTCGATTCCCGGCTGAGGGTGGAGACTTTTCTCCGACCAAGATAATTCCCCATCTTCCCCAGAGTCTGGAAGTATAAATGAGAGTGCGAGATCTAACGATTAAAACCCAACGAATACGAGTTAATACCATCAGTATGTTCTAAAGGAGAACGGCCACCGATATGACCATTGCAGTTAAAGGCGGGGTATAAATGGAACAAATAAAAACTGTCATCCTGGCATGTTGCCATGGTAGTTCAGTGGTTAGAGCAGTCGAACGGAGACCGGGAGACCCGAGGTTCAAATCCCGGCTATAGCAATGAACCTTTTAGTCTATCTTTTTATTCAAGCAGTATTTTTTTATTTTTCGTGTTTCCATTGCAAGTATACCATATTTTAATAACTGCTTAAAATGTTTTTGAGAAAATTGAAAGTTCAACGAAAGATTATTCGATAAAGAGTATTTTGATAAACGGATACGTTAAGGAAAATCTTAGAACTGGTGTCCTTAATCATCTTCTGAATCAATATAAAATTTGGTATACTTGACTTTTTGAATTATGTTATTCAAAGACAAATAGCTTCATACGTATACATATACACAGATACTTTTTAAAAATAATACAGTCTAATGTAGATTATTTTAGAAACTATTTTCCTAGTTTCTTTTTACCCTCTTCTTAAGGGGGACTTACATCCGCTTTCCACGACTCTCAAGTGGATGCCTGGGGTCACACGCCTGTCGAGCTGAGCAATTCTGCATCAAGTGAATGCCCAGGATGGAGGATCAGCACAATACCTGGTAGGAGGGTGAAGAAGATGATATGAAGTCACGGTGCATGGAGCAGTTGTGGAATAAATGGCGGTGGATACTGATTGCCCAAGACAAGAAGGCAAGCTGGAGGATTGTGCAACGTAATCGCCTTTGCTGCCACCTCGGGGTGTAAGCTCGTCTTCCCAGTATGACAAGGATGAAAGACTCGTTTAAAATACACAAGTGTTGTCACATAATACCTATCTCTGCAACAAACACTAGATTTGGCAGCATGGGTGACTCATATGCACTCTCATTCACTCATTTCCTAGTAAACAGGACCGCTACCGGAGCAGATCAGCAGTTCGAGCTACTCTGCCCTTCATACCCCTCTATTACTTGTTTCAAATCGGAAGGTGTTTGTCCTTAAGCACTACTAGGTGAGCAACCAATCGGAATCCTGCGGTGTTGTATTGTATTCACCCTAAGTGGTGTGTGACGAACAACAAAATAATCAATTTCTAATAAATACTATTCGCGCTACGACAGAAATTCAGATTTTGCAAAAACTGCTCCATGAGTAAGAAGAGAGTAGTGTATTTAACATAACCCTAAAAGCCCCATATTTTTAGCTCAAATAGTTTTCCTAATACAAATAAATGAAGTAGATACCATTATATTATAACAACGCATTGCGACGTAAGCACTGTAATGAATATCACTATTGGTTGGCATGTATGCGTGAACGTATATTTGAAATTACTCAGAACTAAAACGTAAACATTTGACATGATGTGGTAAAAGAAATATGTACTTTGAATAAGCCAAGGTGTTTGTTAAATTCGACGAGGGGAAACGATACACTTCTTGCTAGTCTGGCAGAACGTGTCTGCTCATATTATATCTTTGTTTATGAATGGTTCGTAATCTCTATTTACTCTAGAGTTTATAAATCAGCATTATTCAGTTACTCTTTCATGAAAAAGTGTATCAGGTAGATTAGTGAGACGTGATGCACCATCACCCTTACCACTGCCAGAACAATCCAATTGAGTTAATGTGGGCTCAAATTATGTTGAAAACACAAATAATTTTTAAACCGTCTGACACTGAGCGACTTATTTACGAAGAAATTGACAAGGAATACAAAAAGACTGGGAAAACCGCGTGAAACATCAGATAAACTACAAGAAGACGACTTTTGGAAATTAATGTCACGTGACGAGATTTTGGAACCTTTCATCATAAACTCAGACGTTGAAGACAATGACAATGACGAACTGTCTCTTAACGTAAGTAACATTCCCAGCTATACGGATGCACCACTGGTATTTTCGTTGGATTAGAAAAATAAGTAATTCATAAACTATACTTAATTTTAAACTAAATATTTAGCCCGCCTCGGTAGCGTAGACCGTAGCATGTCTGCCTCACGTTCAAGAGGTCCCGCGTTCGAATCTCGGTCAGGGTGAGTTACGCAGATAAGGATTTTTCCAGGGTTTTCCCTCATCCTTTAAGACAAATGCCGGTAGCTCTAAGCTCCATGGACCCTGGACTCATTTGAGTATCATTTCACCCAATTCATTCACCGTCCAATATAACTTAACATTGGAGGACGTAAATTAAAAAAAAACTAAATATTTAAAACATTTGCATAATATACGAATATTCGTATTGCAATTGTGATTTCAGCAAGTGTATTTTTATAACTTTGGAAAATTCAGTTTACGATAGCGCCAAGAACACTTGCAAGTGTGCGAGAGAGTTAGGGAAATATAAAAAGAGTGTGGATAACGAGGTGGCAACGTTGAAGGCGATAACGCATCTGATTGGCTACAGGCGAGAACTCTTCCCATTTGAAACACATAATAGCCCTCTTTGTGTGGGTATATAATACCGGAAAATCCAGACCAGCAGTGGCTTCATCCACCACAAATCCCGCATCCCGTCCACTGGCATCGAACCCAGGCCGTCTAGGCGAGCGACGTAAACACTCGACCAATATGATGCCTATTTTATAAGTTTCTGTTTTAAAATCTCTGCCATGCAACATTTTAACAGTTTTCTATATTCACAGCACTATGCCGATTCAAGGTCTATGAAAATTAGTATTTTATGCATTATGCTTAAAATATTTTCCTAAACATGTGTTCAATTAGGCAATATGTAATCATCTACATGCATTCTTTGCTTTGAAGGGAAATAAAGGAGAATAGATACAAACTAAGATTGAATATCAAATATGCAATTCGTATTTTGATTAAAATGCCAATGGAAACCCTATGCATTGTACGAGTAGCAGAGAAAAGAACTTCTACGTATACATACAGTTCAATGTAGCAAAATATAAACAGTATGCTTACTTTACATTGTTGAAAGTAAATTCCAAGATACTTCAAATAAGCTGTTCTGTTTTAATGACCAAAAACTTGGGCAAGTTTTGATAAAAGAAAAGATAAGGGAAAAGGTTTCCTAGATAATGTTATTTGTGTCGGAGATTTTGTTCTATATATTTCTAGCGTGCGTTATGAACGCTTATCTGACTGCAATAAGACTACGTAACGTGTATCCAGCCTCTGTTACAGAATGACGGTGAGTCAGTTAAAATTTCCACCGCAATAATCTCTGAAATTAAAATAGAAATTGAAAAGCGACTCCCACAGGATCTAGTGCCGGGATACCTGCCTTTCACGCAGGAGGCTCTGTTCAGTTCTCCGTACCTGAACATTAGTTTACGGGATGGCTCTGGCGGTTGAGTCTGTGGCCCACATTTTGTTGGTCCGGGTTCGGTTCCCGTGGCCGAACTACGTGATCCATGGATTTTTGGGGGTTTCCCAGTTCGGTAGGCAAATTCTGGGTAGGTTAATTGCATCCCGCAAATTTCCTGTCCTCCATTTTATCTATATTATATTATATCATCTCTCATCTGGTGGTCTCCTTCAGGGTAGAAGGTCGGCGGCAGTCTCGGAGCTACATGGCAGGATGATATGCTCCTCATAAACGTTTCCTCCTCCAGTAGGATCGTCTCTGAGTCGGCTTGGTGGGCCGTTTCAGGACTACGGTGGGAGATGACGGTTGTACTGGCCTGCCGGGGAGTTTCCAACTGGTCAATCGTAGGGACCCTACCCTCTGCACTGCATTGACTCCTTGAACTCTGTGCCTAGTCCCCTCCATAGCATAATCAATCTAATCCCAAATGATAAAGACAAGATACGGACTCCTTTAGGTAGTTGTTACAGCTAATTCCTTAATATGTGAATCATTTAGCACAGTTAGAACTTTAGTAGCCGTATATAATTTAGTACATGGTAGGAAGTTATATTTGTTGCATTCATATGACTGGTAAATATATATTCTTCAACAAGGAACTATACTTACAAAAGTTTTTTTTTTTTTTTAATTTACGTCCTCCAACGTTAAGTCATATCGGACGTTGGATGGAATGGGTGAAATGATGCTCAAATGAGCTCAGGATCCATAGAGCATAGATCCCACATTTGTCTTTCAGGATAAGGGAAAACCCTGGAAAAACCCTTATCCAGGTAACTCACCCTGACCGAGATTCGAAATCAGGACCTCTTGAACGTGAGGCAGACATGCTACCATCCACGCTACCGAGGCGGGCAAGCTTTTTCTTGTTACCACTTCATGTTAACCGAGATAAATATTTGTATAACTGTCTTTATTACATATTTTGCTGTAGATAAATTGTGAATTGGAGGATACAGTAGACTTAAAGATCTAGTTGTTCTGTTACGGCCTTGAAATTATGTTATCTATTGGCCAAGGGGAATGAAATCGAAAAGCGCATTTTCCATTTAGCACAATTATAAATATTGTAAAATCAAAACAAAAGAACAAGGAATATCTGGCAAATGGTTTACTTTATAATAGAAAGGAAAAAGAAATAATAGGTCATAGAAGAAGAATTCAGACGCTATTCCTAGAAATTTTAAAATATACATTTAGTCATGAAAATGTAGTGATGTTTCACTAAAATTTATTAGAGACACTTTTGAGAAAATCTAAATACTCAAAACATTTTCCATGTGAAGCATAACTTTTAATGGGGAATACTCTTGAGAACAATCTTTGGATGCTGAAGAACTTGAAGTTTACTCTTTAAACTATTCTTTTTATAATCTAGCTATTCACACACATAGTCACACATATTTGGATACACAAACATGAAGTTTTTCTAAAAATATTCTTTGCTGGAATCAGCTGATCTCAAAACGTATATTTTAGATGAAATGTCGTTATCTAATTTTTTAGTAGAATGCAATACCTTTACTATAGTTTTTCATTTTGACTAGTCCGCTCGAGGTTAAGTTTCTCCACCTTGCAAACGTTTCCTCACTTCTCTCAGTGACTTCGCAGTGAATGAGCGACAGTGTAGACCTTAAATGGACTGGTTAAAGTGAAACCACTGCCCCTATAGTGTATGTCCTAGAGAAGTAAGTGGATTTTTGGAGGACTTTACACGCTATTCATAGATTATTCATTATATACATTTTACTATTTATTTAGCTATCTTAATATCCTGGTATTTAATCATTAGAGCAGTATTTATGAGCAAATCAGAAATTTCGTAAGATATCCCAGATAAGGTGTTTACGATGCTCGGATTTTCTCGAAAATCGTCACGTCGTATCTTTGAAAGATATTCAACTTAGCAACCAAATTTGGATTTTATTGAACATTCCGTTTTAGAGCTAAAGCAAACAAAGTCATACATACACACAAACGAATGGACATTTTTTATCAAAAGTACTTTTGTTTGTTCGATTCGGTCGCACTCACAGCATTATTTCAGATGAAATCTTGGTATCTTATATTGGAATCGAATACACTCATATATCCTCTCCACCTAGTTGATAGAGGTACAGATTTTACAACGGAATAAGTTAGATCTATATACATTTATTCTGACTGATATCTTCCAAAAGAAAGCAATGAAATGAACCAGTCCCTGGAGGCTTTACGCCACAAGCAGACATGCCAAAGGAGCGCGCGGACGAGAGATGCCTGGAGAGAGCGTTGAACAGTAGGTGAACCAAGCAGTCCTCTAGTTTTCACTCTCTCCTTTAAGCAAGCAATCGCGGCGTCTGTCCGACATCGCTTTACGACATGAATCTGAAATATGAGAACAAAACGGAATTAAAGGAAAAGGACGGAAAGAAAATAGTAATAGATAACATTCCAACATTTGCGAGTATCGCATCTTACACCGGAGCCGTCTCACTTCGTTTGTTTCCTTATCGTATACAGTAGATATGCAAAAGTATAAACCGATTAATAACAGGCGACAGGGAAATTTTATCATACACATGTTATTTATGAACACTTTTTAAACCCTTCTCTGTAGGGTAGATGGTAGCGTGTCTGTCTCACGGTCAAGAGGCCCCGAGTTTGAATCTCGGTCAGGGTGACTTACCTGAGTAAGGTTTTTCTTCGGGGGTTTGTTTCACTTATCCTGAAAGATGAATGTTGATAACTCTAAGCTCTATGGATCTTGGACTCATTTGAACATCATTTCGCTCATCGTGCGATATGAATTAAACGTTGGAGAAAGTAAATAAAAACGCTCATTAACTGCTGTCCTCAGCATCCCATTAAAAACTGGATGTAAACGACGCTTTACTTTGCTCAGATAGCTCTTTGTCATGCTTGAGAAATCTATAGGTACTTTATAGAACTTAAACCCGTGGCAATACAGTTCATATCGGACTAGGGCCTGCCAATCCGACTGCCGCCCTCACGCCCACATACGCAAGGTAGAAGAGGGCCATACGGGGACGAGATGTGGTCAGCATCTCGGCATCCCCCAACCGGAAAGTTGGCTTTCATGACCAGGGCCCCTTACCTATCATAAGCTCCCCATTCCCCATACGATGTTAAGTGGGCACCGGCCCTACACTCGGGACTTAAAATCCACACCCCCAGGGATGAGATCGAACCATGGCCGCATTCCGTGGCAGGGAACCAAGGCATGTTACCATAGCCCACTACGCCATGGCGCAGGACTGAGGCTCTTTTACGTGTTGTATATTTACGACACTGAACCACCGGCTTTACTTCCTTTCCAAAGGAAACCATGTCCGAAAAAGTGTATACCCCTCTACCGCGTTTATACCCACGACCTTGAGCACCAGGGGCTAGCATGTTACCACTAGATCATGTATAACGGCTTTAGAGATATAGAGACATAGAGATTTTAGCAGAAAAGGTGTTTCTATTTTTGTCTATCTGTCTGCTGTCTGTAAACAGCGTAATTCGGTCCGTCCCTGTCTGCTGGCAGGCTGCGGTCAGCCTGAATGATTTTGCTGAGTGTCCACCTTCAAGCCGGGTTAACCGTAGGTAGATGCTTGAATGGGATTTTATAGGGTGACTTATTTGAATTTACGTAGGAAGTGAGAATAAGGGTGCAAGTTTTCTCTTCTGAATAGTACAAATGAAAACAAAAATTAGTAAGATACTACATTTACAATCTTTAAATTCACCACCTTTCACTCTGAAGACTTGTAAGAAAATCCCCAAACCTAAACTAAACCTTACAGGAAACGGATTTCGAAAATTTTTATTTTCGAAAATGGCTGATGATCTGGATGACAATACCATACTTTTACGGTGTTTTCACGTGAAATGAAATATATATCTTTAAGTTTCAGGAAATAGATTCTGAATTACATTTTATTCTGCATAACTGGTAAACCGTAAGATTGGTTTATATGAAATATGTTTTATTTTGTGGAGTTAGCAATTCAAGAAACATTCCTTTTTATTAGTTTGAATTTATAAATGCATCTTATTTCTGAAGAACAAGCTCGTTTTCTTTCTTTTTTATTCTCTCCTGGTCATACAAATAGAACAAAATTTGAAAGCCATCACAGAACAAACAGCTGTAAAAAGATTTGATTGTCGCTTAAGCCTAATGTATGACCATATTGCCATTGTATTGCAATAAAACCATATTTATATTTGGATTAACGTGAAGTAGAGGAATACAAAGTTAGTGCAGTAGTGAACAGAGAAGGTCATCGAGTGCGACACATCAATTTATTTTTCCGTTGTGAAACTGTAAGGAAGCAAATAATTCGAGGTTTTCAACTTTAAACAATATTTCGTTGAATGTGAAGGGGTCTGAGACGTGACTGGAGCTAAAGTGAGAACAGAATTTTGAAGGCAATGTCTCGTTTGTGCATTTAAGACAGTTACGATTGAATCTACATGCAAGAGAAACGAAAACTACTTCAACAAGAGAAGTTTCTCGGGATCGAAGCAAGTTACAAGAGGAATTTCTACACAACATAAAACTAAACGGGCATTCCAAGCAAAACGACACAAGAGATGAGATCAGACTGGATGTTCTCAAAACGTGGGCCGCAATCCTTCGCCGTATGTCGCTTTCTTCTCTATCGATCACCTGACTTGGCAATGGGTTGTATTTTGCCTAGCAATTTCATAGTGATGATTCAGTGAAAACGCATCTCCATTATGCCTAAAACATTATGTGCTGCACCCATATGGCTATTCTTTATGATCTTTTTTTAAATCTGCGTCCTCCGACGTTAAGTCATATCGGACGATGAATGGAATGGGTGAAATTATGCTGAAATGAGCCCAGGATCCATAGAGATTAGAGTTACCCGACATTCGTCTTTCAGGAATAGGAAAAACCCTGGAAAAACCTTATCCAGGTAACTCACCCTGATAGGGATTGGAACTTGGGACCTCTTGAACGTAAGGCAGACACGCTACCATCTTCGCTACCGAGGCGGGCTTTATGCTATTCGAAATAGATAATCACAGATATGTTGTGTTACAACTTTCCTTGTACGAACAATAGAATCGAGCGGAGTGGCTCGGGCGGTTTCGTCTGTGGCCCGTATTCGGGGAGTCCGATTTCGATTCCCTTGGTCAACCTACCTGATCCATAGGTTTTTCCGGGGGTTTTCCCGGGGCACCAGGCAAATGCTTGGTAGGTTAGTCACATTTCCCCAAATTTCCTGTCCCTTAATTCTCATTTCATATCACTTTTCATCTTGTGGTCTCTTTCAGCGTAGAAGTGTCGATGGGTGTCTCGGCGGTGCATGGCAGGATGATATGCTCTGAGTAAAGAAACTTCCTTCTTAGGTAGCACGGTTGCCGGTCTCATGTTGGGGCGTTTCCGAACCACAGAAAAGTGCAATATCCGCTGTCCTCGCCTCTCGAAGGAGTTTCCATTTAGTAAAATATAGGGTCCCTCCTCTCTGCACTGTTGCTTAGGACGCTGCCCTCTGTCTACTCTCACCTCATCCTTCTTCCTGGGGTTGTTCTCAACTGGGGGTATAAGTACAATAGACCGCAATTGGGTCTCCGTGCCGAATGCCCTCCGAAAAGTAATCCAATCCAGTAACAATAGAAGTATGTGAATATAGCACGCTTAATGTGTGTGTAGTGTTTAACGTCCACTTTTACTACTTACGGCACCGCAGGTGGTGACAATGATGATACATGAGATGAAGATGGAGCACCGGTGGAATGAGATGGTGGGGAAAACCGGAGATCCCGGAGAAAACCCGCCCCAGCGCCGTATTGTCCAACACACATCTCACTTTGCGGTAGCCTGGGATCGAACCCGGGTCACCTTGGTGAGAGCCAAGCGGTCTAACCACTGAGCCACGGCGCGGCCTAATCAGTACGCTTAACAGACGGTCTTATCAGCCACTGGATACTTTCAATCTGCATAAAATTATAAGCACAGGAAAATTCAAACTAATAACCCTGAATATCTCGGAAATGGTTAGTTCAAAAATAGACCTGTTTGACAATTTTTTTTACCTTAAGATCTAATTTTTCGTGTAAGATGTAAAGACTTATTAGTTACGCAAGTCATTTACAGCAGAGAGGATTGTTCTCAAAATTTCAATATATAAATTAAATTTAGATGGAACTATCTTAAAAGTATGTCGTAATTTAATTAAAGTTATTTAAACTATTTTTGAGATTAAATTGAAAATTATTCAGTCTATGGGATATTTCGGATGGGGAAATTGTTAGTAGTATTTATTCTTTTAAACCTTCATGGTGCATTCTTGAAAGACGCTGTCTAACCGAAGTCTATTTTTCATTTATGCTGTTCATAGATATAGAAACCATTTTGTACAAATGATTTCCTTGGGAGTCTAAAACTTAATTTCCAGTAAAATCTGGTTATCTAAATACCTTCTATACCTCCCAATATATGAAGTAGAGAAAGTGAAAATTGTATTTAAATGCAACAGCCCCTTCATTTTAGATGTATTCTTTATAAAAGCGGAGAAAGACATACTGCATAAATATATAACTATTCTTTGAAATTGGTATGTTTTCCAATACCTTATATACATTTCAAGTGCCTTCGCCATTCATTTGTCTTTTGCATTGCTATTGAAAGACTGGAACTGGAACTACTTTTAAACATCTGACTGTCACTTCAATCCCTTTTATACGTATATATATGAATTAACAGAGTACATTATGATCTTTATCAGGAAACGCACGTGGATTTCGGCGCTTAACGCCACACGAAGACCTGTTGTGCTCCTGGAAACTTCTGGAGGGAAGGAAGACAAAGTACCAGATTCAGGACCTCTAATCACATGCCTTACAGCATTGGAAGGTCTCTCTGAGCGACCGAGCAGCACCAAATGTCAGGACAGTTCTATAAAGCAAATTCCATCTCGCCCACCAACCCCTCGCCTGTTCCTTCCACTCTAGAACATGCTAAGAAAATTGAATGTCTAAAATATATGCGGTGCTATATAAACATCTGGACGTCGTCTATCTTCCAATCCGAACTGCTGAAACATCCATGGTTATAGTATCCGATCCAACAAGAATCAAACTCGGAACCTCTCAAATACCAGCTTTACAGCTTATCGTTCACGAGTTATCGTTTTTAACATGAAACAAATAAACAAAAACAAGCTTTTGTAAGAATAATGTGTATAAGAATGGGGTAGGAAAAGTCATGTGAGTGTATCACTACAACACTTTTTCCTACGCAATTAAATAACTGTATATAAAACAAAATTAATTTCAATTTTTTAAATTTATTTTAAAAATTACGTAAATATTCAACACAGTGTATTGAAGTGTTAATTATTAAATTATATCGACGAAAAACTACAATGAGTCTGTGTTTTGGTAACTAAATACGAGGTGCTTTACTTAGTTTGCTTTTTAAAAGGTTTTATGGGTATGGTTATAATCTATTAAGTATTGATATGATATGATATATTTATTGTGCATACTCCATAATTTTACAATTTACAACTTCAGGCTACATTCATTTGTCTTTACCTTGTTGCTACCTTGGCTTACATGACACCCTGGTCTTCTGTTCTGCCAGGTAGTTCTTAACCTCCATACCTCCTTGCTTACTTAATTAGTTCCTTTCTTCCCCCTGCTCATCCTTAATTACATTTTTTACATTTCAGGCTCATTTTTCTTTTACTTTCTGTAAGAGCTCACCAATACTTCTTACCTTCCTTTCCTCCATTCCCGTTAACATTTTTATAGCTACTACCCTCTTCTCTACTCTCTCCCATTTTTCTTCCCAAACCTTTTTTTCTCCACATTGCAACCTCCTCGCATTCTGTTACATAGTGTTCTATGCTTGCTTTTCCCCCACACAATTCACAAATTCCCTTTTCCCTACCTCTTATCCCTCTTAGAAATATTATTCCTGTTCTCATCCATGTTAACCCTTCTCTCTCTTGCCTATTGCAGTAATCTACATATGCTTCTCGTCCCCAATTTCTTCTTATTTGTCTGTAAAATTGTAATGATTTCATATTTTCTGTACTTCCCCATACTCCCTGTCTTTCTATATCTTCTATTCAGCATTTTACTAATTTACCCACATCGCTTGTGTTCCTTTCCTCTAATCTCCATATATCTCCCATTCCTACGTTTTCCATAATTCCTCCTATCTTTGCCCATCAACTGTTTGAGTTCTCTAATCTTTTTTGCTGTTTCATGCATAATTTCATAATTTCCCCCTCTTCTTTGGCCAAACACCTATACCAAAATTGTATTATTCTTTCCATTATTATTCCATTTCTTTTGTATTTCCTAATTCTACTAAAGGTACTTCCCTAGATGCTGACCTTGGTAAGCCTAACAGCTCTTTACAAAACTTTCTGTAGTTTTGGTCCACCGTTTTGTTTATCTCTGTGACCCCCCCCCCCAAATCTCCACTGCATACAACATTTTGGATGCAACTAGTGCTTCGTACATTCTTTCTAACCACTTGGTTGTCATTTCTAGTTTATATTTGCATATTCTTATTCTATTCATTGCTGCCCTTCCTTTTGTTTCAATTTTTCTCCTGTGTGCTCCCCACATAAAATACCATTACTCTTAACTAAAACATACATTTCAAATAATTAATTTTAAATATTACATTGTCTTCCATGCGTTTAGTAAATATCTATATTGAAATTTCCTTCCAAGGGTCCGCTGAACAAAAGGCATATATTAAAAGGTTCCTTAATAGGTGTGCATGCGCGCGCCCGTGTGTGTCCAAAGACGGAATGTCCCATAAGTACAAAAGTTGATATCAAAATTTAAATTTTTAAACAACTGATATACGGAACTACACTTCAGATTAATAAGAATTAAAAACTTGAACTGCTTTTTTGTTCCCTCGAGTAAACAACACTTGTAGGACATTTTTTATGAAAATAACAGATTCAAGAGATTTATATGACACATAAATTCTATACTTTGACTTGAATACTCTTGCTGACAAACATGAACAAAGAACTGACTAAAAATATTCCATTTCTTTACATCAACTTCTCTTGCCATTCAGAAAGGTAACCTCATAACAGTTTATTCTTCTACTTCGTATTAATTGAGATAAAACTTTCCTTGTAGGTACATTGGGAATAGTGGAATACAGTAGTTGGTTGAGCTGGTAAACATGTAATGCCTTTGAAATTTTGTCCTTTTCCCTTGTCAAGGAAAAAGAAAACGAATGACTTCCCATTTAGGAAAGTTTAAGTATCGTTACACTCAAGCAAATGACAAGAAATATATTGAAAATAGCTACTGTACAAAAATGAATTTAACATAAATTGAATGCTTTAATGACATCTACAATTTTAAGCCTTACCAGTTATGTAAAAGTCATTCAGAATGAAGAGTACCTCAGAGGAAACTCTCCATAAAATTTAAGATATACACTAGATTTTTCATGGATACGTTTTAAGTATATAGCATTTTAATCAAAACCGTTAGGAAAATTTTTGATAAAATAAAAATGTCGGGGAAAAATACTTCTGAAAAATAGTCTGTAATGAAAGAATTTTCTTAAAAACTTCGTGTGGTACCCTTGAATGTTCTGAATTGAAATATCAAGTTTGGTAGTTAACCGACCATTCGTTTTGTAGTTAGGCTATTCACATAGATACACACACGCACATGACACATACCCGCATGCACAAACAGACCTTTTCTAAGTATATTTTAGATTCAGTATGTCTAAAAACTTCGGTGAGATATAGGTGTGGAATTTTTATGAGGAATGCAATACCTTCTCTACCTAATACATAAATGGTAATGGAAGTAAAAATGTAAATCGTTTGTTAAAAACACAATTAATTTCAATTAAATTATCCATCCATGGGCTGTGGAATGCACGAGTTGCATTTGGCTGCCCTCTGTCCATTAAGCCGAGATATGGGAACACGGTTTCATCATGCGAACAATAAAAATCGTTTAGGGAAAGACATCTTTTTCTCGTAACTCGTCCAGGGTTACAAGTCTGTTTTGCACGATTTTATTGTTCATGAGTACTTCAATTCATATTTGATGAGTAACGAGATTTAAGGGTCGACCTTCGTGCTGCACATTTCTGGCACAGTTGTAGAACTCTTCACGCCACTCTCTGACACTTCATTTATTCATGCATTTCGTTTATCTGCAGGTTTGAACGTTCCAATACTACAAAATGCAATACCTCTCAAGACGCAGTCTTTGGAATTTACACGTACTCACACCATTAGTTTTGAACAATTGAACTACACAGCGGTAATACGCGAACGATAGTTCCTTCCTGAAACCCCTTACCCTCGCATTACTGTAAAGGTGTAAAGGAAAGATAATGAATGATTGGTGAGTAGGTAAAATCCCAGCAAAGCACTTTAGTCAGTGTGGGTGTTTGAGCATCGAATGCGATCTCTGGATTGGAGGGATAAGGAAGAGACTCAATGAACAACCAGATCCGGGAGAAACGTGCGTAAACATAGACGGGGTCCCTAACGATTGAAGGTATTCACGCTATTCAAGCTGCGCAAATGCCATAAGCCACCCAGGGTCCCTTAATGGAAGCCGCTTATGGAGAACAGGTCTGTCACACATCCACCGTCCAGCCGCAACAGGCCGAAAACCGTCGCCTAGTCCTCTAATCCTGTAACTGATGGTGGTGAAGGAAATTATAGATGGAAGGGCATTTATAGATGTGGAAGAACTCATGGTGAGAGTGGACGGTCGCTGGGAATCGAACCCTATACCTCTCAAGTGTGAGTCTCACGCTTTACGTGAATCCATCTCACTTGATGATAGAGGATAGAGACGCAACACATATTTTCATTTCTAAATGTCATATTCATCAATCCATTGTGCAGGAGCACTAGTTCCTGACATGACTGTGATCTACTACATTTGAGTACATAAAAAATATTGAAGTTTTAAAGACTTTCCTTGTTAATATGTGATAAAAGGGTTGAATCATCGCCCGTGGTAATCTCAAGATGCATCCATATTTCCCCATTCCTTTTCCTACTTCTTTAGTACACACTTTTATCGAGGTAAGTTTTGACAGTCGTATAAAACTGTATCTAGTAGTGATATTCACATTGTTGACTTTGTAACAAGATTCTACAAGGAGAGAAAACACTAAAACTTTACTAGAAGTCTGTCCCCCTCCTTTACTTCCAGACAATGGCTGAGCCAGTTCAATTGAGACACCGAATCAGGCACGTATGTCAACCCTTTGTTCATCGTCTGTAGTGGGAATGTGATTAGCCTCGGTGGTCAATGCACGCTATCTAATGAAAGAAGTGCTAGGAATAATGAAATGTGTAGCAGAGAGGCCCGAAGCGAGTGACGTAAGCTAAGGGTGCTGGTTTGAATCTGGATTGGTATATATCCTATACCTCACACACCCACAAGGCAAAGAAAATAATCGCTTTTATCCAGCGTGACAAATGAGTATTTCAATTTAATTAAAACCTGCACTTCTACAAGCTGTTACGAAAGTCTCTTAACTGTATTATCAATGAAACAGTTCACAATCGATCAGCTTTTGTTTTAATGCTTGTTGAATGTTCAAGTATTATTAAAATTTCCCAATTTACACGACTTTCTCGAGCACCTGTCGGTCATTACTATCTCTACTGCTTACCTATATTGGGTAAAGGAAACATTGAACATTCTTCTTATGAATGCATTGGAAATACATGTTTAGGGCTCCCTCAATCCAAAACAAACACGTTTTTAAAACAAAATCTACGCATGCTTATGTCTGTTTGTGAACAACGTACCTCGAAAACCAAAAGCTGCGTTGGTTCAACATTTTCAAAGGGTGCGATTCAAAGTTTCCGTAAAAATCAGGTACCAAAAATTACTCTTTACTTGCCACGTTCCTCATTATGTTTTGTCAAAATGTGTGTGTAGTATTTAACGCCCGCTTTTACTACATATGGCACCGCAGGTGATGACACTGATGATACATGAGATGAAGATGGAGCACTGGTGGAATGAGATGGCGGGGGAAACCGGAGATCCCGGAGAAAACCCGCCCCAGCGCCGCGTTTTCCACCACAAATCTCACTTTGCGGTCGCCTGGGATCGAACCCGGGCTGCCTTGGTGAGAGCCAAGCGGTCTAACCACTGAGCCACGGCGCGGCCATTATGCTTTGTCGTTGTCTTATAATGGTTATTGGGATATTGTAGTTTTAGAACTCTTTTATTTACACCAAAAATGTATATCTTAAATTATTTTCTGCAAATGGCCACTTGTTCATTCTAAATGTCTTTTGAATAAACAGTAAACCATAAGGGATAGACAAAATGGTATCACGATAATATGTGCACCTCGTTAACCTACACTATTTATGTTAAATACATTTTTGTAGCGTTAACCACTAACTACACATTTTTCTCTTGGTTATGCAAACACTATGGAATTTCAATATCACTGGAGTTGCTACTTGCGTTTTAAAAATTAGGAGTACAATGAAATGTGTAACAGAAGTAGATAATAGTTTAGGACTAGAATTAGAATTACTATGGAGGTGATTCGTAACCGAAAATTGCGGTTTATTGTATTTAAGCACCAAGTGGGGCATCCTCGAGAACAAGGATGAGGCGAGAGGAGACAGAGGGCGGCCGTCCCAAAAAGTCACGACAGTGCAGAGAGCAGGGTCCTTACTATTTACCAGATAAGATCTCCTCGGTAGGCCAATACAACTGGCATCCCACCCAGTGATATGAATTTATATTTATTTATATTTATATTTAAATGTATATTTATATTTATGAATTTATATAATATCGTTTATATTATTTTAAGTAAGTTTGACATTTTTACAAATATTTAAATTAAATTTATAACATTTTGAAAGGAATGGATTGGAAACATTTTAAACGTTTAATTATATTTTTGAAATTTAATTTATATTTTATTTTTGTTTATTATTAGAATTATGGTGTGGTTTTTTATGTTCCATGAGAGTAAATTTTGAAATGTTTCTAAAAGTTTCATTTTTATTAATTTACTTTATTTATAATTTGTAAATTGTGTATGTTTTGTATATATAAATAAATAAATATATAAACGAATGAATGAATGAAGGAAGAAATAAAGGAAAGAAAGAAAGGAGAGAAAGAAAGGAGGAAAGGAGGAAAGGAGGAAAGGAGGAAAGGAGGAAAGGAGGAAAGGAGGAAAGGAGGAAAGGAGGAAAGCAGGAAAGGAGGAAAGAAAGAAGGAAAGCAGGAAAGGAGGAAAGAAAGAAGGAAAGCAGGAAAGAAAGAAAGAAAGAAGGAAAGCAGGAAAGAAAGAAAGAAAGAAAGGAAGGAAGGAAGGAAGGAAGGAAGGAAGGAAGGAAGGAAGGAAGGAAGGAAGGAAGGAAGGAAGGAAGGAAGGAAGGAAGGAAGGAAGGAAGGAAGGAAGGAAGGAAGGAAGGAAGGAAGGAAGGAAGGAAGGAAGGAAGGAAGGAAGGAAGGAAGGAAGGAAGGAAGGAAGGAAGGAAGGAAGGAAGGAACGAACGAACGAACGAACGAACGAACGAACGAACGAAAGAAAGAAAGAAAGAAAGAAAGAAAGAAAGAAAGAAAGAAAGAAAGAAAGAAAGAAAGAAAGAAAGAAAGAAAGAAAGAAAGAAAGAAAGAAAGAAAGAAAGAAAGAAAGAAAGAAAGAAAGAAAGAAAGAAAGAAAGAAGGAAGGAAAGAAAGAAAGAAGGAAAGAAAGAAAGAAGGAAAGAAAGAAGGAAAGAAAGAAAGAAGGAAAGAAGGAAAGAAGGAAAGAAGGAAAGAAGGAAAGAAGGAAAGAAGGAAAGAAGGAAAGAAGGAAAGAAGGAAAGAAGGAAAGAAGGAAAGAAGGAAAGAAGGAAAGAAGGAAAGAAGGAAAGAAGGAAAGAAGGAAAGAAGGAAAGAAGGAAAGAAGGAAAGAAGGAAAGAAGGAAAGAAGGAAAGAAGGAAAGAAGGAAAGAAGGAAAGAAGGAAAGAAGGAAAGAAGGAAAGAAGGAAAGAAGGAAAGAAGGAAAGAAGGAAAGAAGGAAAGAAGGAAAGAAGGAAAGAAGGAAAGAAGGAAAGAAGGAAAGAAGGAAAGAAGGAAAGAAGGAAAGAAGGAAAGAAGGAAAGAAGGAAAGAAGGAAAGAAGGAAAGAAGGAAAGAAGGAAAGAAGGAAAGAAGGAAAGAAGGAAAGAAGGAAAGAAGGAAAGAAGGAAAGAAGGAAAGAAGGAAAGAAGGAAAGAAGGAAAGAAGGAAAGAAGGAAAGAAGGAAAGAAGGAAAGAAGGAAAGAAGGAAAGAAGGAAAGAAGGAAAGAAGGAAAGAAGGAAAGAAGGAAAGAAGGAAAGAAGGAAAGAAGGAAAGAAGGAAAGAAGGAAAGAAGGAAAGAAGGAAAGAAGGAAAGAAGGAAAGAAGGAAAGAAGGAAAGAAGGAAAGAAGGAAAGAAGGAAAGAAGGAAAGAAGGAAAGAAGGAAAGAAGGAAAGAAGAAAGAAAGAAAGAAAGAAAGAAAGAAAGAAAGAAAGAAAGAAAGAAAGAAAGAAAGAAAGAAAGAAAGAAAGAAAGAAAGAAAGAAAGAAAGAAAGAAAGAAAGAAAGAAAGAAAGAAAGAAAGAAAGAAAGAAAGAAAGAAAGAAAGAAAGAAAGAAAGAAAGAAAGAAAGAAAGAAAGAAAGAAAGAAAGAAAGAAAGAAAGAAAGAAAGAAAGAAAGAAAGAAAGAAAGAAAGAAAGAAAGAAAGAAAGAGTGAGTAGACCGGATTAAGAAATTAGGTGCCGGGTATAGTATGCAGTTTTTTGTTTTATTTTATTTTAATTTTTATTTCCATTTTTTATCCCACCCACCATATTTCCGGAAACAGCTCACTGAGTCAGCCCGGAGAATGGAGCCCGTTCTGCCCAAGGAGGAAGCGTTTACCAGGAGAGTATCATCGTACCGTGCACCACCAACACACTCACCGACACTTCTACCCTGAAAGAGACCACCAGATGAGAGATGATGTGAAATGATAATGGAGATGAAACGGAGGGACAGGAAATTCGGGGGATGCAGTTAACCTACCCAGCATTCGCCTTGTGACCCGTGGGTTAGGTTAACCGGCCACGGGAAATGAACCTGCACCTGCCAAATGAGGGCCACAGACGAAACCACCTGAGCCATTCCGCTTAGTAGATAATAGTTAAATGCGTTAAAATTTAAGGCCAAGAACAACAAGCTGTAGTAACGGTAGACTGTAAAATAGGTAAACAGAGAAAGTCAAGGGAATACAACACAGAACTTTGTCGTATATATAGTCCAATGGAGGTATTTGTAGAAATGCTTCCATTACAACTTTTGTTATGTGTAAAATAGAAAAGAGACTGACGTTTAAAAAGTGGGACACTCTGTGCTGACCTTGAAATATCCCACACTTCACAACAAAGGAAGAAAAGGTTATTTGAAATAAGTTGTTATTTTGAAGTATACATCTTTGTACAGTAATTTTATATCTATTTGTTATGGTTTATCAGTTATGCGGAGTTATACAAAGTCAGTCAAATAACGATGACTCTAGAAAAAGACAGGATATAAACTTTATCGTGTAAATATGTTTAAAGATACAGTATTTTAATAAAAATATTAAGTGCCATTATTGAGAAAATGAGAAAAAACGAGAAATTCTACATGTGAAAGTCTGTTTTGGCTGTGAAGATTTTCTGGGAATGCTAGAGACGTATCTTTAGTAGATGCAGAACTTAAATTCGAATTAAGTTACGCTATTCTCAAAGAGACAAATTACGAATATGTTCCAAAACTGCCCCTTTTTATACCTGGGAAGGTGTAAGTGTTTCCGTTGTAATCTCGATATCAAATGTTTAGATGGAATGCAATACTTCCTCCACTCACTAAGTACATGTAACAGAAAGCAAAATAATTATTTGAAATAAGTTGTGGGTTTTGTAGATAAATTTTTGTGGAGCAAGCTTTATCTTTCTCTTATGGTTTGCCAGCTACACGTACAGAACTTCATAGGAATCCCCAGCTCTTTAGCGCAGCTGTTAGGGTGTCTGCCTCACGTTCAAGAGGTCCCTACTTCGAATCTCCTTCGGGGTGAGTTATCTGGATCACGTTTTTTTTTCATGAGGTTTTTTCTTATCCTGAAGGATGAATGTCGGGTAACTCTAAGCGCTATGTACCCTGGACATTTTGCACACTCCTAACGCCATTGATTTTTCTGGATATGTCAGAATTTTCTTTCTTTTTAAATAGATACATAATAATGCATACGGATTTTTATCTTTCACTGCAAATTAAAATTTGGTCATTTTTAACCTCTGCTGTTGCGTTTTAGTTTTTGTAATACGTTATTTCTATTCCTCATTTACAGGCTTCATTTGTTTTATCATCACAGTGCTGTTAACTGATATGTTACATTGGCAGTATCGTCGTCGTTAATAATCTTGCGATTGTAATTCTCTTTTCTTTTGTTTCTTTTTTTTCGTTTGAGTTTCCTTTTTTCGTTTGTAGTTTGTTTTCGACTATGTGAAGATATATAAATATAATACAAAAGGCACAATCCTAGAACACTAGCAAAGCCAATCGTGAGTCAAAACTATATGCAATTAAGAATAAGTTATTTATTATATATATAATAAATATATATATAATATATATATATTATATGTATATTCAGATTTTCTACTGCCATCTGAAGTACAACACACAATCTCCGTCCTATGTTCTAACAAAAGGTCAGGTCCTTTTAAATGAGTAGGTATCAGTTTAACCTCTTCTCGGAAACCATAGCATAAAATGAAAACATTCGATTAAAGACCACAATCTCTCAACCTTCTTTCTGCTGATATATCCTGAGAGAACCAACCTTTCACTTCTGGTTGACATTTTTCATAGAATCATACCGCAAAATGAAATTGTTTTTACTTAAGTGAAGAATAGGAATTAGCATTTAGTAAAGGCTAAACATAATATGGAAAATATTGAGAAAATTATATCAGAAATGGAACTCATGGCATTTTCACAGTATTAGTATCAAAAGTGTAACCAGCTGCTAAAAGAAGAAAGGAACGAAGTGATCTAAGGAAAGAAGTTCTGGAAGTCTTTCTGACAATTCTCCTGCGAATCAAAACAAGACTCCAATTTCGCTGATAAGTGTGATTTTTATGAAATAAGTTTTCCTGAAACCCATCTCAAGTAACTATTTACCTTTATTTTTGTTTACACATACTTGCGACACTTTCCAAGAAACAGCAAATATTCTGAATTTGTTAATCTCGATGCCAATGCCATCAACAAGTGTTGAAAGAATCCTTACAACTCTAACACGAGTAAAAACTCTTCTAATAAGTACAATCTACGAACAATTACTGAATATTTTAGGTACCGTTCAGGTACAAAAATATTTTTGAGCAAGCTTCCAAATTTCAAAGAGAAAGTATCAGAATTGTTCGCCGAAAGAAAGTACAGAAAAACTTTCGGGAAAGGATTCTCCGGAGTGTATCTAAGCCTCTATTACTGCCATCTGGCGTCGCCATTCCTTAAATAGTTGAATATTCCTTAAATAGTTGAATTTCGTTAAGTATAAATGGCGGAACTATCTTATTCGACATTTTCTTTTGGAAATAAAGGAAATATTAAAATAAGAAAGGAGATATACAGAAAATAAATATTATTAGTTCAGAAATTACAAATTCATAGAAAATGAGTGGCTTTATCTTTGTCGTTTTCTTCATTAGTCAAAATACAAAAATTATTTTGGATTTTAATGTCTACAATGTTAAGTTTAAATAATGTAAGAAGGAAGTGAAAGTTTAATGTTATATTCTCAGTGGCAAGGTTTGTTAATTTTTGGAAGGGATTGTGCTATTTAGTGAGTCCGAACCTTGATGACATTCATTCACATTGGATGCCATAAGTACTCAATTTACTGTTGGGTGCATTCAATATTTTCACTAGTTCTACAGTAAGTATGGAAAGTATTGCATTCCACACACCCATTTGATAGCGTTCAATATAGATATACATTTTTAGTTCCTCTGTGTCCAAAAAGGCACGATTTGTGGAAAGCATCTCTGTATGTGTGGGTAAACAGCAAAGCTCCAAAACAAAAATATACAAAGATTACGAAGTAAACCCACCAACAAACAGAAGTATGTTTTATAAGAAAATAAAACATTTTACATTAATGTAATTAATATGTAATTTTATATGTCTGATTGTAAACTTGTGTATTTATTGTAATTTTTGTAAATGTTACCAATTGTTCTATATTGTTAAGATGGTCGCAATATGACCTAGGAAATTGAAGCGACCTTAAATAAGTTTAATAGAATTACAACATAAATTTCTTGGTAAATGCATTTTTCACGTATGGTGAAGAATTTTGGACACATTCGTTCTTATTCGTCTGAATTTATCTATACATATAATTTTATAAAATTCGAAGTCATCATTTGGATTTATTTAGTTTTAATCTCTATGCCACGCAATTTAAAAGAATCAATAGCGACCAGTTTTAAACATCTGTCTATGGAATAATGCTCAAATGAGACCAGGGTTCATGGAGCAGTGAAGCGCAATATCTTGGAGTGCTTCGTGATATGCCCTTTACCTGGAAGGCACATATTACACCACTTGCTTCCAGAGTATCCAAGCGTATGACGAGACTCTATGCACTAGTCAACAGAAAATCACCTAATGCTCTGAGGAATAAGCTACTTCTATACAAACAAGTAATAAGACCCACCTTCTCCTACGCCTGTCAGGGCACAACTGCAAAAACTCGCATGTACAAACTTTAAATCCTTCTGAACCGATACCTTCGAGTAGCAACAGCTTCCAAATGGTACCTTACTAATGAAAACGTCCGTAAGACTTTCCCTAATTAAATGAATATACCCCAAAAGTCTCTCACAAATTCTGTTCTCGTCTTCCCTGCAGTTTCAATCAACTTATCCGAGGCCTCGAGGAAAATGACATTGACCCCGGGGAAAGCTACAAGCGTCCCAGACTCACCTTACACCCATCATAACCTCAAAGGTCACCTATAATAATTAACAACATATCCTCTCTTCCATCCTACAAATTGTGAAATTTTATAAAAAGAAATAAAGAGACTCCATCTGTGTGGTGAAATTCAAAGGGCTCAATAACGTCCAGTTTTAAGAATTTGACTGTTGCCGAAGGCCTACTGTATTCCCACATGTCCTTGCACCTACAGCAAAATAATCTATAAAGTAACTTCTCCAATTTTTTTTAAAATTCTCATGAGGAAAATAGTGGTTGTAAGAATAGTTTCCACCAGAGTAGCGTTCGTGTCATTACTACATATTAAACTTTTCTCTGGAACAATCCAGTTAACCATCATAAGTTCAGTTTTAGTAGTAATAATAATAATAATAATAATAATAATAATAATAATAATAATAATAATAATAATAATAATAATAATAATAATAATAATAATAATAATAATAATAATAATAATAATAATAATAATAATAATAATAATAATAATAATAATAATAATAATAATAATAATAATAATAATAATAATAATAATAATAATAATAATAATAATAATAGTAATAATAATAATAATAGTAATAATAATAATAATAGTAATAATAATAATAATAGTAATAATAATAATAGTAATAATAATAATAATAATAATAATAATAATAATAATAATAATAATAATAATAATAATAATAATAATAATAATAATAATAATAATAATAATAATAATAATAATAATAATAATAATAATAATAATAATAATAATAATAATAATAATAATAATAATAATAATAATAATAATAATAATAATAATAATAATAATAATAATAATAATAATAATAATAATAATAATAATAATAATAATAATAATAATAATAATAATAATAATAATAATAATAATAATAATAATAATAATAATAATAATAATAATAATAATAATAATAATAATAATAATAATAATAATAATAATAATAATAATAATAATAATAATAATAATAATAATAATAATAATAATAATAATAATAATAATAATAATAATAATAATAATAATAATAATAATAATAATAATAATAATAATAATAATAATAATAATAATAATAATAATAATAATAATAATAATAATAATAATAATAATAATAATAATAATAATAATAATAATAATAATAATAATAATAATAATAATAATAATAATAATAATAATAATAATAATAATAATAATAATAATAATAATAATAATAATAATAATTATGATAATAATTAATAATAATTAATAATAAATACAAATGCGAAAGCATTTTGCAGAAAGTATGTGTCACTTAATTGTCTTTGCTATAAGCGGAGCTGGATTTTCCTCTATTTTTGCACTTCAGAATATGATATTGGTTACATTATTTAGAACACAAAACACTATTGCAGGTGTCACTTGGGTCGTGGAAAGCCTTATTAGAACACGTCTTGTGGTGGAAGTCTAGGGTTTCCAAGCTTGTAGTTACATTCGGATTTCGCATTCATTACAAGTGAAGTGCTATTGTTTAAATCAATGGGAAATAAATAGATGGATGAATGAATGCACGAATGCATTCCATCTAAAAATTTGATATCGTGATTACAATGGAAATGCTTACACCTTCCAAGATATAAAAATGGCAATTTTGGAACATGCCCGTATTTTATTTATTCGTGGGTGAATTCGAGGAATGTGAACTGAATTGACACAAAATGAATTGAATTCCTTTGTGACTTTGTGAAGTTCCAGGAAACTTTTTACTATGCCAAGGAGAAGACGACCTGACCTATGGCGTCGAAATCGTTCAAATGTGCGACGAGCTACGTCACGTGCTGGCCGCACTGATGAGCAGCGAGACGCAGCTAATGCTAATGCTAATAGTCGTGTTCGTATGTCAGAATTGCGTTCTGGAGTGTCTCTTTCTCCCGGAGGAGTTGTTTCGTACAAACCAGTTGATAGAGCTATAAACCGGGATAATGTACTCAACTATCCCACAGCATTTTTACATTCATTAGAATTACCTGGAGTCCCAAACACAATTTGAAATTAAAAGTGGATCAGTTGTGATCATGCTGCGTAACATAAACTAACCACGAATGTGAAATGGTAACCGACTAACTGTGAAAAAGCTAATGAATAACGTCATCGAGGCAAGCGTCATCAAGGGAAAGTACAAAGGAGATGATATCTTGATCCCGCGTATTCCGATGATTCCAACGTATACAATTTCCCGTGCGCGTGGCATTTGTGATGATGATAAATAAATCACAAGGGCAGTCATTGGAAGTTTGCAGAATAAACTGGGAGTTTCCTTGTTTCTCTCATGGACAACTGAACGTCGCGGATTCGCGCGTCGGAAAAGCATCATATTTATATATTTACGCACCACAAAAAGACACAAATATTGTTGATCAGAAAGATTTAAACTGATTAATTTAATTGTAACTGTGTTCTATTTTAACTTCACCTCCAATTTAAGAATAAATAACCAACAAATCTGAATTTGTTTTATTCATATAGATAAGTTTAGACACCTTTTATTGGCGGTACGAAGTTCACCGGGTCAGGTAATATGCAGTAAAATAGGGAAAAGAAATTTTGATTTATTATTGTTTTTTTTTACGTTTTTTTAAGAATTGCAAAAAGTATTTAGTTGACCACGAACTGTAAGTTACTTATCAGATCTCTATCTAATAAGTTTCATAGTTGTTAATATGCAATATACCGTTTTTCCAGTGGTGTGCAGTATCTCCTAGAACTAGATGGTACTGAAAGTAAAATGGTGAAGATGATGATGATGATGATATTTGACAGCAGCATCTTCCAAGGCATGTGCCACAGGGAGCCCTTTTCATTTGTCAGAACGTCAATATATGACATACCAGGAAGACGACAGAAATAAAACTGCGGAAGAATCAAATTAGCAGAGGAAGACAGAATCACCAAAACAAATAGAATTCGTCACGATGTTTCCTTTCCCAGCTGTTATTAGATTCCTCAAGTTTTGTGGACCATCTCATCCACGGCCTCCTGAAGACTGGTTTACGACCGTGCCTCGCTTTATTAGGCATTTGAAATGCAGTAAAAACAGAACTTATTGCAATATTTGTTTGTTTGTCTGTCCGCCAGGGAGCATGTATGCTTGCGATAATCTGAATGCGAGAATAGAAAACTTTTCTCTCCAAGGACGGCACAGGTCACTTCCAACTTTCGTTCACTGAATGGAATCAGTGGCGGCTCTGAGGAAAAAACCAGCTGGAGTGCTATTATTGTTTTTAGTTAAAGGTTCATAGTTTACACCACTATTGGGTTAGCTGATGGGCATTTATTACTCTCTCACATTAACCAGATGCAGCACCAGATTTGGAAATGTAGAACCAGGCTGAAAAATGCAATGCCATAGCCATGATTTGAACCACAGGTCTCCCAGTCTCCATCCAACCATTGAGCTGCTGACTCACATTTTTCCGGCAAACCACTAGATCCCTTATACATACGACTTAAGGGAGGACGTACGAGAAAATGTTCAAAAAATCTAATTGTTTTATTGTTTTGTAAAATAATATATAGTGTTAGCTATCAAACACCAAAATATTATGACTGTACGTGGTCTGTATGTATCTTCAAAAATTAAATGCCCTAGTGTTGCATAGTAGCATAGTAGCAACACATGGTCTTCCATCAGCTGTCTTGGAATCTATAAAGCCCACCTACCAATTCTCAGCACACCCAGACTTGCTAAACAAATGTCTCTATGGAGAGACACAAAACCCAAATGAAAACCTCAACAGTTTGATATGGAAAAGGTGTCCCAAAACATCATTTGTGTCTTCCATAGTGGTGAAAATTGCTACATTTGATATTGAAATAGTGTTTAAAGATGCGAATGTTGGCAAAAAGAAAGTTATGCACCAGTTAGGATATCAACCTGGAGTGTTTATGGAAACAATTTTGCAGAGCATCGACAACATTCGCATCGCTGGTGCAGAAAGAGCTATGAAGTTAATGCAGAAAAAGCAAGACAGAAGAGGAATTTAATAAGAAAGGCTGAAGAAGACCAGAATGATGATACAGACTATGGATATGGGAAGTTCTGATTTAAATTAAAAGGCAAACTGAGTAATACTTATTGTATTTTTAACTGCCTTTCCCCGTAACTTGCATTTTTTACAACTTCAACCCATTTTTCTCTCAAACTACTTCATCTACAGTGATCCAATTTAGCACACAGCTTTCTTATGCCACAATTAACATTTTGTTGGTTCTAGAATTGCTCCAGATGGAATGTGATGATACAAAATATACGAAATTATTTTAACTTTTAAAGGATGCATATGATTACCATGTTTTTTAAATTCTATACAGCTTCAATAAGAAATCTAAATCCAACAAATTCAATTTTAGTGTGTTTTAAAATAACATACGATTTTTCAGAGAGATAGCATATGTAAATTTTGAAAACAAAAATGAGCTTAGGTTTGTAAATATCTCTGCATATAGAAAAAATATGTAGCATTAGTTATAAACAATGGAAAATTATGAAAACAATTGTGCATATTAACTGTATTATCTTAAATGAGTATACTAAGTTTCACTGCTCTAACTTGAAAACTTTGGATGTTATGGCTATTTATGTAAGACCTTGAATATTTGTATACATCCCCCTTAAGTACTTTAAATCCTAGGCTTCATATTCTAGACCACTATTAGATCAATTAACGGAATTTATTTTCAATTTTTTCTTTTTTTGTAATATACGTCCTCTAACGTTAAGTCATATCGGACGATGAATGGAATGAGTGAAATGATGCTCAAATGAGCCCGGGTTCCATAGAGCTTAGAGTTACCGAGTTACCCGACATTCGTCTTTGAGGATAAGGGAAAACCCCCAGGTAGCTCACCCTAACCGAGATTCGAACTCTGGACCTCTTGAACGTGAGGCAGACACGCTACCACCACGCTACCGAGGCGGCTTTATTTTCCATAGTGCCATGGTAACTCGATAGTTACAGTAACTGGACGCAGGCCGGAATATACGTGGCTCAAATCCCGACTATGGCATTGGATTTTTAAGTCAGGCTCTAACTTTCCAAATATGGTGCTACACATGGTTAGCGTGAAATAATAAATTATTGTGTTTATTAGTGTTAAGGTTTACCTGTATAAGCATATGAATTTCCACATAAATCAATGGTGAAGGAGAGTAAAAATCGGTTTCGGTTATCCTACAAGCTGTATATATGTGTTTAGTAATTTCAAATCAGGAAATACATAATTACTTACAAGTTAATAACACACGAAACAGCTTCAGACAATGATAAACCCCCACAATTGAAATAAATAAATGATAAAGAATTGTAAACTTTCAAGCATGTTCCTTAGAAGACACTTTTCAGATTTTGAGGAAATGTAACTTACAAATTACTTTGATAGATAAGCGTTGGAGAAAAATGCATTTCTTGCTAGTTGTTTAGCTGAATGAGATATGCACTTCATAGAATAAAATTTTTTTTCATTTGTATTGGTTTCCTGGTTGAATATGTAAAAATTTAAGCTATTCATAGTAAATTCAATATATACATTTTATTTCTCATACAAATATCGTAAATCACGTGCTGATAAATGAAGTCCTGAAGATATATTTTTGAACACATTAAAAATAACAAATGGTTTTCAGTTAAACGTTAATTTGGGCGAGACATCCTTGGTTGTTTCTTAACTTTAATATCCGCACTTTGGTAGGTACTTTACGGCTTTTCGTTTATGTTCACAAATGTATGAACAGAGACATTCGTTAATGTTTTTCTAAACATATTCTTTTTTAGATTGAGAGGCTAACAAAACATGTCCTTTCAGTGTACTTTTAATATTAAATTTTTGGGGGAAAATATTTCTTCTACTATAAGTAGATTCTTGAGATAGCAATAATGTAGTAATTTTGCTTTTTCTGTCTCTGCTGTAAGTAGAAAAACTTTTTTTGCAATAGAAAGTTCCATATAGATATTTTGAGAGTCCAGAATAAAAAAAGAAAGAAAAGAAAGAAGAGAAAAAAGAAAACAAAAATAATCTTAGAAAAAGATCTCCCTCCCTCCTCTCTCTCTCTCTCTCTCTCTCTCTCTCCTCTCTCTCGTCTCTCTCACTCTCTCTCTCTCTCTCTCTCTCTCTCTCTCTCTCTCTCTCTCTCTCTCTCTCTCTCTCTCTCTCTCTCTCTCTCTCTCGTTTAATGAATCGGACGATCAATGAAATGAAGCTCAAATGAGCCCAGGGTCCATAAAGCATAGAGTTACCAGACACTCATCTTTCATGATAAGAAAATACCCCGGACAAAACCTTATCCAGATAACTCACTCAGACCGAGATTCAAAGTCGGGACTTCTTCAAAGTGAGGCAGACACGTTACCTTCTACGCTACTTATGTGCAAATTTATCTGTCTGTGTTGTGTCTGTGAAATCGTAAATAAAAAGCGAACAATTCGTAGAATAAACTTAATATTCAATTTGAGCATATCCCAAGAATGCGACAGGAAGATTTTCTGAAAAATTTCCGCTTCGCCAAAGTGGAACAATTTTTGAAAATCGGAGTCTATAAATAATTGGTTATATCTATATTAATTATTATGTTTAACATATTTTATTTAAAAAAATTATATCTTGAATTTTGTAGGAATGTGCTCGTAAGTCCTCTTTTTTCTGTATGACTTTGGGATAGGTAATAAACAATAAAAGTTAGAAAAAACTATTACTTCATATAGACTCAGATATCGTGAAAAAACAAAATTTATTTTAAATTCATTTTTCTTCTTTGTATGGAATGAACCATTTCCGAGATATTCGTTCTTAGTTGTTTGGATTTTCCAATATTCGTGTATTTGTATCCTGGACTGAAGGAGAGTGTAATGTCAAAGCCATCATATACGACCAGCTCTTGAAAGATTTGACTATCACTTAAAGCCAAATGTATCTCCCTATGCAATTCCGCCTACAAGCAAATATGCACTGAACACGTTCTACAACCGTTTATCTTGAAGTAGATAAGTAGATAGTAGAATAACTATATTTAACAACAGCATGTACAGGAGTGAGTAGAGAAAGTCATGCGAATTCGCACATCAGTTTTCTTCTTTCGCATACGAATTAGCCTCCGTTTATTAACCTTAACCCTTTATGTTATTGTTGTTGTAATTTACGTCCTTTTAACTTTTTAAATGAATGAAATGGGTGAAATGATGCTCAAAAAGGTACTCTTTAACCTCTCTATGGGCTCAAATAGAGGCCATAGAGGTTAAAGTTGCCATACATTGGTCTATCAGGATAATAGAAAACCCCGGTAAAAGAATTAGGCAAGTAACTCACCGTAACCGAGATTCGAACTCGGACCTCTTGAACGTGAGGCAGACACGCTACCATCTACGCTAACGAGGTTGTCACTTTATCTTTTAGAAAGACAAAGGATCAACTAAAATATATTTGATAATTCATAACAATAACAATCAATATCTAAGCAATACTGCTACAACAATGTTATTTTAAATAAATTGTATATTTTAAAATATCTATATGTTTTCGTTTAAATTAGTATTTATCTCTAATGGTTTACAACTTATATAAAATGATACGAAGTTTGGAAAGGTAGAGTTATATTGAAAAATTTAATGACATAGCTAGAGTTTGAACAACGGATCTCTCGGTCTCCGTCCGGATGCTCTTAACCATAGAGCCACCATGTCCAGCGTGCTTGCATGATATTAAATTCTCCAATTAAAATACACTTTGTAAGTACCATTAACGTAGTTGTCTCACATGAATATGAGAACTCTTAGTGATTTACCTGCAAGAACACGAGTGGTGAATTTACTGTCATGTTGACATGTTAGTCATAGTAGCTGAATGGCTAATAACAACCGGACGTAGAGCAGGAGATCGCTGGTTCAAATCAAGGCCATAGCATTGAATTTTTCAGTCTGAATCTACATATCCAGATCTTTTACATTTCCAAATCACATGACTATCCAGGAAGAACAATTAATTTGCATACGAACTTTATTCAGAGTGAAATGGAGTTCCTCAACTATTTCCAAAATATTCAAATGATACATTTTATTTGTCACGCGAATATCCTAATCTGGAGTTTTAATTGAAATCATTAGAGCCACTCTAAATATTAAAATAATATCGAAATCTTTTCCACGTAAATGTAATTGGGTAAGGTATTTCTTCAAAATTTTCTTAAATATCGAATTTTTGGTGGAATGCAATATTCACTCTACTTACTACAGATAGATAGTGGAGAATGTAACGAGGTTGATCATTATTCCCAATTATAAGCCCTCAGTATCTATACCATGTAAACTTGGTGCGTTGCTTATGGCCCCTACCGTATCGCAGCACAGATTACTGGCCGCCACTGCTTCTACATCTTCCGTAATACGTTGCCATAGCAACAGTGAAACTACTTTATAGCATGTAAAGCTTCCCGATTCGCTACGGCATCTACCGTAAAGCCATCATCACTTGTTTTAACCATCTTTCTGTCAAAGCGGCGGCAACTAATTGAGAGGCGGCAAGAAGCGTTCATGCGGGGGCGGATCTTTCTGGTTAATTACAGCATAATTCAAAAGGTTCCGGTGCTTAACCTTCTCTGCCAAAACGATACAAGCGCCGCTACAGTCTCCTTCAGTAAGACGTCACAAGTGCTAAGTTTCAGTATTCCATAATAGAGGGAGAGAGAGAGACACCGTGTGTCAAACGAGATAAGTCCTTGCAGAGGTTGTAGGCACTAGAGCGACACAGAACTCTGAGGTGATAGTCAAATGTTTATTAAGTGCCATCTCTGTAAGCTAGCTTTGAAGGTCCACTCCTTCCATGAAGTGAGAAACAAACGAACGGCAATTTAGTGCTTGAAAAGCATACATAATTTAAAAATTCATATCAACAGCAATGAAACTCTCAACACTGTCAATCTCAAAAATTACTTTATAAAAATCGTGTACTTTAACAAAATATATATTTCTGGGCAAAGCAGTTTTTTCTGTCTTTTGATTTACCAGGCATATAAAATTATACAAAATTCGTTCTGAATGGAGTGTACCTGACAGATTTTTAAACATTCGAAACGTATATTACAGCATTTTTGTTTCAGAGAAGGAAAAACTACGAAATATTTTCTATGTAAACAAAAGTTTAATAGTGAGAAATCTTATAGCAAACACGTGATTAATAATGAAGAGATAATAAAAGAGTTACTTTAATATGGATGGTACAGTATATAAACAAAAGCTATTAATTGTGAGCTGAAAATGTGTGGAGAAACTGATGTTATTTTTATCAACACATTAAATATTTGAAATTACTACATACCATAAAAATCTGTAGACCCCAAACTATCCCTTAACATGGCAAAAATACATATTTTTTACTTTGTAACGAATTGTATAGTATATTTAATAAAATTCAGTACATTTAAGCTATGTATGTACTTCTAAAATATTATTTCTACCTTGAAATTTCTGGGAATAGCCTAAGAAATTTATTTCATTGAAAGGAATTGTGTAGACTTTGTATAAAATGTAGGTAAACCTTGCTATTTAAGACAGAAACATTTGCACAAAAATGCACTACGTATGCGTTGGGTGTTTGTAATATTCATATAGTAATGTGTGTAATACTTATATTATAAATACACATTGTGCAACCATCAAGAAAATCCCACGTAAAGAAATTTTAGTTTCGAGTACGGTATCATTCCCTCTACAGGAGGTTGCACCCTCTTAATTGTAAAGATATTATGCAGGCTCATACAATCAACACTGCTTTGAGAAAGCATGATGCCCTATGACTTTTCCGTACCAGTTGGTACACCTTACTGCTTGGTGGGCTGTTATATACTATTATTACTATTTTTATTGCAAGTTTCGTAAGCATTTCTTGCGTAAACAATTATTTTGAAAATATAAAACCAAAATTAATTCAATTACAGTAGCAAAAAGCCTGCGCCGACAGCAATTACTGTTTGGATGGCTCTAGGTGAGGTGTGTTATTCCTGGAGCTGTGAAAGTTCTCATATACAGATGCAATCCTGGTAATCAAATGTTGCAGCTCATTGTGAAATTAATCAATATAAGATATTAAAAGAGATGTACTTCAGTACTGTGGCCAATGCTAGACCAATAATTAATTCCTGGGAGGAAGGGAGGCAGGGAGGGAGGGATGAGGTGAAGTACGAGGGCTGTTCAATAAATAATGATGATAATTTTTTACGGACATAGTTTTTCGCACTAAAATTCAATATTGTTATATTATTTTAGCTTAATGTGAAACAAACACACTGTAGTAGTTTCATTGTTGGTACTCCTGGTTCCCGCCTTTGAGAACCAGGCAAGTTCAGTCATGTTCAGTATCGCCTACCGTTGCAATGTAGGTAACACGCAGTTAAAGTTGATGTTAGAGGGAGATCCGAAGCTTCTATCAAACATAATCACGCTGGTGAAACTTGGCTACATCATTTTTATCCTTAGAGCAAACAGTAAAGCTCAATGTGGAAATCTCCTTTATCACCAACCCCAAAAAAGCAAAAGTGCTTGCTTCTGCTGAGAAAGTTATGGTCATCTCATTCTTTCATATTCATGGAATGGCTTATCAGCATGTTGTACTTGCACACACATCAGTAACTGGACAATACTACAGGGATGTCCTGAAAACATTGCAAGTCCATATCAGACGCAATAGATCACATTTCCGTGAAGCAGGCTGGATGCTGCACCACGATAATGCGCGGCCGCATATTGCCAATGCTGTTGCTGAATATCTTGCAAAAATCAACGTGAAGTGCATACCTCACTCTTCCTATAGTTCGGATTTAGCCCCATGTGACCTTCTTCTATTCCCTGACTTGAAGAAGTGCCTCCGATGGAGGCATTATCCATCATCAAAAGCATCGGTGAAGGCTGCGGAGGCGATTTTGAAGGATCTCTCAAAAATGGTTTCCAGCATGTCTTTGAAGACTGGCAGAAACGCTGGGACAAGTGCATTGCACTCAGGGAAGACTATTTTGAGAAGGACCATCAAAATTATGAGGATTAGTAACGGTACATTGTCAAAAAAGAATTGTGATCGTTCTTTATTGAACAGCCCTCGTACATGGCTGGCAATATCTGGTGGCTACAGATGCAGTTACCTAACATTTCCATGTTATGGTAAGCCTGTTCCCTCAATTAGCTTTCCATCCCTATGAAGATTGAGTCAGTAGGTTCCAATGGCAAAGTCGAAACATTTCTCTCTACGCACACATCGCACAAAACCGTTCCCTGGACCTACCCTGCAGCCACGAACTGAGAAGGCATGAGGAATTACGCACAAAATAATACCAGAAAACGCCTGGCGAACAGTTCTTTGTCAGAATGGAGTTTGAACAGGGGGCTTTCCAAATGTGAACCCCAGATTTCGCCGCCTGAGTTATTATAGTCCGCGGCTTTCGGTGGAATGTTGTGAAACATGCTTCAATTGTCTGCGGGCGCACTTTGGAAAATCAAACAGCATAGCTCAAACGGAAGCATCTGAGGCTCCCAATCGGAAGGTTCTAGGTTCCACTTCCGTTGGAATGAATAACTACCTTAAAGCTTTTACGTTTATATTTCACTTTTGTAAATTAATTCTGGGGTAGAGTATATTCTACAACAAATTTAGTTTTCTTTCTTGGAGGGAGCAGAATTAGGCGTAATAAACGAACCGTAGTGTGTGTTGTATGCATTCCAAGTGATTTGAAGAGAGAGCTGTTTATTTCCCAAGATGTGGTTTTCTGCCCGAACCTATTCGTCAAGATAGTGGCAGTATTCAATTGGTGGGATATTAATCTAGAAATGTTAAGCATATCCTGTGCCTGTCACCACCGGATCTTTAACCCCTTCGTACTCTTTCGCGTCATTCCTTTCACCCAAAGTTTAGTAGGCACATTAGACTTCACAGTCCACAGTGCTGAAATCTTCATTTATTGCTAATCCATAACCTGAAAAACTCCTGATGAGTTACCCATAAAAGAATGATTTACAGTTGGATCCGACACCGCTACATCAATACATATGTAGGCTTTACCATACTTTTCACTTGGCCGCAATGCGCTTGTCTAGCTATGAGACCTTTAACGAAGTAGGTCAGATTTAAAATCAAAGTTAATTAAAATTTTAATTAAATTTAATTTCAACAATTTGCCAGTCTTACTAATTATTGCTGGAAAGTGCGACAGAGAAGTTTTTCTCTCCCGTCCTCGTTTGTTCCAACACGGTGAAGCTGAGAGAAAATTGAATGTCTGTGAGGCAACATTATGGGAGCCTTGTTCGGTACAACACCTCCAATATCTTGTGGACATGCCCCTTTTGTGTCCGACGAGTTTTTTTACTTATCACTCCACTTGCAGCCAGCAATAAAGTACCGAGGTTAGCGGACTGTATAATTAAACCAGTGACGTCACACATTAGAATTCAGCACCAGCTTGCATGAAACTTATTTGTAATTGAAAAATGTTCCATATGCATGTAACACACTTTAGTCTCGTAATTTTTACAGACGTAGTGTCTTACCCCAGATTTATTTGAAAAAAAAAATAATGAAAATAATATATTTTAAAAATATACATTTAATCTCTGCATCAAGTCCATAGTAATTAGAAAAAGTTTTAAATTCCATTCAAGAACTCAATATAATCGATACATTCTGTGTAAGAAAAGCGCGGGAGAATCTTTCACAAAAGCCATATTTGTCACGTAAATATGATAGCTTTTACCTTATATTGAAGCCTGGATATTCTAGATTATGTTAATTGCTCTTTTAGATGAATAATTTTCAATATACTTCCGTTTTTATTTGTATTCCGAGCGGAAACTAATCGCAATTGGAGGATGAACAGGATTGGCATAGCAGACGAATTGGAATGGAAGGAAAAACGGTGAAACATTCAATTTCAGTACATAATGTAATGATGAGAACAAAATCACACATTTAGATACTTGTGTATTCATATCTTTATGCATCTCACATAAATTTTGCATATATGAGTTATTGCTTTCTTGCCACAGCGCCTACACGATTTCGTGGTACCATTATCCATTTTCTGCGGTAATTTGAGCATCATTTCGTTCATCGTTCGACATAGTTAACGTTGGAGGACGTAAATCCGCCGCCTTACTTTATTCCACTTCTGCCGTTGCAAAGGTATTTATTTTTGCCCGTTTTTAGCACTGATTAATTAACAAGGATGGTTATGGGTGTAAGAAAGTCTGTATTTTCTTATTGTACAAGTTCCTGGAGCAACTTAAAGGCATCTTGGTTATAAATCTATCTTAAACGAACTTAAAAAACAACAAAATGCCAGATGTGGAACAGTTACATATCTCCTTTCCGGAAATGAAGTGTGATATCTCATTTGGACTGAAGAAACACAATCGTATTACACATTCAACTGTCACAGGTAGTTAACTTAATTATTCCTTTCTTTTTGCCTGTAGTACAAACCCATATGACCATTGAAGAGTTCACTTCTTCGTCCATAAAAGTCGTTCCAACACAACAATACACTACCGTCACCCAGGGAGCAGATTTTCAAAAACTAATCCGAGTCGCTCATCAATCCGAATAATCCACGCTTTCCTTATGTAAACAAATGAACTCCAAAATTAATCAGTTCAATATGAAATAATAAACAAAAGCTTGCAGAATATAGCTGAATGTCTTCTCTCGGAAGAACAAAGTGGATTTAGAAGAAGCAGATCCTGTGTAGATAATAGTTTTATTGTTAAACAACTAATTGAAAAACATAGGGTGTTTAACAAAGAAACGCATATGGCATTTGCTGACTTTGAAAAAGCCTTCAACAGGGCAAACCGATGCAAAATGTGGCAAATATTGGAAGAACGAGGATACCCACAACAATTAATAAAAATGATACAATGCTTCTACTTCCAAACAAAAATAAATATGGTTAAAATGGTAAATTTTCTAAAAAAAATTATTACTAATCAGGGTGTCAGACAAGGGTGTACTTTATCACCTACACTTTTTAGTATTTATATTGACGACCTAGTGTGCAAATGGAAGTAGCTAGTGAATGTAGGTTTTAAGATTTCAAATAAAAACTTTTTAAATATTTTATTGTTTGCTGACGACTTAGTTATTATACAAAATAGCGAGTCTGCCCTGCAAAAATCTATTTTTAAACTTAGTGAACTTTGTAAACAATATAACATGAAAATTTCTTTTATAAAATCAAAGGTAATGGCATTCATTGGGAAAGAACCAATTAGAACAAAAATGGTTATAAAAAATCGTTGCATTGAACAGGTAAGCCATTTTAACTACTTGGGAACTAATGTTAGTTATGACAAGAAATATGATGTCTACGATAAAATATGCAAATTTCAAAGAGTGTGTGGAACAATAAATAGAACATTTAGAAACAAAATACGTAAAGAAACAAAATTAAAGATCTACAAAGTTATGGCTGTACCTATACTGACATACGGAAGTGAGACTTGGACGTTAACTAAAAAGCAACAGAGTAAAATACAGGCTTCAGAAATGAAATTCTTGAGAAGTGTGAAAGGATGCACGAAGAGGGACTTAATAAGAAATGAAAATATAAGAGAAGAGCTGGAAACTTTTAGTATGAATGATAGGTTAAAAGATCTCAAACAAAAATGGAAGGAACATGTTGAAAGAATGCCAGATAATAGACTTACAAAACAAATATTACAGAATCATCCTAAGGGTGGGCAGACCCAGGAAACGATGGCTGGAGGACTTCGAAGGCGGAACAGGCACTTGATTGCCTATGCCATGAAGTGAAGAAGAAGAAGAAGAACAAGAAGAAGAAATTTATTTAAGGTCGCTTCAACTTCCTCGGTCATATCGCAACCATTTTAACAATATGGTACAATTAGTAACATTTATAAAAAATTACATTAAATACACAGGTTTACAATCAAACATATAAAATGATACCATAATTACATTAATTAGGAAAAACAATTTACGTTAAATACAGATTACTAAAGACAAGTCAATAACATACTCATAGATTAACAACAGTATTTTGGAGGAAGAATTATCATTACTTTTACACCATTGTGTTGATTATGGATTACATTTTTTTTTTTTTAGTAATTTACGTCCTGCAACGTTAAGTCATATCGGACGATGAATGGAATGGATGAAATGATGCTCAAATGAAGCTAGGATCCATAGAGCTTAGAGCTACCCGACATTTGTCTTTCAGGATAAAGGAAAACCCCGGAAGAAATCTTATCCAGGTAACTCACCCTGACCGAGATTCGAATTCGGGACCTCCTGAACGCAAGGCAGACATGCTACCACCACGCTACCGAGGTGGGCATGGATTACAATTTAATAGAGTATAGTGTACATATACGTAGTATTCATTTCCAAATGTCAATATCCTTTAAGTAAAAAGCCTGCGACATAGTTTGAAGCTGTTTAGCAGTGTGAAGATGTCCTGTAGGATTCCATGTTGTTTTCTGTTTCTTTCGTATTTATTGCATTCTATGAGAAGATGGTAGATGGTAAGGTCTTTATGACACGTATTACACGTAGGCTGCAGCTGACCTGAGAGGAGATATGAATGAGTGAAGCTGGAGTGACCAGTTCCTAGACGGGTGAGGATTACTTGTTCCTTTCTAGCGAGAGACTTGCTGGGGTGGATTTTTTTTTTAATTTACGTCCTCCAACATTAAGTCATATCGGACGATGAATGGAATTGGTGAAATGATGCTCAAATGAGCCCAGGGTCCATAGAGCTTAGAGCTACCAGACATTCGTCTTCTAGGATAAGGGAAAACCCCGGAAAAACCCTTATCCAGGTAACTCACCCTGACCGAGATTCGAACTCGGGACCTCTTGAACGTGAGGTAGACATGCTACCATCTGCGCTACCGAGGCTGCTGGGGTGGAGAGCAGTGGATCCTTTTCGTACTTGATGTAATTTTCCCGGGTGCTATTGATTCCATTCAGATTTACATTTTTGTACTGGTATTTTGGAGGCTTAATTTATAACATCTGAGTATAGAATTTAAACGTTCGTTTGTTGGTAAAGTGATGTGGCATCTTTAGCAGTTTCGTCAGCCCTTTCATTCCCTGTTATTCCTTAATGGTAAGGAATCCAAATGAAAAAAACACATCTTTATCAGCATCGGGGATGTTACTGATTAAAATATGTGTGTCTGTACTAATATTTTGCCTGTAGTGTAGTTCTTCATGGTCTGCAAGGTACTCAATGAGTCAGAGCATATTGCACAGCAGTTGTGATGAGCTGTCAGGATGTAAGTGATTGATAAATGAGTTATAGTTTAGAACTGTAATGGAAAAATAGTCAGGTGGTAATAGTGTAGTAGAATAGTATGAAACTTAGTATTTAATTTCAATGCCTTCTATGGCAGCGGAACAACGAAACCCTCTTACCACAAACTACCATTTTATATGGAAAATGTTTGACAGTTTAGTACCCTTCATTAAAAAAAAGCTGAAGTGACTTTTGTTAAAATACCACATGAAAGCCGTAACAGACAAATAAAATCTCACTACATAAAAATGTAACAGTATATTATGCAACGAGGCTATAATGGTAGTAATTAAAACGCGAGCATTATTATAAACCGAGCGAGCGAAGCGAGATCAATAATTGTGATACGAACGTTTTAATTTCCATTATATTCAAGTTCCATACGACTTTTTATGCTCAATCATATATCTAAATTAATGGTGTCGTTTCAAAGTATACATTTCTGGTTTGAGGGATATGTTACAACCGTAAAGTGAGACGTAGTACGCAAGCGCAGAAACATTGATTACTTCCATATAAACAGCTGTTAACGTGTGACACAGTTTAACCTAAATGAAAGTATAGACAACCAGGAACAAATTGAATTTATTGAAATATTATTTGCAATGAATTCTAATGATAGTATGAACAGAACTAACCTTATTTTAAATATAGGTCATTTATTGTACAATAAGTGAAATGACTGTGCGGGAATGAGCTTTGTTGAATAGTTGAAGGTGAATTGATGTTAATTTGGCTGCTTTCTTTTTCTACTGATTTTAGTATTTTTATTGAAATTTTATTTTGTACTGATTATTCAATGTCTGCTTCCGCGACAGTTGTGGATTTCGAGCCTCTATTTTAGTATTGTTATAGCGCCACCAGGATCTACTAGAACTGTCGCAGAACTGCTGCGACAGCAATACCCTGTCTATAACCTGTGGTTGAAGAAATTAAGATATGCAGCTATTTCTTTTCTCACATTTACTAGTTTATTTATGGCTACATTCTGCGCTTTTTTTTTTTTTTTTTTTTTTTTTTTTTTTTTTTTTACATTTTGGTAATTTGTAAAGAAGGAGGGAGTGTTGCGTACACTGGGACGCACCGTTGTAGATCGAATCGAGAATAATCGATACCTGCGCTTCCACAATGTTACGAGGCCACTCCTGGTTGGTCGAATACCAATACTTTAATGCACAGGTGTACTATAATGAGGACCATAAAAGTACTGCTACCAGTCGTATAAATACGAGGGTGCGTAAAAAAATAATGCTTCATGTTTTTTTCTCTTTTAATTGCCAATAAAATTGAATCCAATTTACATTGCTTAAAAACTACAACATTGACGATTAATTTGTCACTATTCAAGATAATCTCCGTCCATTTCCACAGTTTTGGTCCACCTTTTAAATAGGGCATATATTCCAGTGTGGTAAAACACACGGTCTTGCTTCCTAAGCCATTGACGCACGGACGTTTTCACAGCCTCCTCATTTTGAAAAAGAATCCCACGATGAGCTTCCTTGAGTGGCCCGAACAGATGGAAGTCTGATGGTGCCAGGTCAGGACTGTATGGGGGGTGAGGTAAGACTTGCCATCCCAATTTCTCAATTTCTGCAGTGGTGTAACGGCTGGTGTGTGGTATTGCATTTTCATGCAAAAGAAGAACATCCGCCATAGTTTTTGTTGGCCGAACTCGGCGAAGACGTGCTTTCAGCTTTTTGAGAGATCTGACGTATTGGACAGAATTTATTGTGCATCCCTGCTCCAAAAATCAATCATAAGCATACCCTCTGCATCCCAAAACACTGTCGCCATGACTTTCCCTGCCGACCGCTGAGTTTTGAATCTGTTTTCTTCGGTGACGTTGTGTGATACCATTCCATTGACTGCCTCTTTGATTCAGGTTCAAAAAAATGAACCCACGTTTTGTCTCCAGTAACAATTTTTTCCAGAAACGCCTCTCCCTCCAAATTGAAGCGCTGCAAGTGTTCGAAGGCTATTGTTTTCCTTGTTTCTTTATTTTGGGTGGTTAACATTCTTGGTACCCAACGTGAACAAACGTTTGACTAACCCAGTTGTTGAATAATCGTCATCACACTGCCTTTACTGAGGGAGGTAATGCGACACTATTCACCTGTTGTTACCTGGCGATCAGCACGAATGATGTCATCTACTCGCTGAATGTTGCATGGAGTCACTGCAGGCACCGGTCTGCAGCTTCGCTTTTCATCTGCCAATGGTGTTTGCCCTTCAGCTTCGTTACAGCGACGAACCCATCGTCCAGCAGTGCTGACATCCACCATTGTATCACCATAAACATTTTTTAGCCTTTCGTGAATGAGAACTGGCGTTTCACCTCCCGCGTTCAAAAATTCAATCACAGAACGCTGTCTAATACGAATGTCGATGTCAGGCATTTTGCAAGAGGAAGCAGTGCTGCTACCTGTTGACTTAGGAAGTTACTACTGCAGGGGATTGGAGAAGAAGGTTTGAAGAATTGCGCAAAGTTCAAAGTTTTCACATAACTTACTTATTTAAGGAGCAAAAAATAGGAGGCATTACTTTTAGACCTAACCCTCGTACTAATGTTTGGTACGGTTGAGTGGTTGAGCACTAAATAAAATTAGGGCCAAGTATTATTTTTTGTAGAAATGACATTTCGAGATATTGTTATCTCTCTGAATTTCCTAAATACTTACACTTCTCTCAAATGGGAAGTCTTTATTCGTTTTATCTCTTTCGGTTTTTAGTTTCCTTATCATATACATAGAAGGTATTGGACTCTACCCAAAATTTTGATTCTGAAATATTAGTGGAAATTCAGCTTCTAAAATCTCCTGAATCACAAAATAAGCATTTTTTAAAAAGCTCCGTGGTGTCTATGTGTGTACGCATAACAGTGTGAAACGATAAATAGAAAAAGAAAATTATGTTAAATAACAAGGTTGGGATTCAAAAGCAATACCTTGCAACTATGGGACATGAAGATATTCAAGAAAACCTCTCCCCATTCCAGTCTACCCTTTACATGGAACATTTTTCAAAATTTTAATATCCCCAAAAGTGGCTCTAAGTGTTTTGATCAAATATCTTATGTTTAACATATTTATTTTATTAAAAAATAAAATGTAAATCTTGAATCTTTAAGGAATGACCTCAGAAGTCCTCTTCGTGCTGAATGACCTTTGCGTAAGTGGAAAACTGCAAAAGATATACAAAAATCTTACTCCAACAAAAAAGTAGATATCGTTAAAGCACACAATTTATGTCAAACACATTTCTGTGGGGTGGGACATTTGCAATAAATTCCTTGTTTTATTTGTGAATTTTCCAAATGGGAAGTCATTCGGTTTTTCTTTATCTCTTGGCCATGTGAGAACGGAATTTCCAACTCATCCCATAACGACCAATTGTACTATTAAAAGACTTGACTATGGCTTTAAACCTATTACTGTATATAAATGATCCCTTTGCAGCTACCGGAAAATTAGCGTCCACATAATTTCTGCAAATATTAATCTCGAATGACGTGAAGTAGATAGAGGAATAAGCATTTGTAAGTATAGTTTATACAGGAGTAGAGGAGTAATTGGAGTACAGCATATTAGATTTTTAAGTACCCATATGGAAAATAAATGCTTACTCTTATAGTAGCTGATTACTCTTGAGATAGACATTTTGGCAGTTTAATCGCTAATATATAGTGAAACCAAAGAACATATATCTGAAACTGCTAGTCATATGGAAAAGAGCAAATAGGACAAAAGTGTGTTATAATGTGAAATACGTTTATCCTTCATTACAGTTGCCCCTATCATTTGATATTGGTTACACTAAATTGTTGCAGAATACAGAGCGCTTATAACAGAATTTCAGGAACTTTGAAGATAAATACCTTTTGTTTTACGCTTATAACACAATTTAATTGAAATCTTTGACGCATCAAAATAAATATGTTCCAACGTGCATAGCTTCGTCTTGGGATAATTCAGTTGCACTATACTCGTTATATCCTTAGAGCAACCCAAACCTTATGTATGAGATTTTCTAATTCTGCCACCTTTCGGTTTTGAGCTAAACTGCTCAAAGGCAGACAGGTAGGTATCAAATTTTTGGACGCAAGCTGTAAACAACTTTCATACTACCATCAAATTAAATAACCATATTTTTTAGACGAACAATCCATAAACTTAGAGCCATACTGTAAACTAAAGTTGTTAGTTTTTACATGAACATACAAGGCATGTTTTTTAAGTCAGTACCGTTTTGCGATTCCGCCGCCGCAGCGCTACGGTTAGCGTTCCGCGCATGCGTGCTGGTTACCTACATCTCTTGTCTACGCACTGACGCCATTACAGTCTGATTCTTCATTGTATACGTTGGTTACTGAGTGTTTAAGATGCCTTCGACAATCGTGAGTCCCGCCGATTGTGAAGTACGGGCTGTTATACGATTTCTTAGTGCTAAAGGCGTAAAACCGATCGATATTCATCGTGAGATCTGTGAAGTTTAGGGACAAAACATTATGAGTGATGGAATGCTAAGGAACTGGGTGAGAGAATTTAAAGATGGCCGCACAAATGTGCATGATGAACAACGGAGTGGGCGTCCTTCGGTCGCTACTGAAGATTTGGTGCAGAAAGTGGACGAAAAGGTGAGAGAAAACAGACGCTTTACAATTTCATCATTGTGCGACTATTTTCCTCAATATTCTCGTAGTGGTTTGTATCGCATTGTGACCAAGAACTTGAAGTACCGGAAATTGTGTTCACGTTGGGCTCCGAAAATGTTGACGGATTTGCACAAAACCCAACGTTTAGGCAATGCATTGACTTTCCTTGAGCGGTACCACAATGAAGGTGAAGATTTTTTAGACCAAATTATTACTGGTGACGAAACATGGGTGGCCTACGTCACACCAGAATCGGAACAACAATCCATGGAATCGTGATATACATCATCTCCCACAAAAGTGAAGTTTAAGCAAACAATTTCTGCCCGGAAAATCATGTGCACAGTTTTTTCGGTCAGAAAAGGAGTATTGCTAGTGGAGTTTCTGCCTCTTAATGAGACAATCAATGCAGCGTCTTATTGTGAGACATTGAACAATCTGCGCCGTGCAATCCAGAACAAAAGGCGTGGCAAGTTGAGTAAGGGTATTGTTTTGCTGCATGACAATGCCTGTCCACATCGGACCAAAGATCTCATCAAATCTTTTCAATGGGAAACTCTAGATCATCCTCCATACAGCTCTGATCTGGCGCCCAGCGACTACCATTTGTTCCTGCACTTGAAGGAACCTCTGGGCGGTCAGCGTCTTCAAGACAATAACGAAGTCAAAACAGTTGTGATACAGTGGTTAACACGTCAGGCGGCAGAATTTTATGAGGAGGGTATTCAAAAACTGGTGCCACGTTATGACAAGTGCCTCAATATTCACGGAAATTACGTAGAAAAGTAGATTAAGGTACAGACTTTCATTTAAAAATAAAATTATTGCGATATCTATGCGCGTCTTTTTTAATTCCAAAACGGTACTGATTTAAAAAAGACATGCCTCGTACATGAGGTACAAATAAAGCCTAATATACTGATTGCTTTACATTTTTCGTTCTCTTTTACTTAAAAAAGCTTCATGTCAGTAATCTAAGTAAATTAATATTTGGTGCAAATTTCGGCTGGCCTCCATAACCATAATAGCGTGGTCATTGGAAACCCTCATGGCACTCTAATGGACACACTAGAATTATATTCTGTCTCAACCTAGTTTAATTCTGCTGTAAACATCTGTGTGGGAAGAGACAAACACAGAGATATTGGGACAGAAAACGGTTAAGCTGTTGATTGGCTTAGCGAAGTTAATGGGAGTTTTCTAAATTAGTAAGCTGTTCATCATAGAGTAGGCTGGTGCTTCAGCTGAAATGAAACACAATCGAGGCAAACCTTTAAAAAGTGCCGAGAGGCGTATGATCGGGCATTGTTCTGCGGTGCTTAAAGAAAAAATCCGGAATCGTCTATAAAAACATTGAGAAAAAACTGACGATCTTCTTGGTGTTTCGCAAGTAATGTACATAGTGTTAGAATGGAACAGCAAGTATCCGGAACTCTAAGAACACCGGGAAAATCGCGTAAATGCACAGTGCGTGGAGAAATACGACGATTTTACGAAAAGTGCTATACACAATAAAGTTCATCATTGTTTTCTTTTTCCTTAAATGAACCAACTCATAGATTCTATTAGTTAATGTTTGAACAAACTCATTTACTTATTTACTTATCTCTTTATTTCTTTATCCACTTCCTCCCTCCCTTCCTCCCTTTCTTCCTTCCTTCCCTCCTTCCTTTCCTCCCTCCATCCCTCCTTCCCTCCCTCCTTCCTTCCTGCCTTCCTGCTTTGGTTGCTTTCTTCCTTCCTTCCTTCCTTCCTTCCTTTCTTTCTTTCTTTATTTATTTAATTATTTATTTACTTATCGTCTAGAAGTTAGCGCTGCTACATATACTGCTAGTGTTGGAAAACTTATGTACGTGCATGTAGCGTCTAACACATGGTGAGCTAAGTCAGCTCCGCCTTGTTGTTTACAGCAGGATTAAACTAGCCTGAGATAGAGTATAATAAAGACATTGCACTTAAAATGGAGAAACACAAACATCCCAGTTTTTAAGGCACCTCAAAGGCCTCGCACTAGACGTTTTCTCCGACTTCGAACTGACTGCCATCTCATATACAAACGACCGACCCCGTGACGTTCCAGAATTTTCACACAAATTCTGTTGGATAAGGAACGAGAATCTAAGTAGCAACGTGGTAGCTTTTTATATATTGTTACTACTAATCAAACACATTTTAAATGTATTTCTCGTACAGTTCATGCAATTATATTAATGTATACTGTTTCTTTATAGTATTTATTAAGCTTGTATAATTAATGTTTTGAAAAGCAGTGGTTTACGGTTCGTAAATAAATTTTGTTATGGAACGAAGGCTTTGTGAACGTTTATAACCTAAATTTAACGGTTTTCAGACACCATTAATGGATTTATTTATTTCATCAGTTTACAGTTCGCACTTCCGTGACTTCAAAATTCAATAAGTGTACATAGCAAACTGGAGTTTGTTGTTACGAAATACTAACCCTTGAATAGAGATCCATTTCTATTAATTTTAATGATTGAATAACGTTCTCTTGGAAATACTGACCGAAAGTTATACTTGTCTTTTGAAGCGAAAGAAGGATGGAGCACAGAAGCACAGTACCTTGGACTGCTTCTTGATATGCGCCTTACCTGGAAGGTTCAATTTTCTAGGGTAGACCACGCTTCAGTGCTTAAATTGCTTTAACTAGAGAAGAGAAAACTAAGAAGAATTATATATTGGGTACAATCGGGTGAAAATATTAATCCACACGCCTCTGATTTGCCCTATTTTAACCCGTGGCCGCTTGCTTTTATGTTTTTTTCGCGATGATGGATACACAGCACCGGCAAAGAGCCAGGACAGTTTTACATTAACTGAGAATATACAGTCGAATCAGAATTAATCCTATCTATATTTTATTACATTATCACAAACGTTTCACTTCTAGGTAACATTTCTCATAGAATCATGCCCCAAAATGAAATTGTTTTTGGTTATGTGCAGAGTAGAGATTTAGATATAGTAAACGCAAAACAGAGTATTGAAAATGTTGAGAAAATTATATCAGAAATGGCTCTCATGGTATCTTCACAGTATTAGTATCAAAAGTGTAACCAGCTGCTGAAAGAAAAAAGGAACCAAGTGATCTAAAGGAATACGTTTTTGAAGTTTTTCTCACAGTTCACCTGGAAATTAAGACAAGACTCCAATTTCTGCGTCACATAATAGCTTCCAAGAATGTTTGACGCTGATAAGTTTCATTTGTATGTAAATAACTTTTCCTGAAACACATCTCAAGTAACTATTTACCTTTATCTTTGTTTATACAGACTTGCAACACTTTCCAAGAAACGGCACTTATACTGAATTTGTTAATCGGCCAATGGTATCAACAGTGTTAGCAAGAATCTTCACAACTCTAAAACGTGTAAAAACTTTTGTAATAAGTACAATGAATCAACAATTACTGAATGTATTAGGTACCGTTCAGGTAAAAAAATATTTGTGAGAAAGCTTCCAAATTTCAAACAGAAAGTAACAGAATTTTTCGCCGACACGAAGTACAGAAAAACTTTCGGGAAAGGATTTTCCGGAGTATATTTAAGCCTCTATTACTGCCATCTGGCGATTAAACTCCTAACTAATTGAATTTCGTTAAGTATAGATGGCGGAACTATCTTATTGGATATTTTATTTTGGAAATAGAGGAAATATTAAAATGGGATAGCAAATATACAGAAAATAAATATTATTCGTTTAGAAATTACAAATTCACAGAAATGGAACGGCTTTATTCATCATATCCTTGTCATTTTGTTCATTAGTGAAAATACAAAAATTATGTATTCTGGATTTTAATGTCTACAATGTTAAGTTTAAATAATGTAAGAAGCAAGTGACATTTTAATGACTTTGCGATACTTTAGTGTGTTGAAAATAAAAGATGTATGACTTATATATAAAGAAAAATCACCAAAACAAACCTCTACCCTCATTTGCTCTAACTCGTAAAATATTGTACTACCAGTAGAGGACTCAGTCCTGATCTGGCTAAAGACTGAAAGTTTGGCTTTTGGACTTTCAAGTGTCCAATGGCAGGTGGCATTTTACTTCTGCATCTTCAGTGTAACCTATAGATAATTTTTGGAAGGAATTGGGCTACTTATTGAGTCCGATCCTTGAAAACATTCATTCACATTGGATGCCATAAATACTCAATTTACTTGTAGGTATATAAATACTTTCGGCCGCGCCATGACCGAGTGGTTAGACCTCTTGGCTCTCACCTAGACGGCCCGGGTTCTACCCCAGGCGACCGCAAAGTGGGATTTGTGGTGGACAGCATGGCCTGGGGTGGGTTTCCTCCGGATCCACCGGTTTCCCCCACCATCATTCCATCAATTGCTCCATCAATCATCCATCCCAGGCGTTGAGCCGACCCCTCAACCCTGATTTCATCTCTCAGGTCAGATGCTTCGGCTCCCTCGCTCTGAGGAACCCAATGACTCCTATCGTCAGCATTGACGAGAAAAGGAGAAAAAAAATCAATATTTTTACTTGTTCTACAGTAACTAGGGAAAGTATTGCATTCCTCACACACATTTGATAGCGTTCAATATAAATATACGTTTTTTAGTTCCTCTGTGTCCAAAAAGGCAGGATTTTGGCTACCATCTATGTATGTGTGTATACAGCAAAACTCAAAACAAAAATACACCAAAATGTTGAAGAAAATCCTACCAACACACAGAAATATGTTTCATAAGAAAATAAACTATTTTGATGCATAAAAATGTTGGTACATAAATTTTTCATGTATAGTGCAGACTTTTGGTATATTTGTTCTTATTTGTCTGAATTTACCATTTATTTATTTTTAATCTGTATGCCACGTCATTCAAAGTAATCCATAGCGACCATGAAATAATGCTCAATGAGACTAGTGTTCATGGAGCAGTGAAGCGCAATATCTTGGAGTGCTTTTGATATGCCCTTTACCTGGAAGGCACATATTACATCACTAGCATCCAGATTACCCAAGAGTATGACGAGGCTCTATCCACCAGTCAACAGAAAATCACCTATTGCTCTGAGGAATAAGCTACTTCTATACAAAGAAGTAATAAGACCCACCTTCACTTACGGCTGTCAGGTCTGGAGCGCAACTGCAAAAACTCACCTCTATAAACTTCAAATCCTTCTGAACCGTAACCTTCAAGTAGCAAAAGCTTCCTAATGAAAACATCCATTCAGACCTATCCTTTCCCAAATTCAATGACCATATCCTCAACCTCTCTCACAAATTCTATCCCGTCTTCCTACAGTTTCAATCCGGTTATCCGAGGCCCCGGGAAATATGACATTGACCCGGGGGAAACCTACAAGCAAACCAGACTCACCTTAGGCCCATCATAATCTTAATAGTCTCCTATAATAATTAACAACGTATCCTCTGTTTCATTCTACAACTTGTGATACTTCATTTTAAAAAATTCCACCATCTACCCACCGTATATTATTATACATCCATCGTGACAACAGTAAGGGGCAGAGTCCCAGAATGGCAAAAGGTCAAGGGTTCTACTCTTCGGACGAGGATGACTCTTCAACGACGCCTCTCTCTCTCTCTCTCTCTCTCTCTCTCTCTCTCTCTCTCTCTCTCTCTCTCTCTTCTCTCTCTCTCTCTCTCTCTCTCTCCTCTCTCTCTCTCTCTCTCTCTCTCTCTCTCTCTCTCTCTCTCTCTCTCTCTCTCTCTCTCTCTCTCTCTCTCTCTCTCTCTCTCTCTCTCTCTCTCTCTCTCTCTCTCTCTCTCATCTCTCTCTCATCTCTTCTCCTCTCTCTCTCTCTCATCTCTCTCTCTCTCTCTCTCTCTCTCTCTCTCTCTCTCTCTCTCTCTCTCTCCTCTCTCTCTCTCTCTCTCTCTCTCTCTCTCTCTCTCTCTCTCTCTCTCTCTCTCTCTCTCTCTCTCTCTCTCTCTCTCTGTCTGTCTGTGTGTGTCTGTGTTTGTGAGTGTGTGTGTGTGTGTGTGTGTGTGTGTGTGGTTTGTCGTTGAAAGAAGGTCTTGGAAAGCTATTATCCGGACTGTACAAGAATTATTAGAAAATACTAGGATTTCATAGTGTTTATTATTATTATTATTATTATTATTATTATTATTATTATTATTATTATTATTATTATTATTATTATTATTATTATTATTATTATTATTATTATTATTATTATTATTATTATTATTATTATTATTATTATTATTATTATTATTATTATTATTATTATTATTATTATTATTATTATTATTATTAATTATTATTATTATTATTATTATTATTATTATTATTATTATATATTATATTATTATTGGTGTTGGTGTTGTTGTTGTTATTATTATTATTATTATTATTATTATTATTATTATTATTGTTATTATTGTTATTATTGTTATTATTGTTATTATTGTTATTATTGTTATTATTGTTATTATTGTTATTATTGTTATTATTGTTATTATTGTTATTATTGTTTATTATTGTTATTATTGTTATTATTGTTATTATTGTTATTATTGTTATTATTGTTATTATTGTTATTATTGTTATTATTGTTATTATTGTTATTATTGTTATTATTGTTATTATTGTTATTATTGTTATTATTGTTATTATTGTTATTATTGTTATTATTGTTATTATTGTTTTATTGTTATTATTGTTATTATTTATTATTGTTATTATTATTATTATTATTATTATTATTATTATTATTATTATTATATTATTATTATTATTATTATTATTATTATTATTATTATTATTATTATTATTATTATTATTATTATTATTATTATTATTATTGATTATTATTATTATTATTATTATTATTATTATTATTTATTATTTATATTATTATTATTATTATTATTATTATTATTATTATTATTATATTATTATTATTATTATTATTATTATTATATTATTATTATTATTATTATTATTATTATTATTATTATTATTATTATTATTATTATTATTATTATTATTATTATTATTATTATTATTATATTATTATTATTATTATTATTATTATTATTATTATTATTATTATTATTATTATTATTATTATTATTATTATTATTATTATTATTATTATTATTGTCATCATCATCATGATCATAATCAATCACTTTATTCGACTGTTCTATCAATATCTTTGAAAACATTTATCGAGTATTATTGGTGAATACTTAGCGTTATTAATATATTGTAAATCAATAATCACATTTTTAAACGCGTGTTTGGTGGGCAATTAGGTTAAGACATAGCTATAGTACTTCATAACCCACTTGAAACAATCATTCACTAAACTTAACACTGCGCATTATTGAAAAACGTTTGTCATAATGTAACAAACTAAAGACAGGATTAATTCTGAATCGTCTGTATTTTCTAAATTAATGTAAAACTGTCTTGGCTCTTTGCCGGTGCTGTGTATCTATCATCGAGAAAAAAGGGATAAACGCAAGCGGCCAATCAAACATTGCTGTAACCAGGGGTTAAAATAGGTCAATGCAGAGGCGTGTGGATTAATATTTGCACCCGATTGTACCCCATATATAATTCTTATTTATCTCATCTCTAGTGAAAACAATTTAAACACTGACGCGTGGCCTACCCCAGAAAATGTTTCCCTAACTCGGATGGCTATGGATTTCCTTTTCGTCAATAAAGATTCCCTGTTCAGATGGCCTTTAAGTGATCTTTTACAATATTTAGTGGACCAAGCAGAATGGTACAGGCGGTTTCGTCTGAGGCCGCATTCAGGAGGCCCGGGTCCGACTCCCGTAACCGACCCACCTGACCCATGGGTATTTTCGGGGGTTTTCCCGGGTCGACAGGCGACTGCTGGGTAGGTTAATTAAATTCTACGATTTTCCTGTCTCTCCATTTCACCTACATTATTCCTTCATATTAACTCTCATCTGGTGGCTTCTTTCTGGGTAGAAGTTTCGGTGGGAGTCTCGACGGTGCATGGTGGGATGATACGGTCTGAGGGAAGACTTTTCTCCCCGGCGGACGGACTTCGGTCTGCGAGCCGGTCTAGTGGGCCGATTCAGCACAGCGGTAGGCGGGATGCCGGATGCGCAAGCCTGCCTGGAGTCTTGGTCCGTCCCCTTCAGCTGCCGAGGTGCAGGCGCTGCGGACCCTTAGCACTCATGGTACCTCTGACGTTACTAGAGGAACCTCGGGCCGAACATTCGAGGCCCTCTTTGATTGGGAGCTCTTCGAATTGGGTTGGATTCGAGGGGGCGGTGTGTTCCCGACACCCACGGGTAATTGGGTACCTCCGGCCAGGCTACGGCCGCCCGGAGGGGGTAGAGGGTTGCCTCATAAGTCCCGGGTACTAGCCTGTAGATCTAGTAGAAGGTGTGCTAGATCACCAGGTTTTCGGTAGTCTTCCCTGCGGGGTTGACGCGCGTAAGTGGCGTATCCACTTCCACTCGTCTTGATTTTCGAGTAGATGGGGGGGGGCGGGCTTTATAGACTCAAGGTATTGCCCCATGGAAAGAACCCTGGAGTTTTCCTTCGCTCCAGGGTAGAAGGAGGCCCGGGTCGTTGGTCCTACGGGTCCAGGACTAATGGGAGTAGAGCCTTCGGTGTAAAAAGAAGTGTTCTTTGCTCTGGGGAGGTGGGATGATGATTGTCCTAAAACCACCGCTGCGGAGTTTCTATCTAGTAAAGTGTAGATACCCTGCCCTCTGTAATGTAGCAACTCCTTGGGATCGGCCAATCTCTCTCCTCTCTCCTCGTCCTTCCTCCTGGGGGTGCCCTACTTGGGGTAAAGGTACAAAAGACTAATCTGGTTGAGGTACCGAATCCCTTCCGGAGAATCCAATCCAATATTTAGTATGTGTAGAATCAATTTGAATTTCCCAAGCTAAGCCACATTAAAAAAGAATATCCAAAATTGCGAAACTACTATAATTAGTTCTAATGCGACTAATAAGAATGTTCAATTTTGCTGCTCCATTGCAGCTTTCACTACATTTCCAGAGGCATTCAAATCGATCTGAGTCATATTAGGATTAAATACTCTATGGAACTGCAGATTCAGATTGTATTGATTCTTCGCTACGACCCTCTTAAAATGTTGGATCGAATCTATATGTTGTTCCATGGAGCCAGCTACGATATTCTAAGCGATCTGAATACGCCAAGATGGTATCTTCCACTTTACTCTTTGTAACACGCTGCACGTTTGACATTTTGTTTTCTTGGCACAACGTATATAGTAAAACACAACAGTGCAACTTCTATTCTTTCTATAATTTCGCTGTTTATTCTCACAAAAACACTCCCTAACCTCAAATCCTGCTTAAAATACGTCGAATAACATACAAGCGGAGCAACATAAAATCTTGAATTCTCATATTTACTGTCGAACTTTACGTATGCAATTCGATCTCAATAGTACTAAATCTGGTATCTAAACGCGAATTGTATTCATTATGGGATTGAACTCAAATCGATTGTAACTCTCCACGGAAACTGTTTTAGTATATGCAACGTAAGCTACAAGTTCTCGTTCAGGAATTGTACATATTTATGACCATGTTAAATATCTAAATCATTAGCAAAGGGGATATGTATTAGGGCCTAAATAAATAATTACATGAAGCAAGCATTTATATAAATAAAAAACTGTTTTGGTCCTAAAATTAATCCTGAGGAATCCGTTATTTAAGAAATGAAGTTCAAATACATATAATTCCAGTCAAATTAACACTTTGATATCTATTGCTTAGATAAACCTGAATAATTGCAATATTATTGGTGCTAAACAAACGGATTTCCAGTTTCTTAAAAAAAAAATTCATGAAAAACGCTTGATATTTTCGTGGCTTACTGAATGCTACGGTGCTTCCTTTAACCCTACGATTTCTATTCATTCCTTTTTCTTATCGTCTTTCAGGTGTGTTTTCAGGCTATATTTGTACGGCGATGCCGTGCAGATAGTGCGGATGCTTGCGCTGTTCTCGGTGTTGGAGGAGTGTGTGGGCTCTCTCCTCACGGGGGAGTGGGGTAACATTTGTTGACATTGAACCCAGAGCGAATCCTAGCGACGGGACAAAGAACTCTCAGCACTTTTTAGGGACTTAACGCTTGTGGTATGTCTGCGTACGACCCACTGACCTCGTGTGGTTTCCTCACTTCATGTCTTCCTCTTTGGAGCTGTTAGCTGCAAAATAGATCAGAGAGTAGACTGTAGTACACGAGGTGTTCCCCTTCATTATCTACCCCTCACTATTTACCTTTAAGATAATATGGATGGACGTGGACTTCGGCAGCTATGCCCCCGAAGGGGTGGTTTGTTAGGTAGAGGTGAACTGAGAGACAGAAGGGAGCCGGATATGGAGCCGCCATAGAGTAGAGAGAAGGGCCTCTGCCATTTACAGATTGATTCTCTCCAGTGGCATCTAATTCAATTGGCAAGTGACCCCCTTGGAGCCGGACACGCCCTCCACGAGGCTTGAAGCCAGAAATTGTAACCCTCGGTTTACAAAATCGAATTCCTTACCATGTAGCGTCCGAGACATCCCTCAAAAGACCGGACTGATGAAGGGTGAAATAAAATAAGAATGGAACAGAAATGGAGGGAGATGAAATTTGGAGGATGTAGTGTACTTATCTAATATTCTCTCAGCCAGGGGAAGAAAAGAAAAATTCGGGGGTTAAGGCTAAGCTTTATCCAGGTAACGAGTTTTTAACTATACCTCATCTTTTCTTCTTTCTCTGACATTTATTTACCGCTTTCGGCTGGGGGATGCCGAGATGTTGTCCATATCTCCTCCCCGTATCGGTTATATGACCACCAACCTTTATCTTGCATATGTGGGCGTGAGACCGGCAGTCGGGTAGGCAGAATCACCCTCGATTCGGGCTATTACCTCCTGGATTTAGTTACTACGTATTTACATTAAGCATTGAGAATCAGAAAGCCGAGATTTGAATCACGGAGCTCCAGACTGATGTACGTCCGGTTGCTGTAACCACTGTTCTAACATGCTAGCACAAGGGGATGTTATTTTCACGAGATAACATATAAAGTGAACCTGAGCTTGCCAAACCGACTGCGGGCCTCACGCTCACATATGCAAGGAAGATCATCCAACCGATACGAGGAGGGCATATGTTCAGTATCCGGGCATCTCCAGCTGGTAGGTCTTCGCTATCTATCGTAACTCTCAAATTCTTCACGATATGATTGGGTACCGGTCCTGTACCCAGGACTTAAAATCCACACATCCCCAGAGATGGGTTCGAACCCGGTTGCTTTCCGTGTCAGGGAACAAAAGCACAACGCTATAGCACACTACGCTACGGTGCACGGCGAATCCTCTTAGTAATTGTACTAAACCGTAGATATCACTAAAGGAAAATTACAAAAGTTTTGTATTAAAAAATACCCATGTTGCTTTAGGCTCGAGTTGTTTATTAAATATTTTCTGTAGTGCTTAATCACCGTTCTTTGGTTTCTTGCGATGTCACGCAAAGCTCTTACAGACATGCACCCTAACTTATATCTAAAACTAAATGCGTAATTAAACAATTTCTGCAAAGTTTATTTTGATTTACATGACACAGATATAAATTATTGTGGAATATAAACATTATAAATAACACTTTTTGTTCTTTTATTAGTTAAAGCGCCTTTTAAATGTTTAATAACATTCACTGTGCAGAAAGTATGATTTTTTTGTGAAGCATGTTGTTACGGAAGAAAAAGAATGTATCGAAATATTGCGCAATTCGCACAGTTTGTTGCACCCGAGCGACATCCTACGCGGTTAGTATCAAGGTCGCCACAGTAACTAACCTACAGACCTAGAGATCAGCATTTCGGATCCCGGTTAAAACTCAGGATGCCAACATTTCAACCTTTTGATTGCTGTTTTAAGTGTTCAGTAAAAGCAGGAACTACATTAATTAAGAGAATGACCTTACGCCGTTATTTCGCTCACACTCCCCCACACACGTATAAACACATATACAAACCAAGGAACCGGATTCACAGTATCTTGACCTCTACAGTGTTCAGAATCCAAGCACGAACTGCATCCCACGTAGCCAGTGAGAGCGAGCCTTTGAGACAATCTCATAACTATACCTACGCACTCTTCTACGAACTACACTTAAAAAGGTTTATTTTTCTATTTCCAGACTATGAACACACTCCAGTTATATCTTACGTAGAACTGACACAACTGCATTTTATGAGCAGGACACAATGTACTATCCAACATGAATTCCCCAGTATATACAACTTTTATAACTGGCTCTACCCATTACAAATTCCATGTATGTTTAATTCTACATGAATGAATTATTTACTGTGCATATTCCAACATTTTACAGTTTACAACTTTTGGCTACATTTACTTGCCTTTACCTTGCTGCTACCTTGGCTTACATGACACCCAGGTCTTCTGCTCTGCCAGGTAGCTCTTAACCTCCACACCTCCTTGTTACTTAATTAGCCCCCATTATTTCCCCCACTCATCTTCCTTTCTTATATTCTTTAGATTTCTGGCCCATTTTTCTTTTCCCTTCTGCAAGAACTCACCAATATTTCTTACCTTCTTTTCCTCCTTTCCTGTTAACATTTTTATAGCTACTATCCTCTTCTCTACTTTCTCCCACTGTTCTTCCCAAACCTTTTTTCTCCATATTACAACCTCCTCGCATTCTGTTACACAGTGTTCTATGCTTAGTTTTCCTCCACACAATTCACAAATTCCCATTTCCCTACCTCTTATCCCTCTTAGAAATATTGTTCCTGTTCTCATCCAAGCTAGCCCTTCTCTCTCTTGCCTATAGCAGTAATCTACATAGCTTCTGGTCCCCAATTTCATTTTATTTGTTTGTAAAATTGTAATGATTTCATATATTCTAGACTTCCCCATATTTTCTGTTTTTCTATATCTTCTACTCTGCATTTTACCAATTTACCTATATCGCTTGTATTCATTTCCTCTAATCTACATTTATCTCCTATTTATATATTTTCCACAATTCCTCCTATCTCTGCCCACCAACTATTTCAGTTCTCTAATCTTTTTTGCTGCCACATGCATGATTTAATAATTTTCGCTTCTTCTTTGGCCAAACACCTATACCAGAATTTTATTATTCTTTCCATAGTTATTCCATTTCCTCTTGTTCCTAATTCTACTAAAGCTACCTCCCTAGGTACTGATCTTGGTAAGCTAGGTAGCTCTTTACAAAACTTTCTCTAGTTTTGGTCCACCGTTTTGCTTACCTCTACACCCCCCCCCCCAGATCTCCACTGCATACAACATTTTGGATTCCACTAGTGCTCCATACATTCTTTCTAACCACTTGGTTGTCATTTCTAGCTTATATTTGCATATTCATATCCCATTTATTGCCGCCCTTCCTTTTGCTTCAATTTTTCTGCTTATCATAGAATTTATTTTAAGTGGATGGGTTTAGCCTGGTTATGGACAAGAGCCTTATGAAGGGGGTTCACCAAAGGAATGTATTTTATGTGGAAATAAAATAAACGTAAGTAGTCATTATGTAGTGGAATGTAAGGAAATAGAAAGCTGGGGTAGATTAATTTGGGACAGAACTAGTTTAATAAATGGGCCTGCATAGTAACTATAAAGATGATTACGTTGAAAGGAGAGAAAAGAAGTAAGGATGTGGGGATGTATGCAGAAAAACTCAAAGAGAAACGGACGAGAAGTGTAAGAAATTTAAAGAGCTAGAGAAATGGAGGACATGGCGGAATATTAGGTCAGTGTTGCATAAGGGCTAGAATAGGGGTGGGTAAACGGCCAAGGAGCCAATCTAAAAGCCCGTAAAATAAACAGGTGGAAAATGTGTACTTAGAATAGTATAGAAAATTGTAATTGTAATAAAGTATTGTATAGGTACAAATAAACTAAACTAATTAAGAACTCTTAAGTTACAATTTATTTATAGCTCATATATGTTGTCCTTTATATCTATGGTTATGCCAACCTTTTTAAACAATTGTTCGCCGACAGCGATGTTCATTTATTTCTTTTGTAACTGTGGGTTTGTTTACGTCAGATTTCTCCGTATAAACATCGTACTCAGTCACATATTTACATTCTCATTCAAACTTCCAGACTTTCAGGAATATAGGAAGATTGTTCTGGTTTTAAATAAATTCCCATCCTTCGGCCGAGAATCCGAGTCCGAACCACCAGACTAAAGAGACAGTTACATACAGTCTCTTTAACCATAACTGAAGGTGGTACTTTTTTATAACTGCGTACTTGAAGTGTGTAACGTCATTCAACGTCCATATGAAAGATTGCCTTTGTTTTCCATGAACTAATGTAAATAACTTTGGAAGCCAATCTAGTCCTCAGGATTGGCCTTCAGCATTGGACCTCAGCATACAATCAACCTACAACTTTAACTAACTGAAGTTGATATAACTTTGTTTTGGATTTTCAAACCCTAACTTAAATATTATTTTCATAAATGAAAAAGACGCATACGTAGAGATTTTGAAAGTTTCTCTAAACATTGTCTGGTCTATGGCAATGGAAATGTAAGGGATATACAAATTAAGCAGTAAACGTGTTCCATTGCCAACTTTTCCGGGAAATAGCCATTGCGTTATGCATTTTCACTATGATTATTATGATTATTATGATGATTATGATGATGATCATTAGCGTTAGTATTAGCATTAGCATTATCCTTATCCTTAATGTTATTGTTATTGTTGTTGTTATTATTATTACTAAAAGAATTACCATTCTTTTGAGGAATAGTAAACCAGGACTGACGATGCTACAAAAGACAATATTACTTGTTAAATCACGTACAGAAGGAAATGTACCTATTGAGCTTTTCCGTTTAAATAGAATTAAATATCCAAAAAGGCATTCATTTTCATATTTCCTCCCCTCTCAGCCCACATAAGAGGAATTCACGAAACACTGAACACCCTGGGTCACGCGCAATTCGTCCATCAGAAACTGCTGCTCTTACCCATACAAATTCCTCGTCCTTTGAAAAACCTTTGATGCTAATTGAAATAATTTCTAAGCCAATATTTCTCCTTATTAACTAAAGTGCATTTAATATAAACAGTATAGAATTTAAGCGATGTCTATTTGTTTATAAAGGGTAGAGAAAATCGAGTGTGTGCCACATACCGGACCCCCCCCCCCCCCCTTCATTTGGAGGATTAGTTCTGTATCGTGAAACTAATTTTATTTACGTCCTCCAACGTTAAGTCATATCGGATGATGAGTAGAATGAACGAGATGATGTTCCAATGAACTCAGGGTCCATTGAGGTTACAGTTACTCACATTCATTTTTCAGGATAAGGGAAAACCTGGGAAAAAAGAACTTATCCAGATAACGTACTCTGAACAAGATTGGAGCTCGGGACCTCATTAAAGTGAGATACATGCTAGCACCTACCCTACAGAGGAGGGCATGAAATCAACTACTCTGTTGGTTGATTTCTACGTCTACAATTTTGTTATTAATTTTGGAAACTTTAGGTGAAAATTAAATATGCAAAGAGCGAGAATCAGAGAGGGAGCAGAAAATAGAAATTGAGTAATAACAAGAGTAACTGAGGTTTCTGCATGTAGAGTATGAGAATAAGAAAATATGAGAATAGGAAAATGTATTGAACTAGTATTTCAAGTACATCTCAGATATTTAACCCATTAGAAAGCAGGAAAATCTAAAAAACAGTAACGTCAGTTTGATCCTTATGTACAACGATGAGCACAATTTTACATTAACATGTTTAAATGCATTTTACTAAGGAAAATATCTCTCTCTTCGTTAAAAGCGACCGTCATGTGTTTTGAAGTGGCAGAGAAGTGAGATACCACCTGTGGCATTGGTAACTGACCTGCTGTGGGAGAATTTTAATCAAGTGTTTTCAAGTTTCCTGCTGAGAATACACCTTGTTTCTTTTTGTCTTTGTTTTAGCACAGGAAAATTTAATTTTATGTGCGTCTAGTAAAATTAAAATCGCTTTAAATTAAACACTGGATATAAAACAAATAAAAAATAATCTGATGAGTTTGTCTTGAAGCAATAATTCAGTAACATTTCATGTATACCTAAACGGGAATAAAAGAGAGAGCGAATTAGGCTTGGAGGGAAACACTTAGACAGCCCGCCTCGGTAGTGTGGTGGTAGCATGTCTGCCTCACGTTCAAGAGGTCCCGAGTTCGAATTTCGGTCAGGGTGAGTTACCTGGACAAGGTTTTTCCAGGGTTTTCCCTTGTCCTGGAAGACGAGTGTTAGGTAACTCTAGGCTTCATGGACCCCGGGCTCATATGGGCATCATTTCACCCATTTCATTCATCGTCCGATATGACTTAATATTAGGGACGTAAATTACAAAAAAAAAATCGCGCTATATAAAAAATTCAGTCTTGATAACAAAAGATAAACGTTATTTAATAAAGTATGTTAAGTGAAATATCTTTGTAGGCTTTGGCAAGGAGTGGAATATCTTTCGACTTTGTAATGCTTTTGTTTGTCGAAAATAAAAGGTCTATGAGTTTCGTAAAATTTTTGGTGCGTACTTTTATATTTAGTTAATAACCCAGTCCTATGACTTAATATTGGAGGACGTAAATTACAAAAAAAAAAAAAAAAAAAAAAAAAAAAAAAGCCATACGCTACATAAAAAATTTCAGTCTTGATAACAAAAGATAAAGGTTATTTAATAAAGTATGTTAAGTGAAATATCTTTGAAGGCTTTGGCAAGGAGTGGAATATCTTGCGACTTTGTAATGCATTTGTTTGTGGAAAATAAACGAAGGTTTATGTGCTTCGTAAAATTTTTGGTGTGTAGTTTTATATTTAGTTAATAAGCCGGTCCTTTATCAGTTGAGATTTATTATCCTCGCCTTTAAAACCTTCCTTGGACTTAATTATTTCAAAACCAAAATTAGGCAAATCCGTTCAAATCTGCCCGCCTCGATAGCGTAGATGGTAGTATGTCTGCCTCACGTTCAAGAGGTCCCGAGTTCGAATCTCGGTCAGGGTGGGTTACCTGGATAAGGTTTTCCGGGATTTTCCCATAACCTTAAAGACGAATGTCGGGTAACTCTAAGCTCTCTGGACCTCGGGCTCATTTAAGCATCATTTCACCCATTCCATTCATTGTCCGATATAACTTAACGTTGGAGAACGTAAATTACAAAAGAAAGAGAGAGAGAGCGAGAGAGAGAGAGAGAGAGAGAGAGAGAGAGAGAGAGAGAGAGAGTTAATTTACATCCTCCAACGTAAAGTTATACCAGACAATGAATGGAATTGTTGAAATGATGCTCAAATGAGTCCAGGATTCATTGAGCTTAGAGTTATCCGATATTCCTCTTTCAGGATAAGGGAAAGTCTCGTAAAAAAGCTTATTCCGGTAACTCGCCCTGACCGAGATTCGAACTTGGGACCTCTTGAATGTGAGGCAGACACGCTACCATCTACGCTACCGAGGCGGGCTGTGCGTTTATGGTTTTGTGTGTGTGTGTGTGTTTGTGTGTGTGTGTTTGTGTGTGTAAGCAATCTAATAAAATTCAAGCGTCAGTGAGCAGCAAATAGGTCCCTTTTTTAGTTTTTGTACTACGTATATAAATGGAAGAATTGCATTCTACCCAAATATTGGATATCGAGATTTCACCGAAATACACGTCTTGCGACCCCGTAATCTGAAAACGCAGTTTTAGTGAAAGGTTAGTGTTTTTCTATGTTTGTGTGTGTGAACAGCATAACGCAAAAGTGATATGTAGATTAAATACAAAATTTGTATTTAAGTTCAGCATTTTGAAAGAATAAACACGAGGATTTTCAAGAAAATCCTCCCACCTAGACTGCACTTTACATATTTAAAACATATTGATTTCCTCAAAAAATGACCTAAATGCTTTATTTAAAATATCATACGTTTAATATGTTTTCACAAAAATTAAATGTTTATGTTGAATTTTCTGTGCATGTCCTCGGAGTCTCTGCAACGTGGATGATATTTGCTTAATGGTGAACCATAGCAAATATATCTTACTACCAAAATGCTGGGTAAAACATGCAATTTATGTCTAATATATATTTTCTGTGTTGTCAATATTTCGAAAATATTCCTTGTTGTTTATTTAACTTTTCCAATACTTAGTTTTTTTTCAAATTAGAAGTCTCTATTCATCTTTATCTCTTGGTCAGGCAAAGATAACGGAATTTAAAGAGCCATCACATAGTGACCGAACTTTAAGAGATTTGACTATCGTAGCTACAGGAAAGCTAGCAATAAATATATACTACAAATGTTTTTCTCGATTAACGTGAAATAGATAAAGGAATAAACGTTTGTAAACATAAATGAAAATTTAATCGTTCTTCCACGTTAGTTGTGCATAGGCTAAGATTTGGATGGATAGAGTAAGACTGAAAAGTGCAATGTCATATATGGGATTTGAACCATGGATCTCCCGCTCTCCGTCCAGTTGAGCTTAACCATTGAGATACCATGGTCAACATGCCAGTATTACATTAAATTCTCCAATTGACTCGCAATTTCCCGGTAAAACACTAGGATTTATATTTATATTAAGGAATTAATCCTTTGAGAATTAATCCTTTTAAGTACATTACTCCTGCATATGGATGTTTTTAATTAATTAGAGCTAACTGAAAAGTTCGATGCCACGGCCGGGATTTGAACTACGGATCTCCTGGTTTTCGTCCAGTCGCTCAAACCCATTGAGCTACCATGGCCAAAATGCCGACACGATATCAAACTCTCCAATTGACTCATAATTAAAACCACTAGGTGTTCTCATACACAACGAGAGACGACCTTTTGTGGTGACTTATGCTGTAAATACTTAACCTCCAGGCTTTATAGTTACCTCTATTAGGTTAATTGATGGAAATTTAATTGTTCCTCCACATATGTTGGCCATGGTAGCTCAAGGGTTAACAGCAACTGGAGAGTGACCAGGAGATACGTGGTTGAAATCCCCGCCATGGCATTGAGTTTTTCAATATGACTCTATCCAAAGTTTGTAAAAATAGCTTGCACAAGATTACAGAAAGTCCTGTGTCAGTACACGTCAGATACTTTCTGTAACACGTGCCTAGTATGTAGATGAAGTTCTGCTCCGCTCTAAAATTAGTTGTTAAAGGAAACATGTGTTTTGTGTCTTAATGAATTCCATCCCATAAAAAGTATCTTTATTAAAAAAATACACACGTCGTGTTTATATCTGCGTGTGCGTAAGAATTTTTATAAAAATACCCCAGCTCCTGATTCCTTTAGGCAAGAAAAATGTTCCCTTAATTAGTCCAGAAGTACTTTGAAACTTTAGCTTTAATTACATCATTGACTATCGCTCTCAGAGCACTTCAAAACTTGAAGACTGGTAGTTTAAATGCCTAAGAACACAGTTTAATCGCTTGAATTTATTTCCCATGCCTTTTACTCTATACCCTACAAATGGTAGACTACAGTATGTTTACAATTTCAACAGAATCGCAGTGAAAATAGAGCTAAAAGACTGACATGTTATTTGTGCTTAACTTTTAATATTACTCAAGATGTGACATAATTTGACCTCTGAGTAGAAATTGCTATAAAATTATATTTAGAGCTTTGATGATATCGAATTGAGAGAAGATTATTTCCAGCAAGATGGAGCAACGTGTCATCTAATGACACCATGGAAATTGTAACTAGTTTCTTTGATAATCGAATAATCTCAAAAGGTCTATGGCCACCCAGATCCTCTGACCTAAACTCACTGGATTTTTTTCTTGTAGGAGTATCTAAAAATAGAGTGTACAAGAATAGGCTACGGACAATTGATGTTCTCGAGGAATCCATTCGAACCGAAATAAGTAACATTGGCGAGGATACTCTCCCTAAAACTTTAGAGAATATGTGAGACGAGTGCAAACATGTATAGATGCTGGTGGAGGACACTTCCAACATTTTCTCTGTGATATAAATAGCGTATTGTGATCGCCCAGTTGTGTATTATATTCTCCCAAAGTTGGCCTATTGAAATGGTTCAGATTTATGTGGATCGCACTATACATTTTATTTATGAACATATATTGAACAAATGAAAATACATATATTAACATATATTTACATATATAAACATATATTAAAACGGTTAGAAACAATTCTGAGAAAAATAAATGTTAATTTTTACATGCAAAAAGTCATTTGATATGGGGTTATGTTCTTTAATATCGCATTGGAATCCAGGGAGCTGTTCAATTAAAACCAAGTATGGTGCGTATCGAACATTTCGTTATAATTTTAAGGTATTTCTTGTGAAATCCCTACATAGTTTTTAATGCTATATTTCCTTTAATCTACTAGAGTAGGTGAGAGAGAAAGTACAAAGTTATTAAACAATTTTAAAGCACTCCTTCACATTATGAGTAAACTAGGGAGGGGCGACATAGCACCTCTATCAATGGGTTACCATGGGAACAAGTGCTGACCTGTAAGGTTACTAAGGGTGGTCGGACATCTTGGGCCACGGTAATCAATCTTACAACCTCAGGAATGCAGACCACACACGCTACCACCTAAGCCATCCCACTAACTAAAGCACTGTGGCATCTAAAGCAGTTTAATCCTACCTCGAATGTACCCATTGCCTCACCAAACGGTTTCTTATTGTTTAAGGCTTGTAAAACGTACACAATACACTTTTCCGTATAAGGAAGAGCTGAACAAGATTAATGAGACAGTATTTTTAGCTCTGTGCATGACTAATGGAGAAAAAGTAACAGACTCCAACACAACAGTCGTGATGTGACAGAACGGTACAGAGTAGGCCACGACTTCATGCTACAACCAAGCTCTCTTGTTTAAACGCTAGCCGTTTTACTACCAACCTCCATAACCCACCTCAAAAATGTAAAACGTCGTTTATTTAAGTTAAAATAAGAGAATACCTATAACTCTTTAGGGCAATAGCCTCTTACTCTACGTGGGGTAGCTCAGTGTATACTCTCAAGGTGAGCCAGTTTTTACTTCTCACTTTAAGGTAAGGCATCGATGAATTTCCTAAATCTTGCACTTATTATACAAATGTTAGTCACACACTGCTCTACTACAATTATAAGCAAGTTTTAAGTTTGACACAGCAATGTTAATATACGTGGATCGTTGAATAATTAGAGGTAATATTCTAATAAAATATTTTTAGAAGACTCACGTCTTTACTATGCTCAAAAATAATCTCCGCCAACATAAATAACTTGCTCCACACTTCAAGCAGACCACAGATACCATTCTAATCTTCGAACAATTATAGCAGCAGCTCTACTGCTGCTATAATCGCTTGTCTGGTTCTAAAGCGAACTCCTCTTTTATTTTCGGGAGAAGGTCAAAATCACATGGGCTCATATCTGGGGATTATGGGAAATGATCCAGAATTTTCAACTACCAACTGCGATATAGGTTAGCCATAGGAGCAGCTAAGGGCACAATAGGTTGAGCATTCAGGAGATTTGAACGTTCACGACCCACAGCTGTTTGTAAATGGTATTCCAAAATGTTCACACGATTCTGAATAGGAACTGGATAAGGAACAAGGATCTCGTCAACATCAAATGTAGCTATGAAGATGACAATCGGGATATTGTTCTTGACGATACTGTCGCAAATCCGTATCTACGATCGCCTGGCTTGTTTACACAAAAGAAACTGATAGGAGGGAAGTGTGAAAACCAAGAGCCCTCGGACAAAGATGACATTCAGATAAGGGTCTGCCGAAACAAACAAACTGGGATAAATTGAAATTTCTAGTTACTTCTGGACTGACAGAGATTTTTCGCGTTCTGGTTTATTTGCGAATCATCTAGAAATTATCTGTGAAGTATTTAAAGAGGCGACGATTGGCCAAGAGGGAGTTGGAGTTGTAAAAACAGAGTTAGCAGAGAACAGCTGAGAGTGTTGTTGTTGAAAAGACAGTTGTGTAACAAGAGTGTTGTTGTAGCGAGAGCTAATGTAACCTGCTGTCACTGTTTGTTATTGTGATCGACCTTGGTAGACTGATGGTGACGTAACGTAATGCTGCTGGAATCTATAAGAATATTTCTACAAAAATAAAGGAGATTTTTAATTTCGGCAAATTGGTTTTTTAATTCTACGAACCCACAAAGTTACAATACTCTTTTGGACTTGGGGAATCATTTCATTGTTTCTTCAATTTTGGTTGGTGGTATCGAATCCAGGTGTCATCTAAAGTTGTGATACTTGGAAGGAAATGCTTTTCGCCAGTCCATAATATTGTAGGAGCAATCCTATGGTTTCCATTCTCTGCCACATGTTCTCTGCAAGGTTGGTGAACCCATCAAACGCCAATTTTTACTCATTTTTAACTTTAATACATTCCATGTTAGAACAGTGCTCTAAGTGATTGCTGATTGTGGTCTGCCAGCTCCATGTTTTTTGATAAAATCTTCCCTAGCTGTATGAAATGCACGGGTCCAACTAGCCACGCTACGGTAGGTTAAAGTCTCTCTAACCCAAAACTGCAGTAGTGCTCCATGGAATAGTCGAGCATTCTTGCCTCTTGTAATCCAATTTTTAATAAAGCATATATATACTGAGCTTTAGAGAACTACGGTCACTACAAATACCTTACAAGATTACTGTCTTCAAACTTACAGATAACTCACATACATGCTCTTCTTTCTCATTACACCTTGAATCACTTACCACTGCTAACGTCGCATGAAAACATTGATGCATTAACTATTGATCGACCCATATATATATAAAAGGCCATGTATTTGTGTGTGTTCCTTATAGTATACCGCGATTTTGACCAAACTTGACACAGATGGCTGTTGATACAAGGACAAAATTACTTACGCTCTAGCTTACACTTTGAAATTCTACTGCATTTCACAAAATTGAAGCGGTCAGAGGCACAAGTCGCTAACTCACTGTTTCAAAATTGTGCAGGGGAGCTGCTCTAAGTTTTCAAAAGTAATTTTAAATACCGAAATAGTAATACAAATGAAAGAATTGTTTGTGATTTGTCCGTTTTAAGTACAAAGTACTGTGTTGAACTGTTTCTAACGGTTTGACATATGTAACATGTGTGACAGGTTATTTTATTATTAGGACTTAACAACTTTTAGCTTAAAATGGATGAAAAGTTGTTAAGTCACTTGACTTAACAGCTTCTGATTCTTAATGTTAGATTTTTACCATTATACAATATTATAATATGTATCCATGAATAAACTATTACTTTATTTTCAGCAATTCATCTCTACTATGGACTAATCCAGTATGCACTTCATGGATTGACATACAATATTGTCATCAAAACATCACTCCATCTCTACTACATCATCATCTTCTACGTCACTTCCATATGTCATTGTGTCATAAAATGTGGTACCTTCCTAATCTTCCGAAGCCTATCTGGTATGTTTTCACACTACCACATGCCTTGTGTAAGGCTTGCAACATCACTACTCTCCTCAAAAGAGAATGGGGACGATAAAGTAAGGAAGACATTGTGTGATGAACTTCTGGTACACATCCCCTTTGGAAGCACACCCCGGATTAAAGTGAATTCAAGAATACTTCTTACAAGGTTATGGTCGAGGGCACCTTTGAAGTCAAAACCTTCAACAACTGGAGTGCCATCATGTTCCCCACTATCGGTCAGTGAACGTTTGACATGGACAACATCAATAGACTTCTTCTGTAGTGAATCTTTGATCAGTTTCACCCATGTGGAAGGGACTAAGACTTTATCCATTGATCGTTTCTTCTTCTCAATATTGCCAAAAATTCTGTCAATAGGTATTAAAGAGCGCCCTGGTATTGGGAAGTAGAGATAAACTTTCTGAAAGCGGGCTTGAGGAATGTCTAAAAATGGCTAATGTCTAAATGTCTAATCTAAAATGCATCAACAGCAGTAGGTGTAGTTGCACCACCAAACGGCTAATACTGAAACTACTTGACTTAACAGCATCTAACTCGAAAAGGCTGACTTAAAAACGTTTATTTCTAAAATTGATGCCCATTCAACATACCAGGGTCATATGTTCGATCTAACTTCTTCTGATCCGCAAATGTTTTAGTACCACCTATTACAGAACTAATAATCAGAGTGCTTATCATCTGTTTAACACGAATTCTCAAAAACATTGACTTATGAATCTGAGTGCTTCAATTGTTTCAATATATGACTATAAATTCCCGAAGGAGCATATATACTTTTGTCCGACACAATCTTAGTAGCTTGACTATTGCCAGTCTTAGGTTTTCATGACCTCACAAAGTAACAAAGGAACAGCGGCGTGATATAATATTTATTCACCTCTGAACAAATGGAGTAATGGAGTACATGGAGTTTTCTCCTGGTGTTTTCGCAGTTATTCTGTGTATGTTTTTACACAAACATAAACAGGATTATAGGAGGTTCCTTAGCTTGCTATTGGTTCCTTTTTCAATAAGATTTTCTTTGTCATTATCTGCATCAACGGATAGTCATTAGAATCTGTGGCATTTGAGGTTCTTCAACAGTGCTTTTATTAATTTCTTGTGATTTCTGTTATGTGACTTTTTATTTTCTCTACTGCGTATAGTGAGCAAGGGGAGTATTGTATTCGACATACTTTCCCCAAAACTGCAAGTTTTGACTATATTTTTTCGTGGACTGAAGCATCAGCGATACATTCCCTGGTTTCCTGTTTTTGTTGACATACTTTCCTTAAATGTGAAGTTGCAATTTATATGTTTATTCCTTTGCCATGCAAAGAGGACGGAATGCCCAGGAAACAGCACATAGCGACCTAGTGTGCTCCTAAATTATTTGACTATCACTTAAAGCCTACTAGTACAGTGCCGTGGCATAGTGCGCTAGAGCGGTGTGCTTTGGTTCCCTACCACGTAATGCACCCGGCATCGATACCACCGCTCGCCTCGGTAGCGTAGATGGTACTGTGTCTGTCTCACGTTCAAGAGGTCCCGAGTTCGAATCTCGTTCATGGTGAGTTACCTGGATAAGGCTTTTTCCGGGCTTTCTCCGGGCTTTTCCCTTAACCTGAAAGACGATTGTCGGGTAACTCTAAGCTCTGTGGAGCCTGGGCTCATTTGAGAAACATTTAACCCATTCCATTCATATGACAACGTTGAGGACGTAAATTACAGAAAAAAAAGTCTATCCTGCCCCTGGGGGGTGCGGATTTTAAGTCCCGGGTATAGGACCGGGGCTGACTCAGCATCGTGAGGAAATTGAGGAGCTACGCTAGATACGCTAGGTAACGATAGGTAACGGACCCTGGTCTAGATAGCCAAATTTCCGGCTGGGGGGCACCGTGATGATGACCACATCTCCTTCCCATATCATGATGATCGCCCACCTTTGACTGATGTATATGAGCTTGAGACCGACAGTCGGGTTGGCGGGCTCAGGTCTACTTTGGGTTATTACGCCATGGCTTACGCTTAAACTCAATTTTCCCTTGTATCTACAAGTTAACTAGCAAGAAGCTATTCTATAAATGCTTATGGCGATTAGATAGAGGAATAACTTAGCAAGTATGAGTAGACAAACTTATTGAGCGCACTACATCAGATTTTTTAAGTTTGTACCATGAGTTTTTGCTGAAAGTTTGAACAAAACTGGAAACAGAACTATGGCGTAAGGAACATTTTAATTGCAAAGGTGTGAGAACAATGAAAGTGTGGTATAAGACTATGGAAGTTAATACAGAGCATTGAGCCTGTGTGTTATTGGGCTTTTAAATTGTTACTTGAGGCCTTAATGGACCCTGAAAAATGATAGTACGTAAATGGAGGTATAGAATGAACATATTTTCGGAGATAAAGTTTAAATTGATGAAGTTAATGTACTAACACAAAGATTACAAAGAGAAAAAATGAAAATCAGCCATTACTTTACACAGAATAGTTATCATATTTGGCTGCATACATTACATTTTCCTCGTTCCGAACCTTTTGTTGGTATAGAGAGAGTTTAAGTGTTGATTAGATAGTGGAATCGTAGAGTCAGACTGAAAAATTCAATGCCATAGCCGGAATGTGAACACACCTTTCTAAAACCAGGAAAGTTTAGCACTGGGATGACAAAATTTCACATTTTTCTAGTGATTATTATATGAATTTCATTGAGTTTTATAAAAGTGCACAAATAATTTTAGAATCGAGAATATACTACACAAGGTAGGGATAATATCTTCAATCCTCTATATAGATATTTGCAAGAGAGTTTGCTGTGACTGTTAGAAATGATTCGTAATACGTTTCTCTGCATAGAAAATATTTCTTTACATTCTACTGATTTGACACAAAATGATATTCTATATCTCATGACAGAGTTAACATATGCACATATCACTAATTTAAGTGTAGCTATAGAACCTACATTAACCAGTGCTGGAATAGCATAACAGGAAGAGCTGAGTTTAGGTAAGATGTACAGTGGCCGCAATGGAAATCTTTACATGGTGATAAAAACAACAAACACTGACTTTACATGGTTTTATTTTGAACTTCTCCGTACAATTAGTATTTGGTCACATTTCCCTTAACCTGTATCACCTTCATGAGTCTCCTGCTAGATTTTCAAAATATTTTTTGTCCATTTCTACCCATAACTTCTTCAACGCCTCCTGCAGCTCCTTAATATTTGATGGTTGCATCTCTTCAATTTCATTTGATCCCAAGCATTTTCTATTGGATTTAGGTCAGGAGAACTACCAGGCTAGTCAGTACAGGTATATTATTGTCTTTTAGGAACTTCTGAACCGTATTTGTTCTGTGAGCAGGGGCACAATCATGCATAAAGAACTGGCACTGATGAATTGGCCAAAATGTGACCAGATGCTATTGCAACACTTCTAAATAGTTAGTTCGCTTCATTGTTGCACTTTTAGGGAGAAAATACAAGCCACCTTTACCACAATTACCAGCAAAGGCACCCAATACCAACACACTTTCTGGATGTTTAACAGTTTTGACCGTAAACTTTGGATCATACCGTGACACATTTATTGGCCTTCTCACCTTTTTGGACTTTTTCTGACCAATTTGAAAGTGTTTTCATCAGAAAACATTACTTTGCGCCAGTCCTCTGCTTTCCAGTGCATATATGTTTTGCAGAAATGTACTCTTTTCTTCAGTTAGAAGAGGCTTCTTGGCAGCTCACCGAATTGGTAAACGTAAGTCTTTTTGAAGCCGATGCTGAACAGTCCAGATTGCAACACTTCTGAGCAGTTCTGGATGATTCGTCTTTAAAGCTGTTGCTGTAATCCATGGATTAGCCATCACTTCACGTTTTAGAAGGTCATCTAGTCCTTGGAGAAGTCTTTCTTTTACCACCTGAGTCTGTCTTTTGAGTTGGTGTGGTACCACATGGCAAAGGTGATGCTGTATTTTATAGGTCGTAAATGGCTTGTCTTGAAACCTTTAGATCAGCAGCTATACGATTTACATAGGTACCTACCTTTAACAGAGTTAAAGCACGAGTCTTCTCTTCACAAGTGAGCTTCTTGTGTACCATTTTGTGTATTGGAAGCAGAAATACACACCTTCAAAAACAGCACTGAGATCAAAAATTGGATGACAACACACAATAAACAACTGCTGTATGCAAGGACCAGAGGCAGACTGAGACCTGGGCTGCTGATGAAAGGAAGTTGTGAGGTAAAATCCTACGTGGAAACGGGGTAGCAACCAACTCTTCTCCACCCAGTAAAGGATGCTCGGTAAGAATGAATCTCTTGAGAACAGATCCGGGTTATTCATATATAATTTCTGTTTCGTGTTGCAGGACTGCAAACTTTCCAGGGTTTACCACTGAATTGTAAATTCTGGAATGTATATGCATATTGTGACTTTGTGGGTTCATGAAACTAAAAGTCCAATTGCACAAACTCAAAATGCTCTTTATTTCCACCGAATTACAGTTGGAACACTTGCCGATTACATAGAATTACTTAGCGCACACAATTACAATCCACCAGTTCGTCTGTCCCAGGTTCATTGCACGCTCGCAATTATGTACAACTCCTCTGATACACGTACAGCGTCTTCCAGTCCGTTCTCTCACTCGGTGCTCCTCACGGCTGCTCGCCAAGAACTGAACTGACTCGCCAACTGCAGCCCCTTTTTATAGAAAGATCGCTGTTTCTGGAAGTCCCGCGGTTCAGTGAATCATCTCGAAGGTTCCAGACTTCAGGGGAGGGGAAAGAGACGGTATAGGGCTCGTGCCACTCTTCTAATCATCCCCTTCGTTAGCGCTACGAGGTAAATGGGTAGGCGTGGCCTTAATGCTTCCCGTCTGGCCACTACCTGCCAGCAGCTGGTTCTATCGGTAATTCCGATGTTCGGGTGACAATATGTATTCCATCAGTTCAAAAAATTAAGGGACTTCAAATTCAAGAAGTACTTCGACTTCCTGAATTATAAATACTTCTGTATAGTTCAGAAATCTGGAATAAAATGGTTTTCATTATGCAATGTGACACTTTTAAAAATAGTTTCTTTTAAGCGCATTCACTCCTTCAAAATATTTCACCTGCTGTAATTTTCATCCTGTTCTTTTTCAATTTCCCATGTAGCTTCCCAATGCAAAAATAATTAAATCTGTCACATATAAGGAGTTGACCTAAGAGGATTTAACTGTGAAACCTGGGACTTAAGTACTTACAGCACAGTAAGTCGCCACTAAAGGTGCTTATCCCATTGTATATGAGATCTTCTATAGGTATACTAGGAAAATACGAGTTACTTGGAGAATTTCACGTCATAATGGTATTTTGCCATGGTAGTTCAATGGTTAAGAGCAACTGGACGGAGACCGGGAGATCTGTGGTTCAAATGTAGGCTATGGTATTGAATTTTTCAGTCTGACTATACCTTTCTGTCATATATTTTTAATTTAAATGACTTTTAATTACTAATCTTTAGAATTGTATATTATTTTTTAAAAATAACTATAAATTTTAAATGACAGAACTTAAAAATGATTTTCTTTAGAAACAAGGCGAGTTAAACAAAATTATATGACATTCTTGTTTACAATAAGTTAAATAACAGAGTTTTAAAGAAGTCTCTTTTTAATTTCGTGATTAGAGTATTTAGCATAGAATAATGAAATTTAGTTGTAAAATGCAATAACTAGAAAGGAAAATAATAATCACATCGACATTTTAAGGAAACTAACATAATTATTAGTCATATGGAAATAAATTGTCAGATACATCAGATGAAAGCTTTAGAAAATCGCGCCTTCAGTGTAACATCCGTTTTAACATTATTACATGCCTTTGGAGTACAATCAATTTATTCCTTTTGGTGCTTAAACTCGTTACCATCGATTATGTAAAAATACTGCGTTATCTAAAGCATTTCTGCCCCTTTAAGGATAGTTCTGCTGTAATTACCTTTGTATCTATTGAGTTGATACTGAAAACCTGAAAATGTTTAATGGTCTACTTTGAAACTTTTTACTGACTTAAAATTGGGAAATGATACAAGATAGTGCACCTGGGTTGTGCATAAAAATTCTGATGTGTTGCACTCACATGAGTTTCTCTACTCTTGTACAAAATATTCTTCAAACGCTTATTTCTTTATCGATGTGACTTTTTTTTAATTTATGCCCTGCAATGTTAAGTGATATCGAAAATTGAGTGAAAGGAAGAAATGATGCTCAAATGAGCCCAGGGTCCACAGAACTTATAGTTGCTTGACATTCATCTTTCAGGAAAAGGGGAAAATCCGGACAAAACCTTATGCAGACAACTCATCCTGACCGAGATTCGAACTGCAGACCTCTTGAACGTGTATCTTTTACGCACCAAGGCGGGCAACTTCATGTTAATATTGTCGCGGCGAAAAGCATAGAAGTTTCGGTGCCGAGAGATCAGCGCGGTTTGTGTACATAAAGAGCCTGCAGCTAAAGATAACAGTCGGATTGTGTATCACTGATACGACTTACCGACACAGATAAGTGAGGTAATAGGAACATTCTAGTGATATCTTGATTGTTGTATAGAACAATCAAATTCGCTAGAATCTGTGCCAATGCCATCTCCATGTTATAATGTTTCACTCCTGATACCAGCCCGCCTCGGTAGCGTGGTGGTAGCGTGTCTGCCTCACGTTCAAGAGGTCCCGATTTCGAATCTCGGTCAGGGTGAGCTACCTGGCTAAGGTTTTTTCCAGGGTTTTCCCTTATCCTAAAAGTCGAATGTCCACCAACTCTAAGCTCTATGGACCCTAGGATCATTTGAGCATCATTTCACCCATCCCATTCATCATCCGATATGACTTAACGTTGGAGGACGTAAAATTAAAAAAACACCTCCTGACACCGGTTGTGACTTTGTGGGTTCGTAGAATTAAAAGTCCAATTTGCCAAAATTTTAAATGTTCTTTATCTGCGTAGAAACACACTGCGTAGCAGCAGAATTACATCACATATCACAATCTAAAACAGCAAGGTCGATGACAATAACAAAGAGTTTTCGTTACAACAACACTCTCAGCTGTTTACTGCTCGTCTCACTGTTTTTCAACTGTCCGCTTGCGTGTCATAATCTCTTATATATCTCATTAATAAGTTCGAGATATTTCCGGAATAAACATCAATTCGAATGTTCTATACAACAATATTTTGACATAAAATCGTATTAAATATATGGCATTTCAATCAAAATTGATAGTGACAGTTTGGAGAACATCAAAGGTATCGAAAGATGTTAAACGTTAATGGAGTCTATGGTGGGGGTATTTTCTTGAAATGTTTCCTGTCGTATCCTTATAAGAATGCCAAATGTCTTATTACTATATTGTTTTTAGTTACTATGTACACACACATACATACCTACGCACAGAGAGGAAGTTTTCGTAAAACATCTTTTATCAACTCAAGTTTCCTCAAAACGTGTGTTCCTATTAAAATCTCAGTATAGACTTTTTGGGTGGAATGTAATACCTTCTCTCACTAATATCTACTTAATAGATAAAACAAAAACTAAATCACAATGATGTTCCATTGCTCTTATATACTTTTATTGCAACATTAAAAGCATTCAAATTAAAGGAACAGTTGTATAGACAAGTTGTAGACCGCTCTTCGTATGTTTACAGCAGGTCAAGAACGTGTACGTGATTACCATGGAAACGAGAATCCTGTTCTCCCAGTGTGTACAAACTGTCACAATCTCCCAACCTTTCCACAGTCGTTGTACCAAGATTATTGCATTATTTCATTATATATTTCCTCTTCCTTGTACAAAAAACTAAGCCAACCAATGAGGGACGCTCCCCGAGGTCACATGACCGGGACGTGACCCCTAAGCCGCCCACGAATCCCAGCTATGTCGATAAGGGCGATAATTCCACCAGATTGTATGCAGACATAGACTTCGTCTCTCGACAACATTTTTCTTCGTAAAGAGTTCTCCGTCTGACGTATGTATAGCCGGTTGCTATAGTGTCTGGACTCCAAGCTTGTGCCACCTAACAAAAGATGATCATTGCACTTTTTTGACAGTAATACGCGTATCAGACTCATAGTTTTACCTAAATGTTGCGTTTATCATATAACCATACAGAGCAAAATGGCTTAAGGGGAAATTAAAATGTCAATTGGGTTAAAAATAGCAATTCCTCTTTTTAGGATTATATTATTATTTGACATTTTCTGAACATTTTGATGTATATAGTATCACGTCAGAAATGCAATTATTGTAATATATTTTTGAAAATTCTGATGCACCATTTCAGAAAAAACCTCATAACTTATGAACTAACTGGATTAAAAATATGAAATTTAACTCATTTTATAATGGAATTTATGCTGCAGCGATTGGTACCACTAGTGATAAGATGGCCGCTACTTATGTGAAGGAAAATTAGTAAACTTTGGAATTTTAAAAGCGAGTTTTTGTTTAATCGCTGTCTTTCATTTTAATATACCCATAACATACATTATTGCAAAGGAGCAGTTTTCTCAAAAACTATGAAACATAAATATCTTAAATTTTTAACACATATCAGAGTTGTGGAACTACATTTGTGTTGATCAGTGAAATATCTTTTTTGAAAAGTTGCTCTTTTGTATAGTAAAATAAAGAAAAATGTAGCAAAAATTTCAGCATTTACATAAATAGACCGTATGTCAAAAAACTAGATCCACATACTTAAAAATATTTCCTGAAACATATGTAAAAATTTCAAATTGATATCTGTAGTAGTTCCAGAGAAACGTGCACCTTAAGCTAGTAATTTCAAAATTGGCGGGATAGGGCTTTTAATCTCCTCTTAAGTGGCAGTGATAACATTTTGAGGTAAGGAACTTAACCGTTACACTTGACAGCAGAATTTCAACATTTTGAAAGAGTCCCGAGATAGGAACTATAGGTCCAGTTGTATGATCATAAATTGTGTTGCCTCATAAGAATTTTCTACTAAGTCCTTTATAAACTATTCTTGCAACCGCTTATGGGAAGTCATAGTATGCTTAAACGAAAGTCAGATCTGTTGCTCGTTATTTGTTGGCTTTAACATTCCAGTCTGTTGACACGACCAGGAAATAAAAGAATAGTGACTTCCCATTTTTAGAAAAGGGTAGGTTTAGGAAAATTCAGGCTAGTAGTAAGAAATATCTCGTAAATGATTAACCCCACGAAGTCGGTATTGACATAAATTAAGCAGATCTAAATTTTTGTTAGAATGTTTTTGCCTTTCTTATACTAGTTATGCAAAAGTCACAGATAATGAGAATACTTCAAAGGCTCTTTCTAGAAAATTCAGTATAGGCATGCATTTCATTGGTTTTAAAATACGTTAAATCTATTTAAGGATAATATACTAGCAATTTAATCGAATTAGTTGCAGCCATTTGTGACAAAACCGCAATTTCTGTATATTTTTCAAGTTTAGAGTAGTTTAGAATGTCTTTTTTGAAGAACTATGTGTTGCATCCCTGGAAGATATTGAATTCAAATGCCAAGTGTGATACTTAAACCAAGTTTTGTTATTTAGGCTGTACACAGATAGGCACATTCACACAAACCCTTACATATATTTCTCTAAATATTGTCACCCGAACGTCGGAACTCCCTATACAACCGGCCGGCAGTAGGGCCAGAGTGGAAACATTCAGACCACGCCTACCCATTTGTCTCATGTCACTAACTGAAGGTATGATTAGGAGAGCGGCGTGAGCCCTGTACCGTCTCTTTCCACTCCCACCAGACGTCTCGAAACCTCGGGATAATTGTGCGCGCCGCGAAACTTCCAGAAACGGCGATCTTCCCTATATAAGGCCTATAGTTGGCGAGTCAGCTCAGTTCTTGGCGAGCAGCCGTGAGGAGCGCCGAGTGAGTTAACGGTACGGAAGACTGTGAACGTGCATCAGAGGAGCTGTACGTAACTGTGAGCGTGCAGTGGACCTGTGACAGACGAACTGGTGAAACGTAATTTTGTGCATTACGTAATTCTGTGTAATCGGCAAGTGTTCCGACTGTAATTCGGTGGAAATAAAGAACATTTTTGAGTTGTGCAATTGGGCTTTTAATTTCACGAACCCACAAAGTCACGATATGCTCTTTCTTCAATATAGTGTTCTCTATTCACTGCAAATAATATAGAATGTACAGAATATGTGTTTCATTCAAGTGACTTTCCTACATCTTTTTGTATAGCTTCTATAAACCATTCTTGCAAAAGATTTTTCCTATCGCAATTGTCAAATGTTAAAATGTTCTCCATTATATGCTGGGCGTAAAACTGAATTCAGGAGAAACAACTTGATAGCAATGGCATTATTTAATCAATAATAACGCTTAATCCGAAAATGACTTGTTCCTCTCTAAGAAGATTAGTTGAAATAAATTGTCCTTTAGGCACACGTATAACGGCTTTTTGTCCATCTCTTTATGGTTTATCTGTTAGTATGCGAAATTATACGAATATATTTCCAAATAAAGAAGACTACAGAGCATATAGAATTAAATGAATAAATAAATGCATATACTGACAAGTAAAAATCCATTTTTTAAAGATTTAATAACGTATAACCGATTATAATATCGGACGATGAACAAAAGGGGTATAATGATGCCTCAAATAAGCCCTGAATCCCAAGAGATTTAGATATATTCGACATTCATCTTTCAGGATAAGGAAAATCCCCGAAAAAAAACCTTAACCTGAAAACTCATGCTGACCGAGATGCGAACTCGGGACCTCTCGAATGTGAGGCAGACATGCTACGATCTACGCTACAGACATTGTAATTAAAAATATTAGAGACATTCTAGAGGAAAAATAATTACCAAAAAATGCGTCTATGTAACGAATAGTAGAATTTCTTAAAATTTCCTTTTAAATACTAAGACAATAACGATATTCAAATGTTAAAAACTGGTGTTAAAATGACATACCTTTTCCATGAAATGGCAAGAAACAACAGGTATCCAAAAGACTTCTAAAGAGTATCAAACGGATTGAAAGATTGGTATCAATAATAGCATATCTCGTAAATGACCCACGGTAAGAGAGTCTTTTTGGAATAAATTGTATGATTTAAAGATACCTATTTTTTATTATTTCTTAAAATTTACCGTTATACAGAGAATGACTTCTGAATCAAGGGAACTTCTTATGCTATTTCCAGCAATTTCAAGTTAAAATACATTTTATTTGTCACGTAAATTTTGAAATGCCCTGGGAATGGTTATCGGAAGGTGTGTGACGTGCAGTTGCAGTGCAATTGGAGTTGCGCTGTTACGCTAGAGCTACCATGAGCTATTGAAGTCTAATATGCAATTTGAAAATACAACACTATCTCTAAAATAAGACCTGAAGATTTCCTGGCAACGAATATGCTCAAGTAGTTCTCGGGAAGCAAGCCAGGTGAAAAGACGATTAGAAATCGACGTTTCGGGAGTGTATATCTCTCCCATCATCAGGATATTTATTAAATTTTTATAACCACAAATGAATCACTGGATATGACACAAATATAAACAAATACAAAATACTATTAAATTCGCATTACTGAACAAAAAGACTGTTTTCAGTAAATTAAACGCCAGGTCACGAGATGGCGTGAGTATAGAAAATTAATTGTGTCAAAGAAACGTAACTATTTAACTTGATTATCAGGCTGTATTGATCTTTGCTTCTTAATTCGACGGATTTCCATTTTAAGGCCAGTTTTCAAGAGGAGCTGAACTGAAATCCAGCATCCTTAATTCTCTGCTCCCAGTAACTTGCATTTTGCTCCTCCGAGAGGAGCACGCCATCTGCTGACCTCGCGTTTAGTTTACTGAAAACAGTATTTTGTTCAGTAATGCAAATTTTAACAGTGTTTTGTGTTTGTTTATATTTGTGCTATATGCAGTATATCCTTTGTGGTTATAACATTTAATAAATATCCTGATGATGGGAGAGATGCACACTCCCGAAAAGTTAATTTCTAATCGTCTTTTCACCTGGCTTGCTTTCCGAGAACAACTTGAGAACACTATCTCTGTTTCTATTGGTCAGGTGTGAAGAAAAAAGGATGAGTAACCCTCCAGTTCAGCACAAACACCATCTTTGGGATGTCCTTTACAAACTTCGCTCAAGCAGTACAGTTGGGAACACAAAAAGTGGAGCACACAAGAACGAGGGGATTTATTGCTATTGGCACGTATAGCCGTCTCCCCTAAGCCAACGTCAGCTCTCTACTGCCTCTCTTTTAGAGTTTGAAAAAGTTATTTTAGTCTTAATTTTATTTAAAATTATTTGTGATTGTATTGGACAGTGAACGAAGCTAAAGATAATAATTGAAAGTGAGAAAGTGATCAGATAGATAGAAGGAAATTGTTAATGATTATTAATCATGATTTTAATAACAAAAACAATCTTATAAATGCTCACTTTCTTCTCTGGCAGCCACTGTTAAAAAGATGATTAGATATCAACGTTTCGGGAGTGTGCATCTCTCCCATCATCAGGATATTTATAAAATGTTATAACCACAAATGAAATACTGGACAAAACTGTTTTCAGTAAATTAAATGCCAGGTCAGGAGATGGCGTGACTATAGAAAATTGTGTCAAAGAAACGCAACTACTTAACTTGATTATCAAGCTGTATTGATCTTTGTTTCTTAATATTTCTATATTTCTTTGTAGGACACCGTATATAGGACAAACCGGAAGGACCATCGCTACTAGAATAATCGAACATGAACGGAGCATTCGTTTAATGCAACCTGAGAAGTCTGGGCTGGCTGGGAGACGACCAACTTGGCAAAATGCAACAGTTACTGGGAGCGGAGAATTAAGGAGGCTTTGGCGATTTCCTCTGAAAGGAGCACGGTTAATCGTGATCCTGGATTTAAGTTCAGCTCCTCTTGGAAACCGGCCTTAAAATTGGAAATCCGTCGAATTAAGTGTGTCCGTAATTCTGCAGAATGGACGCGGTGGTGGAAACATTGTATAAGTAATACAACTGCTTTAAGAATACGTAATATCGACATTTACAAAAGTGATTATGTGTTCAGAGTTTCAAAAAGTTGTTTTAATGGTCTAAAAGTTATAAAAATTATTTAATTGTCCTATAAATCGAAAATCGCTTCTCATCCACGAACACAGCCTGTAAAATAGACCATCATGCTGAAACTAGAGCAGCTGTGGTGAGTTTCCGAATCCATCGTAACTGGGAACATCGGGTCTAGCTTCGAGGTATTCAACGACCATCGCCTCATCCCTACATATCAAACAATTCCGTTCCATATAGCTTCCCAACGTAGTGCTTCGAGAGCATGATCTGCACCTCTTCATCATACACACAAGAAACAAATTCCAGACAAGTGATTAGAAATCTATTTACATCTTCCAATGAGCTGTGATATTTTTCTAGTTGATTACCATTAAATTAACAATAATCATAACAATGTTAGATGATAATCCATTTATATAAATTATGTACTTCTGATTACTAAAAACACGCTAGTGCCTCATTAAAAACTACAACAAAAATAGTAGTATATTCAAAGTCATCGACGTTTATATTGTGACTTTGTGGGTTCGTAGAATTAAAAGGCCTAGTTGCAGAAATTAAAAATCTCCTTTATTTTCATCGAAATACACTGTTCAATTCTCATGTAACATCACATCACATATACACTGTCTTACAAAGTCAATGACAATAACAACAGTGACAGCAGATTAGCTCTCGTTACAATAACACTTTCAGCTGTCTGTCATTTCACAACACTGTTTCACAACTACCTCACTTTGCGAGCCGTCACGTCCTTAAATAACTAATTCGTAACTCTTAGATGGTTCTAAAGTCAGCCAGAACCCGAACAATCTCTATCAGTCCAGAAATTTACGGAAGAATAAAGAAACCAAATATTATATCACCTTCGAGAAACGTAACTTAATCTATGCCGGCAAGTCCTTTACCCCAGTTATCGCTGCCCGCCGGCGCTTGTTTACAATAGCCGCGCTATTATTAACTGCTTAGCAAGGCTCATTATTACCATGAAACTTTATCCGCCGACTATTTTCTTATTTGTGCCGAAACTTTTATGCCTGTTGCCGTGAAAATATTTTCCCACCAGTGAAGCGGATATAGTAACGGAGCCAGAAAAGTCCTTGTTTAAAATTATTGAAAAATGATCATAAATTACATTATTATAATTATTACTGTTGACGTTGTAGTTGTTGTACTATCTAGATGCTAATGTATGAAGTGATTGCGGAAATTCACAAATAGGTCCATATAATATTGTAACTCCGTCCAATTTTTCCAACTGTCACTGAACAACCTAGTTTAACTTTTGAAGAAACCTCGCTCTGCTCAAATTATCAGTTCACTAATGTCAGGCACAACGCAGCCTTCTTCGAGAAGCCTTGGACTATCGCCACTGAAGATGTCCACTGCAGTTTTGAATGAAACGCCTGGAACTTCAATCTTCAGCGGACTATAACATAACAGCGGGGAAATAAATCACAGTTATATCAACAAAGGCTGATCCGACCATACTTTTTTCTGCTACCCTTGCCATGCTTGACTGTAGAGGATAAGGACTGAGGTTCCATGGTTCAACTTTTACACGACAGAGAAACTGGAGACGTTTTGGACCAAATAGCTCAAACTTAGGTTGATCAGTAAACAACAGTTTTTTACACTGATAACAGTACAGGTTGTATGTCGGTTGGCCTATTGTAATCTCCTCCGTTTATTAACATCTATCAATTCCGGTTTCTTTGTAGCAGTGTGACTTTTCAAATGGGTATCCATTCTATCACTGTAGAAGCACTCACAGATCGATGCCTCAACTGGATAATTTCCACTGTCAGCATGGGTGCTGTTTTGAAAAGATCACATCTGCTGATCACTATTAAATGTTTATCCTCTTTTTCGAGTTCATTGTAGCCTCCCCTTTCCATATCAATCCTTATTGCTATTTGTAGTTACATACCTTTTTACAGTTCAAGGGACACTTCACTAGGAACCTTGTTATTTTGGAGCAATTGGACGCGTGGTGCAAAATGTTTTTTCGGCTAAGGGCTCCCTTCTTTTACCCACTTCAGACTTCTCAACTACACATAACAGTGTGTACCATTCACCTGATTATGAGGCATTAAAGTGGTACTTACTGCCATATCTATTTACGGAACGTCTGTGAACGATTTGCAGGGAATCACAGACATACTATGGAATCCGAAATAACGTTAGGATAAGTGTTCCTATAACGGTAGAGAATGCTACATTATCCAAGTGCACATAGTTGATCAACAATGGGTAACATAATAAATTTCAATTATGTTTTCATGGATTTCTGCAATAAATTATATGACATTGACTTTGGTGTTATGCACTTGTTAATTGCAGGAAAACTCATAACAAACAATGAAACGAATTTCGAATAAAGGACAGTATAGGAGGATATTTTATTCAAAATTTTAATGCTGTTTTATTGAAGCATGCCCAACTTTAATTCGACATTTGGTATTAATCCAGCGTTTATTTTCCTGAGTTACTGCTCTCTCCGTCTGACTGTCATAGACCTTTTCGTGCTTTTATTTCACACTTTAGCTTCAGTATATATGGAAACGTTCATTTTTGGTGAAATAATGGTATCGGATGGAATATGTCATATGGTATTCTATAGTTAGGTGACAGAAAATGTAAAAATGACACTCGTTGCAACTGTCGCCCAGAATATTGTATACGACTGGTATTCCGAAGTTGAGGCCACATTAAATTATATCTGCTAGAAAGCGAAATACTTTTAAGCAATTCATTAAATACGCAAATAAAGCCATGTTAATTGACACTGAATGACGGGAAAGAATAAAAAGAAAGCTTTTGAGCAAGCAAGGAACATTTATCATCAGGCAATTTCACAGGTTACAACGCCTCAGAAGTCATTATGGTGGAAATGGAAACATCTTGCGAAACAGCTCTTCCGAAGTAATTTATAGATGAAAATGAGAACCAAGCGCTTAGTATTCTTATATACCTCCATAAATGTATCATTATGTATAGTATTCTGACAAAATACGACAAAAAGTTTCACTTCAAACTTCTTTATTTTCAACTAAATCCTTAGCTCAATGCTAACGTATAATCAGCATTTCTTTTACAGAAATACAAAACGTCTCTACAGTGTCCCTTTAAGTCTCTGTAGCACGCACCCTTTGTGCTGTTATAATCTACACACAGGTCCACCTCTAACATGGAGCTACAGAGTACAACTACGATATTCACACGTTAACTGCTTCGTTGCCGCTTCTACAGCTCGGCGATCCTGCACTCAGGCCTACAGTCTGATTTTTAAAAGAAGATACGTGAAGGTCATCTGTATCTCCACGTGGGTGCTGCAATGTTGCCCACCAGATCCCCTTTCTTTATCCTCTCAACACTTCAAACATAAACAAGGGCTCGAGTTATCTCACCTCAACAAATATATGCACAGTTAATCTGTATTAGCCTACTTTAATAACAGAAAAAAAGTTGTTCCACATTCTCTCAGTTGCAGCGTCTTTGAGTTCTTTTAAATAATTTTTGCACTACGTAACTAATATTCCACACCTACCGTTATTTTTCCTATGCATCATAAGTTCACATTCACGCACAATTCGGTAAGTAGAAACACATATAGGCACGTTCTAAAATCTAAAAATTTTCTTCAGTTATATTTATTAATGATTCAGCTAATATATTTACTAAAATTCAGATTGATATAAATACACAAAGTGCATAAAATCATGTGCAATACACATGTGGTAAGCACATAACGGAATCTCGAGAACTGAAAGAACTCGGTGCAAGCGCCTAGTTTATTCAAACTTTTCCTCGTTCCATATACATTACTATCGCAATATACTATTATTATGGACTTTGTTAATTGACATGTTCATATCAACGTCGCCGATATGCCGGAATTTCGACCCACAGGAATTCTTTTACGTGCAAGCATATCTACTGCCATGGGGCTGTCACTTTTGGATAAAAAGAATAAACTGTTCACAGATAAGGAGCAAATTCTCGTCTTCCTGTTAGAAGAATTCCCTAAGAGAACAGACAAATTGACTAGCTTGGCGGTACAATTTAACACCCCAACCGTAGGCTGATCTTTGCTTTGGGCCATGATTCCTCAGTCTACCCCTAATCCTACCGTCACTACGTCTTGCTTCCATAAAAACGTATTTTAATTGTGTTTCAACAAAGTAGGCTAAGAATACACAACGTAACTGAATACTCAAGCAAACTCTGCTTCCGGATAATTGAGCTGAGGAGTATGTTATTTACCAGTGTATCCAATCTGGCAACCTTTGTAAGCCCGCCGCGGTAGCGTGGTGGTAGAGTGTCTGCCTCACGTTCAAGAGCTCCCGAGTTCGAATCTCAGTCAGGGTGAGTTACCTGGATAAGGTTTTTCCGGAGTTTTCCGTTATCCTGAAAGACGAATGTCGGGTAACTTTTAAGCTCTATAGACCCTAGGCCCATTTGAGCATCATTTCACCCATTCCATTGATCGTCCGATATGACTTAACGTTGGAGGACGTAAATTACAAAAAAAAAGTAAAAAAAAAAAAAACTGGCAACCTTTGTTTACGTTACCATAACAACGACCTTCCCTTCTTACCTTTCGCGTCCCTTGCTTGATGACCTTCACGTATCTTTTAAAAACAGACTGTAAGCATCTCACTGCCTTCACTACTATTCACTACCGATTGTAACTCTGACTTTGACCAATTCACTACTACTAATACTGACTGACTCTGGCCTTGCAACGGCTTTTATATACCTGACGAGCGCTCTAGATATTTCTAGAATTGAAAGTCTTTGGACTTACACGCACGAAAGGTCATTTTGCGTAGTAGCAACACAGTTCCACCCCAGCCTCATAACGTCATCTGGTGGACAAATAATCAAAAGGAGATGTCATAAATTGTGTAACGGTTCAGAGGCGTACTTTATATGAAATGACTTATAAAGCAAATAACGTATTCTGTCCTATTAATTTCATTCTATGTAGGCTTGTTTCAACACAGAGACCGAGTGAGATGGAACCGCGGTAGAGTGTTTGACTCGCATTAAGGAGGTAGTGGGTTGGATCATCTAGGCGGGCCTTCATAGCTAATGGTTATTTCCAAGGGTCTTCTCGTGTCACTACGTGAATGCTGCGAACTTTCTGTACATACATTTCACTTCACCGCCATCCTTCTTGCCTGTTTCATAGTGTAAGTGTCGGCATTGCATAGCAGGGAATATACTGTCTGGAAACTTTATTGTCTTAAGGACCGGGAATGGTCTGCGAGTTCTGGAACCCACAAATCGATGTTTAATTCTATGGGGAGAAGGGGAGCCGGTTGTATTATCTGTCGCCAGGCATACAGACCCTTCTCTCTGCTCTCACGTCTCCTAAATCGAATCAGTATCACCTAAACTATCCCTTCTGGAGTGTGGTCCGTCGGGGTCGTAGGGAGGATCTTCCATTGATCGAGGTGCTAAATCATACTTCATGATTTGTACTCAGGAGGTGGAGGTAAAAACCTTAACTAGGAAGTGTTTGGTCTTGCTACATTTACATTACTATCTTTATCCACTAATCCACAATGTTTATTGCTTTCCTGACCATACAGTTACAGTAAAAAGAGCAACTTTAACATGTCTTATGACAGATGAAACCTATATGCTGAATTTTCTGTGAATGTCTTCATAAGAACACTTCATTCTGCCTGACTCACGTATTACTGGCAAACATTAAGAGTTTCTTCTTCTTCCCTCCTCTTCTCCCCTAGTTTACCACTTATCGTGGTGTTAGGGAATTCTTGTTACACTATCCCTTAAGGTTGGGCCTAAGGAACCGAAGCTTTGAACCTGATAGAGAACCAGAATAGGTGATCAGCCCAAGGTCTCGTGTGAAGATGAAGGAAGTGGATGGTGTATATGAGGGCAAGATGAACGATAGGAAATATGATGATGGAGCAATTGATGGAATACTGACGGGGGAAACCGGAGAACTCGGAGAAAACCCGTCCCAGCGCCATGTTGTCCACCACAAATATCACTTTGTGGTTGCCTAGGATAGAACTCGGGTTGCCTTGGTGAGAGCCAAGCGGTTTAACCACTCACCAATAGGGCGGCTAAACAAAATCTTAACTAAGCAGCAGATCTCCTTAAAAACAAATACAGTTCTTCTGTTGTTGTTTTTTTTTTTTCGAGTGAACCTTTTCCCACACATTCCTTGTTAATGGCTGTATTTTCTAATACTTAAACGTAATCTCAAACGGGGAGTAATTCATTATTACATCACTGGAATATACAGAAGGAATAAAATTTCGAAGCAATCACATAGCGACAAACTGTTAAAAGATTTAACTATTCCGTAAAGGCTAATGTATTCCCATACCTCCCTTACAGCCACAAGAACATTAGGCAATACTATATTTCCTACTATTATCGACTAGTATGGAGCAGATAGTGGAAAGATCTATAGTCACGCCATCTCCTGGCCTGGCATTTAATTTACTGAAAAGCAGTCTTTTGTTCAGTAATGCGAAATTTGATAGTGTTTTGTCCTTGTTTATATTTCTGTTATATGCAGTGATTCATTTGTGGTTATAACATTTTATAAATATCCTGATGATGGGAAAGACGTGCACTCCCGAAACGTTGATATCTAATCATCTTTTCACATGACTGGCTGCCCGAGAAGTAAGTGACCGTATTCGTCGTCAGGAAAGCTTCAGGTCTTATAGTCTTCAAACATATTTCACATATTTTATTAAATAAAGTTTATTGTTTCTTATTACGACTGACATTTGTTTATGTGGCATGTTGATATACCTTTCGAAGATTAGACACAAAATTAAGTTCCTGTGTGTTTGATCTTTGCGATGACCATAAATAAATCGCAAGGGCAATTGTTGGAAGTTTGCGGAATCAACTTGGAGTTTCCCTGTTTCTCTCATGGGCAACTATAAGTCGCCTGTTCGCGTGTCGGAAAACCATCATCTTTATATATTTTTGCACCACAAAAAGGACAAAAAATATTGTATATCAGTAAGCTTTAAATTGATTAACATAATTGTAAATGTGTTGTATTGAACTTCACCCCTAATTGCAGAGTAAGTAACCAAATAATCCGAATTTGTTTTATTTATATAGATAAGTTCCGACTACTTTTATTGACGGTAAGAAGTTCGCCGGGTTAGCTAGTTCATATTAAAAGTTTTAGAAGTAGCACTTTTATGTGTGGAGTATATATCATCTTTTGTTTTGTAATTTACGTCCTGTAAAGTTAAGTCATATCAGACGATCAATGGAATGGTTGACATGATGCACAAATGAGCCCAGGGTTCACAGAGCTTACAGTTAACCGACATTCGTCTTTCAGGTTAAGGGAAACCCCCGGAAAAACCTTATCCAGGTATTTTAGTTAACTGATGGAAATTAATAATTTCTCCACACTAGCCGTACCAACCGGTTCAAATCCCGGCCATGGCATTGAATTCTTTATGTTGACTCTATCCATCAAAAATCTTAGCCGAACCATCAATTAACTAAAATAATAAGAGTTAAATGATGAAGCCTGGGACTCAAGTACTTACGAAAGTAAGTCGCCACAAACGGTGTATCTCGAATGCGAGAGCCCCTAGTGGTCTACCGGGGTAAATATGAGTCAACTGGAGAATTTAATGTCAGGACGGCACGTTGGCCATGGTAGCTCAACGGTTAAGAGCGACTGGACAGAAGCCTGGAGATCCGTCGTTCAAATCCCGGCCAAGGCATTGAATTTTTCATGTTGACTCTATCCATAAAAAATCTTAGCCTATATACGGCTAGTGTGGAGAAATTATTAATTTCCATCAATTACCTAATATAATAAGAGTTAAATGATGAAGCCTACGACTCAAGTACTTAGGATAGTAAGTCGCCACAAACGGTGTATCTCGGATGCGAGAGCCCCTAGTGGTCTACCGGGGAAATGTATTTGTCAAATGGAGAATTTAATGTCAGGACGGCACGTTAGCCATGGTATCTCAACGGTAAAGAGCGACTAGACGGAACCAGGAGATCAGTGGTTCAAATCCCGGCCAAGGCATTGAATTTTTCATGTTGACTCTATCTTATCCAGATAACTCACCCTGACCGAGATTCGAATTGGTGACCTCTTGAACGTGAGGCAGACACGCTACCACCACGCTACCGAGGTGGGCCATTTTTTTTTTTTTTTTTTTTTGTAATTTACGTCCTCCAACTTTGTCATATCGGACGATGAATGGAATGGGTGAAATGATGCACAAATGAGCCCAGGATTCATAGAGCTTACGGTTACCCGACATTCGTCTTTCACGATAAGGGAAAACCCCGGAAAAACCTTATCCAGGTAACTCACCCTGGCCGAGATTCGAACTGGGGACCTTTTGAACGTGAAACAGACACGCTACCGAGGCGGGCGATATGATCTTATGATGAGGTATCATGCTTTATTGACTGTAGTCGAGTTCAATGCTACCCCGCTTCCATCCAGTAGCAATATTTTCATATCTAGCTAGCCAATGAGAGAGATCAGAGTATCTTCCCCACGTGAAGTAAATCATGTGACGAGCTGGTTTCGCCTTACTGTTGTGAACACTTTAGTTGTGGTTTCAATCTAATTTTAAAATGGGTTATAAATATTTGAATGAGGCTTATTTTATGTAAGAAGACAACTGTCTATTCACTGACATGGAAACGTCAGGAACGTGGCTGCGTTGCACATGCTGCTATGTGCTCTCCGTCAATATTTCTCCGGAGGTTCGATATATGATTAAGTCTAGTTTTAGTGAAGGGCAGCATTTGTGTTTCGTTGTTAATTCCTGTTCCTACCATAAAGGATGTCAATGCCGTCATCAAATCTTATCGCCCTTTGTATTCTCTCAGCTCATCCCTTTCTCCGGAGATTCGGTAAGCGCAGTTAGTTTAGCGTGGCCACAATGTTGAAGTCTCTTTCGTTTCTTATTCTTTACTGCTATCATCTTGCGTGTTTTCTTTTCACTTTTAACGCCAAACGCGTATGTCATGTAGGCTAATTGCAAGCAGACTCAATGTAATACGAGAGCAACCACAGACAGAAGTCTTTTTACCACGTGAAGGAAGTGGGAAACCAAAGGTCTTCATGTTAAGCTTGAGCAAGATGACAAAAAAACACTTGTTCAAGTCACACTATAATGTCAGACAAGCACTGTGTTACGTAATGTTTGGTTAGTCCAACAGCTGATGTACACCATTAGTTGACTCTTTTTTTGGGCATCTCGAGTGTTGTGGTAAACACACGTTTAGTGCCACTCTGTCTTCACCAAGTCGTTCTTCACTGCGGATTTGCTCTTATTAGAACACATCTTCAAGACGTCGACACGATGTGCCTTAACAGTATTTACGCTGCCTTTAAAACATCGTTTGTGTTTTTCTTTTCTGCTTGCACCTACTTACATACGAGGGCTGTTCAATAAAGAATGATCACAATTCTTTTTTGACAACCTACCTTTTCTCATCCTCATAATTTTGATGGTCCTTCGCAAAATAGTCTCCCCTGAATGCGATGCACTTGTCCCAACGTTTCTGCCAGTCTTCAAAGACATGCTGGAAACCATTTTTGAGAGATCCTTCAAAATCACCTCCGCAGCCTTCACAACTGCTTCTGATGATGGATAATGTCTCCCACGAAGGCGTTTCTTCAAGTTAGAGTATAGAAAAAAGTCACATGGGGCTAAATCCAGACTATAGGGAGGGTGAGGGAAGCACTTCACGTTGATTTTTGCAAGTTATTCAGCAACAACTTTGTCAATATGGGGCCGTGCATTATCGTGGTGCAGCATCCAGCCTGCTTCACGGAAATGTGATCTTCTGCGCCTGATATGGACTTGCAAAGTTTTCAGGACATCCCTGTAATATTGTCCAGTTACTGATGTGTGTGCAGGTACAACGTGCTGATAAACCATTCCATGAATATCAAAGAATGAGATGACCATAACTTTCCCAGCAGAAGCCACTACTTTTTTGGGGTTGCTGATGAAGGATATTTCCACACTGAGCTGTGCTATTTGCTCTCAGGAACAAAATGATGTAGCCAAGTTTCATCAGCAATGATTACGTTTGAAATAAACCGCGGATCTTCCTCTAACATCAACTTTAACTGCATGTTACCTCCATTAGAGTGGTAGGCGATACTGAACATGTTTGAACTTGCCTGGTTCTCACAGGCGGGAACCAGGAGTAGCAACAATGAAACTACTACGGCATGTTTGTTTCACATTAAGTTAACAAAATATAATAAGATTGAATTTCGGTGCGAAAAATTATGACCGTAAAAAAATTATGATCATTCTTTATTGAACAGCCGTCGTACAGTAAGTAGAGGAGGTATTTTCACCCGAAACTTTGGTGCCGAAATTTCACCGAAAACACATGTTTTGAGAACCCCTGACTCGTTTGTTAGTTGTTTGTTGTAATTTACGCTCTCCAACGTTAAGTCATAGTGGACGATGAATGAAATGGGTGATATGATGCTGAAATGAACCCAGGGTCCATAGAGCTTAGAGTTAACCGACATTCGTCTTTAAGGATAAGGGAAAACCCCCGAATAACCTTATCCAGGTTAACTCACCCTGACCGAGATTGGAACTTGGGGCCTCTTGAACGTGAGGCAGACACGCTACTACCACGCTACCGAGGTGGGCTACCCCTGACTCATGACCAGTTTTAGAAAAATACCTTTCGGTCCATGAAGCTTGTAACTCCAAAGTGATAAGTTCGCTGAACAACAAACGTTCTAGGAAGTTCTTCCCACCCATAACTACGCCTCATATGGAAACTTTCAAAAATAGCCCTTTCTATATTTTTATTAAAGTAACATGTTTAAAATATTTTCAAGAAAAATTAAATGCATATGTTAATTGTATATTCTTGAAACAGCCTTTGAAGTCTTCATTCCAGATGAATTTTGGACAGGTAAGCCATGGGAGACAGAAAAAGAAATTAGTACACAAAAATGTAAATAACCTTTATGTAAGGTGCAGATTTCCAACGCATTCCTTGTTATTAGTTTGCATTTTTCAGCACCTTTACCTCAAATGGGAAGGCGCTAGTCAGTTTTTACCCCTGGTCAGGCAAAGAGATCAGTATTTATAAGCTAACATATAGCGACCATCTCTTAAAAATGTTAGCTGTCGCTTAACGCCTACTGTATTCTCCATTTCCATTGTATCTACAAGGAACCCTACAATGAAACAATTTATAGAAACGTTTAGCTCGATTAAAATTAACCAAACAAAAGAATAAGTGTTTGTAAGAATTCTTTGTATAAGAGCGAGAAGAAAAGATCATATGACTGCGCACATCCTATTTTTTCTGTGGCTACTCCAAAGTGGAAGGAACTTAAAGCAATTACATAGCAACTGTGAGAATGTCTAGCTATCGGTTAAGTATATTTAAAAAAAATTCAAATTAAACCACTGGCGTGACAGCCCTAAGAGAGCCAAGGCCTACCAACTAGACTGCCGACCTCCCGCCCACTTACGCACGGCAGAGGTGGGCGAGCATCTAACCGATACGGGGAGATGTGGTCAGCATCACGACATGCCCCAGCAGGGACGTTGGTTTTCATGACCAGGGTCGCTTAGCTAGCGTAAGCTCCTCACTTTCCTCACGAAGCTGAGTGGGCACCGGCCCTACACCCGGGACCTAAACCCGCAACCTAGGGTGGGATCGAACCTGCGCCGCTTTCCGTGGCTAGGAACCAAGGCATGCGTAGGACCGGTTAAGCTTATTAGGTATGTTTATTTATTCTCACTGTATCTATAACAAAATAGTATGTATTATCATTATTTCTACACATGATTATCTGGTTTAAGGGAAGTAGATAAAAGCAGGGAAAAAGATTTCAACAATAATGACTTCAATTTGTAGATAAAGTGATCTCATTGTAACATGAAATTTATAATTTTCTGAAACTTATATCTAGAATAAATGTTGCATTCCATCGACAAATTTGACTTCCCTATTTCAAAGAAAATACACATTACTTTGAGGGCTGCAGGCCCCACAAAAGTTAAAATATCTCCATAGCAAAATTTCCAATAAATAGCAATTTACGCCCGCCTCGATAGCGTGGTGCTAGCGTGTCTGCCTCACATTCAACAGGTCCCGAGTTCGAATCTCGGTCAGGGTGAGTTACCTGGATAAGGTTTTTCCGGGTTTTTCCCTTATCCTGAAAGAAGCATGTCGGGTAGCTCTTAGCCCTATGGACCCTGGACCCATTTGAGCATAATTTCACCATTCCATTCATCGTCCGATGTGACTTAACGTTGGAGGACGTAAATTACAAGGGGAAAAAACAATTTATATATAACCCATGAACATTGTACCTGTAAAACGACTAGTTGCTTAGGTGCCAATCCTTATTTGACTCCAATAGATTCTGAGGATGGTATACGTAAAGTTAAAAAAGAAGCCTACGAAATGGAACACTTTTTGAAGTGCTTCATTTTCTCAAAAATGCCACTAATGATTTCGAATAAAAAACCATATGTTTAGAATATACAGGACAATTGCGAGTAAAATATATATCTTGATTTTGTGGTAAAAGTTTCGTGAAGTCTTCTTCATTACGAAAGACCCTTGTATAAAAGTAGACATAAATAATCTTGCTTAGCAAGAAGTGCATCACCTCGTATAAGCACACAATTTTTGTCAAATATATTGAATTCTTTTATGGCGAGTTTGCCATTTCAACATGTTTTAAACTATAAAATGCTGTATTCCTATGGTAAGCTGTATTCCTTTCTTGTCAAGTCGTGCAAAATGTAAGAATTTCACAGCATCTACCTTCATCTGTTTGACTATCGCTTCAGCCTCCTGCATTCTGCACGTACCATAGTTAAATTTGTAGTGAAGCTATGTATATGGTAGAGGTATAAATACAAACTAAGAGTAGGTCGTTAGAGATGATGTAACCTAATGCGTAAATCTGTACATTTTGTGTAGGCTACAATAGCTTGTAAAATGGGATGGATATAACATGATGTGATTGAAAGGTTAGGACTTGTCACGGTTTGTTTGAATACGAAATGGACCTGCATTTGTTTGAATGAAATAAATATTTTGGCATTTAAATTACATACAGTTTTCATTGCAAGTACACTTATGCACTTTGATAAATATCTGGTAAACAGAGCGTAAAGGGAACGGAAGTAATTTAGTAAAGCCGATTTGGATTCTTGTCGGAGTGCCTAAAGAAGAAAAGAATAGAAATAATATAAATCAGGTGAGGAAACAAGATAGGGATTGAACATAGGAAGAAAAACCCAGTTGAAAATAATTGCATTCATATCACATAAGTGAACCAACAATGCACTGACAGTGTGGGCTTTAATTGTTAGCTATTCTGTTAAATGGGCTTTCATTGTTGTATGTAATTTAGTCGTAATTACTTCTCTGCAGGTTTATACAGTTCTACTAAAATCAAATATCTCGCCTAATATGGTTAAATATTATAGGGCTCATTTAAATTTAAAAAGCATAATACATTTATGCCTTAATAATGCATTCAAAGCCAAAATTTGGTATATTAAAGTTTAGCTTAATTTACCTTTCCATTTTATCAGTTTCACGTGCCGATGGATGTTTCTTTCTTTTCCTGGACCCTTCGGAAACATCACCAAATGAAACTTTTATTATTAGCACTTAAAAATATCCTAGAAAGTCCAGAAGGCAACAGCAGAAGCACTAACGTGTTTGAAGCTCACAACGCACTGGCAGACACCTTGGCAACTAATAACAGTGTTGCCACAAGCATAAACGAAAAATTAACTAAATTGGACATGTCAGGTTTTGAAGGAACTGCCATGGTTAACTTGGTTTATAAACATTGTTGGACACGACAGACTGTGAAGGAAAAGCACTACTTTAAGACGCCGTTTCTCAGGGACTGGATCGGTTTTGAATGAAATTATACATGGGAACATGTGAAACCAATGCAAAATAAGGCGATTTCATATATAACTCATTTTTCATTTGTTGTGGACATGTCAGGTTTTGAATGTTTGCTCCTTTTCTAAACTCTGTTTCATATAAACCTTGCCCCGCTGACATGTATCACTCCGCGTGCAACTACCTTCCCGCTCATCCTAACTGGCTAATGCTTTCGCGCCATAGGCCATAGGCGGTGCCTTCCCGTCACATTGAAACTTACAGGAAACGTCATAATAATTGCCAGGAAGATAGATAAAATACATATAAGAATATGAAGGCATGCAAAAATAATGAAATTTACAATGAAACTGAGCAAGTTGAAACTGAATGAACGAGCAATTAAACTGGAACAAGTTTATAATGAGGAGAACGGCCGCCGATATGACCATAGCAGTTAAATGCGGGGTATAAATGGAACAAGCAAGCAAAAAAAAAAAAAAAAAGTTTATAATGAAAGGCCTTCGGCAGCATACATAACTTGCAAAAATGCCTGTCTTTCAGTCTTAAAAGTCGTGTCACGCCATACTTGTGTGTCGTTCATTCACCCAAGTCTCGGTAAGGTAATATATTTTGTGACTTGTACCTCGGTACAGTCTAATTGTCCTTAAATAACGTCTTCGCCATACAACAATATTGCCCCTCGAGTGGTAAGTGTTCCTGTTGTCTCAGTTTCACGTCGCGATATTCCTACGGACCTAACACTCACACCTGTAAGTTCAGAGGACAGCTGTTCGACTTCTTTCACTGACAAAGACGGATTCTTCTCTGTGAGTGCATTAAACACATACACCACAATTATTTTTTCGCCGCTTTGTAAAGGCTCTGCCTTGCGATGCTTCAACGAAAAACTGGTGGTAGACTCTGCCATTATACACATAATAAGTACACGTGCAATAGACGATCAATAAGATAATTTAGCTCTCGCACTCGGCACAACACACCTTCGAATGGCGATATATGACTAATCCAGTTCAAAACAAGGTCAGTGATAAAAAGTTATATAAACAAATATGTCATCACTACCGCTAAAGCATGTGCTATCGTGCCATGTGCTTGAGAGCAAAGGAACCTCCTCTTTACTTCGTTTAAGAGTTAACATGCGTTTCAGATAAATAAACTCTGTTGCGTAATATATTTAATTAAAACAGTTAAGGAAATATAAATTTGACAATTCTCTTTCAACATATAAAGATATATCACCATGTTAAATAACGAACTAATTTTTACCGCACAACAATCTATACTACAATAGCAGCCAAGGAGATGTGATAAGGTCACGTGACCTTTAAGAGATACGGGGCAAGCTGATGTGGAACAAGGTGGGATACATTCTAGGTTTCTAGACACTATAGAAATCTCGCGCCCTCGCAGCAGTTGCTTGCCAAGTCTCGAACAAAGAACCTTAGGTAGTGATCGGGATCTCACCATTCAACTGTTTGTCAACGGAAGGTACAGTCACGATTGCTGTAACAATTAACTACACTGAACCTGTCGCCGAGCCAAAATAGGTCTGTTGGTTACTGCAGCACGAGGAAGTCTTGTCAGGATTTGATGTCGAGAAGCTGGTGCAGGTTCCTGAGGGATCAAGCTATCCCCAGGGGGGAGACAGGAAATCCCTGCTGCTCTTTTAGACACAAGAAGGAGTAAAATACATTATGCACACACAAAGAAACACTCTCCCAAGTTTTCAGAGGGTATAACAAAACTTGTCACCAAGGAAACAACAAAGTAATGCTCTTATTATTCACCTGCTATATATGAGAGGTTGTCATGGTAACCAAGTCCGGAAGTATGTGGCTACATATTTTCAACTGTTCTTCCTTCTGCCGTAGAGTAAACAGGGTCAACTAAACCTATGACTCGGGCCACAGATCTCGAGTTCGATACCTGTAACCGATTTCGCAGACTCGTGTTTTCTGTGGGGGGGGGGGGTGGTGCTGGGAAGGTTCATTACACCCTCCGCATGTGCTGTCCTTACATTTTACCTCCAATATCGTTTCACTTCACTTTCATTTAGCTCCTTCAGGATTGGCCATGTCCACAGTGTTTCGGCCACTGCATGGCACGGGTTCAAGCCCCGTGAAGTGTGTGTGCAGTTGTAGGGTGAACCAGATGCCAGTGGGAGGATTCAATCAATGCATGATAGGGAACCCGCCCTCTGTTATTGCGAGGCTCCTGAATCCGCCGCCCTCTGTCTCCTTTCATGTCATGCCTTCCTCCCCGGGCACGCCCCTCAGGGAACACGGGTACAAACCACCACATCACCATAGTGCAGAAGTCGCTGTCCCTCCACATTACTTTAATTTATCTAACATACATAAATTACTGTATGGAACCTAAAATTTCGAAGTCAGATATCAGTACTGTAGGGGAGGCGATCCATCCTTCAGCTGCCAAGGTGCGGGCGCTGCGGACCCTTAGCACTCGCGGTACCTCTGACTTTACTAGAGGAACCTCGGGCCGAAATGTCGAGCCCCTCCCGTCGGGGAGTTTTTTGGATTGGGTTGGACTCGAGGGGGCAGTTTGTTCCCGACATCCACGGGGAATTGGGCACCTCCGGCCAGGCTACGGCCGCTCGGAGGTGGTAGAGGGTTCCTCATAAGTCCCGGGTACTAGCCTGCAGAGCTAGTAGAAGGTGTGCTAGATCACCAGGCGGCCCCACCGAGGTTTACGGTAGTCTTCCCTGCGGAGTTGACGCGCGTAAGTGGCGCATCCACTTCAACCCGTCTTGACGTTGTAGTCGATGGGGGGGGGGCTTTTAGATTCAAGGTATTGCCCCATGGAAAGACACCCGGAGTTTTACATCGCTCTCGGGTAGAAGGAGGCCCGGATCCTTGATCATACGGTTCCAGGACTAATTGGAGTAGAACCTCTGCACCTAAATAAATAAATCAGATATCAGTAAAAACGCCATTTTTTTACCACAACATCAAAGCGCCCTGGTTAGGTCTCTAAGGGATTATGACGCCAGAAGCTGCCACTTCAGGCGACACCGAGTACCCCTTATGGCATGCGGGCACCCGAGATAACACTGGAGGAATTCCAAACAACTGCATAAATTGAGCTCCACATAACCCTATTAAGAGTGAATTGAATTTAGTTACTATTAATACGAAGGTATACTGAATATTGCGTCCTATTATATAATTATCAAGCTTGCCAGGAGCTACGGACAGAAGGACGGACGGACAGACAGACAGACGTGACAAGAAGATTTTCAAGAAATTTCCTCTCATGACACCATCTTTATATAACCGCATTTCTGTTATCTCTTATTTTGTCAAAATAGTTAAACTGTTTTCTTAAAATTACGGACACTTAAGCTGTTTGTGTAAGAAATAAAATTTTGAACTTTATATTCCTATATAGCCAATAAACTCCTTCATTTGGAAGAAACTTTTAACAAAAGCTTCCTACAAGGAAATTGCACGGCTTTTTAAGAATAAAGCAACAGCTTTTCTAGATATTGTGACTTTGTGGGTTCGTAGAATTAAGAAACCAATTTTCCGAAATTCTAAATGTTCCTTATTTGTGTAGAAATACACTGCGTAGCAGGAGGATTACATCACATATCACAACACAATCTTCCAAGATCGATGACAATAACAATCAGCTCTCGTTACACAGCATTTGTTCACAGCTGTTTACTGTTTACTCACAACTCTCTGATGTTCTCTCCGCTTACCTCTCCCGCGACTGTTTTACAACTTGCAACTCCTCTTTAAATACCTCACTGATAATTTCTAGATTATTCAAAAATAAACCAGTACCCGAACAGTCTCTATCAGTCGAGAAGGAACTAGAAATTTCCATGTATCTCAGTTTTTTTGTTTTGGTAGACCTTTATCTGCATGTTATCTTTGTCTTGCCGGCTCTTTGTTTACACACTGCCCGCCTATCAGTTCCTTTTGTGTAAACAAGCCGCGCGATCGTAGATACGGGTTCGCGACAATATCCTTTCAGCTACAATATTGCCTACGCTTTATAACTGCTGGCTGTATTTAGGTTTTTCATACAATGCCATTAATAGAGTATGAATTTTCAAGGCTAACATACAACTTACGATTTTAGTCATTTGACTATGGATTCATTTTCCAAAATTCTAAGTGCATCTAGAATGAGATGAGTAATGAATAATTTATTCACAGATTTATCTCGATTAGGTAGAAGTAAATAAAAAGTTAAGCTCTCTTAGGAAGGGTTTGTAAGGAGCTATGTAAAGATATAGTGCATAGAGCAAATCTGTACTGTCTTGACTCCTTGGGTAGGTTGACCTCTGTTTCCTCTTGCCTCATCTTTCCTCCCAGGGATACCTCATTTGCCATGGGGTAAATCATCATTTACTTCAATGACATACTGCCCGTCTCTGTAGTGCAGGAGATACGGCGTCTGCCTCACGTTCAAGCAGTTCCGAGCTCGAATCTCGATCAGGGACAGTTACCTGGACAAGTTCTTTCCGGGGTGCTCCTTTAACCTGGAAGATGAAATGTTTCGAGCTCTATGGGCGATGGTCTCATTTGAACATCATTTCATTTACTGCCTTTATAATCCGATATGACTTAAACGTTGGAGGACGTAAATTAAAAAAATTGCTTCGATAAATTTACAATATGGTTGCATTATAATTACAAACAAGCAACAACTTCTGAAAACGGAAATAGAACTAAACAAGTACAGGAATAATGGCGTGCTCCCTGCACCCGCTTTTAAGAACCCGTATGGAAGATGATGACAGGGCGATATCGAGTAGCTCCAGACTAACAGTGATTTTTCAATGACGTGGAAACCGTTTCTCCAGAGATTGTTAACTTGCGTGAGGTTGGCAAGACTGTGACAAATCAAGCGGAAGTCCTGCACCGGCGCCGTCTCAGACACCAGTTGAGAACAACGTTCCGTCCGCCATTTTGGACAGCAAACACCCTTCCCCCTTCTTCAGTTACATTACCGCGATGATTGTTTCTCCCACTCCTTCATTTCCTGAATAGTTCACAATAACTTCCTGGCCAACAGAGCTACAAATACTGTTTCCATAGCAACCCGATCGAAATATAAGGTGCGATTCTCTACTTGCCACCATGTCTAATCCCCGCTCAGGTAGTTATACAGCTTCACACTGGACACAGTACTTGGAATATCGTCAAGCAACTACAAGTAGCTTTTACGTGGGGAGAATCATATAGACCTATTATTTTCTTTACTATGACAGGAAAACTGGTTGTTGAATTTAATCTTTAAGCGTTTTATTTGGGAACTTCAAGAGTGTACCTTTCTTTTAAATTTAGCTTCTCTAACGTTGTCATATCGGAATATGAATGAAAAGGGTGAAATGATGCTTAAATGAGCCAAGGGTCCATAGAGGTCAGAGTCACCTGATAAGGGAAACCCTCGGCAAAACCTTATCCAGATATCCGAGAATACCTTATCCGAGATTCCAATTTTGGGCCTTTTGAGCGTGAGGCAGACACACTAACACCGTGCTACAGAGGTGGGCAGGAGGGTCAGTTGCTTGCACTCCCCGAGCTACCAAAAGTATTGAGGCTACTTTTATCATTATCATTATTATTATTATTATTATTATTATTATTATTATTATTATTATTATTATTATTATTATTATTATTATTATTATTATTATTATTATTATTATTATTATTATTATTATTATTATTATTATTATTATTATTATTATTATTATTATTATTATTATTATTATTATTATTATTATTATTATTATTATTATTATTATTATTATTATTATTATTATTATTATTATTATTATTATTATTATTATTATTATTATTATTATTATTATTATTATTATTATTATTATTATTATTATTATTATTATTATTATTATTATTATTATTATTATTATTATTATTATTATTATTATTATTATTATTATTATTATTATTATTATTATTATTATTATTATTATTATTATTATTATTATTATTATTATTATTATTATTATTATTATTATTATTATTATTATTATTATTATTATTATTATTATTATTATTATTATTATTATTATTATTATTATTATTATTATTATTATTATTATTATTATTATTATTATTATTATTATTATTATTATTATTATTAGGCCTAGCCATGGCTTAGTGATTAGACCCAGGGGCGGCCGGTGAGGCATTATATTGACGGTGCCATAAATAAATGAATAAATAAACAAACAAATACATATATAAGAGTTGTTAAAAAATAAATATGTGTACCAATTTCGAACGATTTAAATAATCTTATCAATAATCCATCCTATTTTGTAATATACTTTACCAAACAGAACGTACAGGGAAATGGAAATAGATATTTATTACATCCGTACTCTTGTTTCGCACAGGTGTACCGTGTACAGTAAAAGTTTGATAATACAGTTCATGGAGAATGTGATACGAAGTGTTCTTCTACCCTGAAAGAGTCCACCAGATAAGGAATGATATAAAATGATAATGGAGATGAAGTTCGGGTGATGTAATTCATCTGACCAGCATTCGCCTGGAACGTGCAAAATAAGAAAATAAAAAAAAATAAAAAAAAAACATGGGTCTTGTAGGTTGGCCACGGTAACCGAACCTGGACCTCCCGATGCGGGCCACAGACAAACCCGCCTGAGCTCGGTATTTGGGAAATGGTGAAAACATTTCAAGGATGATAGCACGGGTATTCAAGATGAGCACCGCAGCGGTCGCTCTCGAACTGCCTCCGCGAAACTAAACAAGAAAAGGGTTGTGAGCGTATTAGAGAAGATAGGCGTGATACTGTGGATGAAATCACTTCAAAATATGTTATAGCTCTTAGTTCAATGCAAGAAATGCTTTAAAGTTTGGGTTACCGAGGTTACTAGGTCCCACGCTTAATGACCTAAGGCCGAAACTTCAGACATAAACTATCACCAAAAACTTTCTTTGGAGCTCTCAAAACAAAGGTGATTATATTTTGATGAGTATCTTGACATGCAATGAAACCTGATTCCATCATTACGAGCCTGAAAAAACACCAACGAATCTTTTATCGTAAAGTATTCTTTAAATGTTTTAGAAATAATTTAAAGAGTACAATTATTTAAAGACTTAAAACTTCTAAAATTTGATTGACGTTCCTGGGTATTCTCTCCTCGTTCACTCTTTTCATATGCTTCTACTAGCTTTTTATTTTCCACAAGCATGTCATTTAAATCAAATATATATCTTTAAATCCTTACGTATATATTTATTTCCTATTAGCTCTCTTCTTGAACATCGGTTCACAGTCCACAGAAATCTCACGGCGCTTTACTCCTGTCCTGCTACAACTCGGTCCTGTATTACAAAACTGGTACTGCCAAATTGCAGAATTTCAATGTTGTCCCTTTTGCGTTTTATGCTTTGGAATTTTATCTGTTATTCCAAAACTTTGTTGAAATGAATTTCTCATATGCTCTCTATGTTCATTGTCTGTATCTACACCTATCTCACATCTTAAGTGGGAAACCTGTTCCTTCTATTCTTTTAAATGACAGAATATTTCTCGTAGTGTGCCTTTATTTTGGTTTTCATTTGTTATAAGTTTAATTTATACTTAAAATAAGACCTGAAGCTTTCCTGGCGATGAATACGCTCACTTTCTTCTCTGGCAGCCAGCCAGGTGAAAAGATGATTAGATATCAACGTTTCGGGAGAAGTGCATCGCTCCCGTCATCAGGATATTTATAACATGTTATAACACAAAATGAAATACTGGATATAACACAACTATAAACAAAGACAAAACACTATCAAAATTCGCATTACTGAACAAAAGACTGTTTTCAGTAAATTAAATGCCAGCTCAGGAGATGGCGTGAGTATAGAAAATTGTGTCAAAGAAACGTAACTACTGAACTTGATTATCAAACTGCATTGATCTTTGCTTTTTAATTCGATGGATTTCCATTTAAAGGCCGGTTTTAAAGAGGAGCTGAACTGAAATCCAGCATCACGATTAATCGTGCTCTTTCAGAGGAAATCGCCCAAGCCTCCTTAATTCTCTGCTCCCAGTAACTGTTGCATTTTGCCAAGATGGTCGTCTCCCAAAAATTGGCTCTATGGTCGTTATCAAAACAATGCTCTGCCAGCCCAGACTTCTCAGGCCTAAAAACTAAAACTTAGTTTTATTTTAGTTCTATCTAAAACATAGCATTTTTGACATGACTGTACAAGTAAAATACATGTTGGGTGAAAATATAAATCCAATTGGTCCCACTGTATAGATCTGCTATTTTGTGTTCCAATGTTATTGCCAACTGATGCATGTGACAGGTTGTTCCTTCAGAGGCGTGTTTAAAGTCGTGTGTAAATGTATGATAATGATTAGAAGTTTGAAAACTCGTCTAAAATTACTACTGCATCCTCTGTGTGTGGGTATGATGTCTTTGGAATCCACATACATAGTAATTGCGTTCTGTCCCGTACAACACTTTTGAAACTTAGTTATCTCCCCCTCCTCCATAAACTGTTCTGCAAGTTATTGATTAGCAGGCATTTAAGAACGGCATAAGTAACATATGTCGCTTAGCCCGTTGCATAAATTCAAAAATAAATAGGGGCAGGGGACTCACCTGGTATAAAATATCTGCATTAAATTTAAGAAATAGTCTCTAATTATTAGATAATTCACGGAACACATTTATTTTCTTTGGAGGATTACTGTGAGGTATATCAATAGAGGTCATATATGGATCATAACAAAATGATATACCTTTTTAATTATTAATGTTTTTGTACTTGCCCATAAATTTCTGTTGAATCACCATGAAAAGGGAAACAACAATATATTGCGTTACTAATATGGTAAGCATTTTATACGGAACGAGGACTTAAAAAATGAGGCACTTGCGCCGAGATTCCGTTATATGTTTACCACATGTGTATTGCATACTATTTTTTGCACTATGTGTATTTATATAATTGTAAAAATTGTAATAGCATAATAAATATTTCAAAATAAACGCTTTTACTTACCGCAATACTGCGGGAATGTCAACTTACGATGCATAACAACAATAACGGTAAGTATGGAATATTAATTACATAGTGCAAAAAGCTTTAATATTTCTGTATCTTCTCCTGTTGGTTTCCGAATATTATTAAACTATTGTGCAATAGTATTTTCCACTTTACGCGGAACACACACGTATCATATATTATTTTTCTTGGATCGATTTTGTTTTGTAGTTTACGTCCTCCAGCGTTGTCATATCGGACGATGAATGGAATGGGTCAAATTGTGCTCAAATGAGCCCAGAGTCCATAGAGCTTAGAGTTACCTGACATTCGTATTTCAGGATAAGGGAAAACCCCGGAAAAACCTTATCCAGGTAACTCACACTGACCGAGATTTGAACTCGGGACCTCTTGAACGTGAGGCAGACACGCTGCCACCACGCTACCGAGGCGGGCCTTGGATCGATGATAATTATGTTAATTGTAATATAACCTACATTTCTTACCTACTTATTAATAGCTAGTTAAAGTATCAAAATGCCTGCTCGTGACTGCCTGTTTTGTGGCAAAGTGTTAGTATGGTGTTTTGAGGGTTTCTTTGTGCTTTTGAGGAGAACTATATTTATTGTCCTTACATTGTTTCTAACCGGTCGAATTTATTCACCTTTCTTATTTTTTTATCTTTGGAAAATGAAGTATGGGTGCACCAGTAAAATGGTGGATACAACATACGAAGCAGTCGCAACAGGCTTAAAAGTCTACAGCTTGAGAAGGAAGAAGAAGCAGGATTCAGAGGTTGCCATTATAGTGGAAAACTTAAGCCGGAAATTGAACAAGTAGAAGGTACAATAGAACTTCTGCTGAAAGCAAAAGTCGATTGAACGGGAGTAGGTTGACGCTCATTAATCGGTTATTTTTCCTTGGTATGTATTATTGAAATTACAATGATGCACGATTTAAATCATATTAACTCGTATAGACAGGTGAAAGACTAAACGTGTAAAAGTATTTATAAAAAGAATAATTTGCCTGTAGATATAACAATAAAATATGAGCAAGGTTTAAGCATTACCTTTAGCACATAAAAAACAACAAAAGAAATGTATGGGTAAGTTTGGCTGAAACAAATGGATGCCAAGTTCTGAAAAGAAGCGGCCATCCAAAACCTCATATAAATGTTGGAGATAACTAATCCAAGCACCTTTCAACTAATTTATGGTTTCATTGAGGCTTTTTTCAGCTAGCACAATCAATATTAATCAACAATCTTAAAGCTTAGTATTGTCGCCGACCGCATTTGTTCCGAGGAAGCGCGGCCTATGCACACAGATAGTGCCCCGCGGAGATAAAGAGCTTGCCGAAACAGATAAAGATAGCGCAGCGATAAAAGGCTTGCCGAAACAGATAAAGATAGCGCGGAGATAAAAGGCTTGCCAAAACAGATAAAGATAGCGCGGAGATAAAAGGCTTGCCAAAACAGATAAAGATAGCGCGGAGATAAAAGGCTTGCCGAAACAGATAAAGATAGCGAGGAGATAAAAGGCTTGCCGAAAAAGATAATGACAGATAACTGGAAACTTCTAGTGACATATTGATTGATAAAGAACATTCTACAACCGTCTGAAATCATGAATGGTCGTAAGAAACGGAAGCCGCGGTTAGTTGGAGGACAGCCGAAAATAGAGTCGTAATGACAGTTGTAATTGCAAGTGGATCGTATGTCTGCAGTGTTTTAAAATTGAACTCTTTGTTTGTGGGTGTGGATGACGAACTTGAAAGCTGTATTGGTGTATGTTACGCAGGTCTGGTACTGTAAGGATTGACCAAACTGTGTTTCTACGGAAATAAAGAACATTCTAAATTTCTGCAATTTGGACTCTTAATTCTAGGAACCCTCAAAGTCACAGTATTTAAAAAGTAAACACCGATAGCTTGTTCTCCTGTATTCATTTCTTTATTCCTATGTATTTGATTCGACTAGAGATGTGGAAACCCTACTGTAATCTTTTTTTTTCTTTAGTTCTTTTTTTATTTTGTTCACTAATGCCAGTGGTTCTGAACAAAAATTAGGTAGTTCATCTGTTAACATCCTTAAATTTCAGTTAATGGCCTACCGAATCTCCTTCTTACTTATAATTTTCCTTGGATAATTAAAATGAGCTTCCAAATTCACGATTGTTGTTATTAGATAATAATTTAGAGACTGAAGATCTTGAAATAATTACAACAGTATGCATTTGTTAGGGTGAAGTCAATAAAAATTTAGAATTTCACAATAAATCCTTTCTTTCCTATGGTAAAATTTAATATAATTGGGATTCTTTTAAACTCTTAAATATACGAGGAAAATGTAACTATAATTAAACAAATAATATCAAAAATACATAAACATTTTTGAAATTAGAATTTTCTCTACCATTTTAAAAATAACCTGCAGGGAAAAATGCTTGAAATTGTTTACACAGTTTGTATATCCGTAGTAAAAATCTCTCCTTGCCAGGTTTTTATGATTTATTCTATTGTTATTTTATAATTTGTTTCTAAAAGATGAACTAATAGTGACATCAAAATTTACATACACTGAATTCGAGCGTTGTATAAGCTTTATAATTTTTACAATTTTCATCCAGATCTGTTGCATAGTTGATAAAGCATGAGCACATATATTTGAAAAATAAATGTTTGAGATATCAATTAGGTTACTATGACGAAAAAAATCCAGAACACTGGTACTCCATAAAGCTCTAACAAGCCTTTTATGGCTTTCGTAGTAAGAAATCACCCCCAGTAGTAAAATGACACAAGGCGAGGCAATTTAAAATTCTATAACATTTTTGGCGTTTTCTGAAGGAATATCGAAATAGCATATCGGAAATGTTTACTTTCTTCTCGGGCAGCCAGTCAGCTGAAAAGATGATTAGATATCAACGTTTCGGGAGTGTACATCTCTCCCATCACCAGGATATTTATAAAATGTTATAATAACAAATGAAATACTGCATATAACATGCCTATAAACAAAGACAAAAAACTATCAAAATTAGAATTACTGTTTTACAGTCTTTTGTTCAGTAATGCGAACTCTGATATGTTTTGTCTTTGTTTATATTTATGTTATATCCAGTATTTCATTTGTGGTATAACATTTTATAAATATCCTGATGATGGGAGAGATGTACACTCCCGAAACGTTGATATTTAATCAATCATCTTTTCAGCTGACTGGCTGCCCGAGAAGAAAGTGGGCGTATTCGTCGCCAGGAAAGCTTCAGATCTTATTTTTATATCGCAAATGTGTTATTATTTAGACAATAAAATGAAAAGAAAACATAAGGATATAAATTTTAATCATTTCAATTTACAATTCCCTTTAATCTCGACTGAACTAACGAAAATCTAACAAAACACGTAATATTACTACAGATTTTACCCAAAAGATGTTTTTTATAAAGGGTAATACGCTAATAATTTTAAGGCTAACATTCTGTCATAATTACTTGATAAAAGATAAATTAAACTCTAACAAAAGTATTGAATTTATTTTCAGAAAGGCGTATGACATAAACGAAAAGTTCAGAAACGCGAATCCATTAAAATTCATGTCAACCCAAACCATCATTTTGCCATCTCTAGTTAGGAATAAGTGGCATGTGGTATCTGTTACCTGCAAAATAAAATAGAACAAACGTTTGATGCACAAACAGTCACGCAATAACTCTCGCCTATACAAATAAAGAATGGCCAACTATCCGGTTAGATTTGTTAGCTTGTTTGTTTTCATGTGCGCCAAATTTTCCCGTCAAAAGCCAAACTGTTAATGTTTGCAGACGTTGAATTAGTGTGCACAACATTTTTGAGCTGTCAGAACGAAATACTGGATCCAGGCATAAAGGAAATGAACTTCGTCAGTCTGGTAGTGTTCAAACTGCGGTTCGCATACCCGCGGAAACCTCAATGTGAGTTTCGCATTGAGAAGGTTCTAGATTCAAAACCTAGTAAACACCCACTTTAACCATGGGTAATTGCCTAAGTCGGCAAAGCGAATGCTAGAGTCTGCCTTCTAGCACCTCTCCCCCATGTGCACTCATTTCGTCGCTCTTTTTCATGTTGCAGTACGATTCCAGGGCTGTATGTCTGTCGTTCGGTGTGGGGAGATGGCACAGAGACTTTCTGTTGAGAACTTTTCTCTGCTCTACTAGAGGATGGCTGTTCGAGCATCTACTGGAAGTCGAGTTTCCCCGGTTTCTCGTGGAGCGGATCTCTAAGCCACCCTCCGGCGTTTTGGGCGGGTCGCCGCCGAGCGACTGACAGTCGGGTGGTCAAGCTAATGACTTGCTCTGCGCGTCTCTGCCGTTTACGTTATCCTTTGTTGCAGTTCACACGTCTCTTACGGTTCCTTTATCTCATCTGTTCTTCCCTTGTAAGGAATGAGATTCACAAAACGTTCACCTGCAAGAGGAGGTGCCAAGTGTCAGCTCTGTCACCTAATCAACTTCTATCTCTATAAGAAATTTAAAAACTAAAAATTATTAGTTACATATAGTACGAACATCCCACATGAGATTTAATTATATTTAATAGGTACCCGGTTCATGCAGTGCAGAACAGAACACAACAACAAAAATACTTGAAAGGAGAGAAAAAAAAATCTTATTTTGAAGTTAGTGAAAGCTTTTTTCTGCTTTTTATAAATTGGAATTTAACCTTTTTACCACCTACTACCATTTCTAGAGAAAATAAATAATGCAAATAAAACCTCCGATATCCAGATTTCACCACAAATATATTTCTTGAGTTCCCTGGTACAAAAAGAGCCCTTTTGGAAAAAAAGGTACGAATGTGTGTACAACATAATTCTGAATATTGAAATAAATACCAAGCTTAATGTACAGCTTCAGCACTCTCCAAAAATGCAACACAAAAATGTTAGAATACTTCATTCTAAACTATATCAACCTTACATTTTAAGGTTGTCGTCATATTTTTATTTATTCAGATATGGCAATAAAGATTATGTAAACTATTGATTCTTCTACACTAGATGTTTGTAGGCGAAGATTTAGATTGGTAGAGGCAGATTGAACAATGCATTGCCATTGCCGGAATTTCAACTGCGGATCTTCCGGCCCACGACCGGTTGCTCTTAAGCATTGAGGTCATAGTTACATAAAAGTAAATACAAAGCCTGGGACTTATGTTCTTACAGCATAGTAAGTCGCCACAAACGGTACATATATCATTATATATGAGAACTCTTTGTGATTACCGGGAAACATACGAGACAGTTGGAGAATTTAATGTCATACTGGCATGTTGGACATGGTAGCTCAATGTTTAAGAGCAACTGGACGCAGACCGGTAGATCCGTGGTTCAAATCTCGGCTATGGCACTGAATTTTTCAATCTGAATGCACCTATCCATTAACGATTATCATTCAAATAACCTACAAATAAAGGGTACGTATATAGTGGCTTTTGAACAACCTGAAAACTGTTTTAATTATATTTACATAACTAGAAAACCAGAGGAGTTAAACAAAAACTCACTATACAGAAAATGTTTATCTCATTTTATATAGTAATTGTTATTGCAGTTTTAGTACTCCGTACATACTCTGATATGTCTAATCACCATTCATTTGTTCCTGTGATGTTCAACTAATATGGTATTTAAAAGCGAGCAAATGGTGGCTTGCTTTAAACACTTGAGTACCGTTGCTAAATTGCTAGATACTACCCTTAAGGTTGTTCTTCTATTTCCTCATGTCAAACGAGATAAATATTTGAAGAAGCAGTTTCTTTATACACTTCACTGTAGATACAAGAAGGGTAGTGGAAACCGAATCAATATTCAGTTGTTTAAAAACGGATTTTGGTATTCCGTACTCTTCACATGACATCACGAGAAAGAACTGAATAGCGACAGCACGTTAAACAATTGTAAAATTTAATCCAATAATAACGGATATCTTGGAAATGTTTCGTACTATAAAATGGTACAAGACGTAAATTTTATTATATATACACACATTAGAATACTTCTTTTAAGAAACTAAACAATACAAAAGTACTCCATGGAAAATGCAATTTGGTGATAATTTTCTTTGAATATTAATGTTGCATCTTTGGAGGATACTAAACTGAAA